>JAODJX010000020.1:18375440-18402271 GCA_026776945.1 Isichthys henryi | reverse complement strand
CAATACGAACACACGCCCCCTGGGTGCCCCAGCGCCTCGGGTGGGGCCGGGGTGGGGGGGGTCTGGTAGCATTTTTTGCCTGTGCCCCCCCCCCCCCCCCCACTGATGCATGAGTGGTGTTTTTGCTGTGGATTCTCGCTCCGCTCTCATTAGAGGGGCCAACTCCACTGTGTGCGTTACCTGGCTCGTGAACCCCATGTCTTTGTTGGGTTCCTCTCCCCGCCCTTTAGGTACCTGATCGGTGAGGAGGGATACTGTCTCACCTCCCTGCAGAGCGCGCTCTCCTACGTGGAGTCCCTGCACCTGGCCGGACCCCAGCGTCTGGGCCCCGCCTCCACCTGAGGCCCGGTATGTGCTCTCGCTTGTAGGACTTCACCCGGCCGCACGCATCTTAAAATCCACCGACTCGTCAATGTATCCACATTGAGGGGGACAACATGGGCACCCTTTTAAATCGCATGCATGCGTACAAGCTCTCGTGTGGCAAGGAATTTCAGAGAATAGCAATGACAAATAAAATTAAAGTACATCTGCTCAGCAAGGGTGACGCTGCGTATTTTGGGCCCCCAAACAATTATATTCCAAATTTATTTTTTTTATTTATTTTTTTTTTTTTTTATGACCCACCCCTATCATTCACTAATGTTGCCCCTTTCCCCATAATATATATAATTAGCATCTACTATACATAACCTGGTGCAAGGGACATAATGGCTCTGTAGGGATTGTGAACGGACACGCTTTCCTGGGAGAGGCCTCTTCTTGGCTGTTGTAATTCTTGATGGAAACTCTTTGTTCCATTACACCGGTGTGTTCAGACTCTTAATTACTTATTTCGCAGTTTACGTGTGAATGTTGAGCTGCCCTGTTGTTGGCGTAGGGAGTCACTCCTCTCTGCTTCTCGCTGCACCGCCATCCCCTGCATGCGATTAGTCCTGAGCGGTTTTCTGCCTGTGATCCTGCAGGGGGAGTCAGTCGCCCTGGGAATGTCGGCATGGCACCGGGCAGGACTGCGAGGGCGAATGGCTGTCACGCCACCCCGCCCGAGTCGGCGCCCCCCCTGCTGGCTGGAGTCTGCAGACAGGGGATCTTTCCGCCACCTCTCGCAGCCCCCAGTCCAGAGAATTGACATCCTGGAAGCACTCATCTCCTGCCCCCCCCCCCCAATTGTTTTTAGGGCACGCCACCCCCGAATCTGTCTGTCTGCACGGCCCTCACCATAGACAGACCTCTGGTCCCCACCACTCGCCTCCCTGGCCTGTCTGCTGCTCTGACAGCTGGCTGACCACTGTGACTGTTGTCGGGGGAATCCCGTCACACCAGGGGGGCCTGTGCCAAGTGGACGCTCATCTTTTTACAGTCATGTCGTTTTAACCTTGTATTAACCAGCTGGCGGTTACTGCTGTTTTACCAGGTAGTGGGGAATGCTGGGATTAGCATGAAGCCTGTGGATTTACATGCAGATCTGTTTTTATTTTCCCAGTCGGGGGTCGCCTTCTCGGTCCTGTCCTGCTACTCTTCCGCCCCTTGGAAAGCCTGCTAGAGGTCCAGTCTGCCACCTTCTCTGAACAGAAATGTCATGCTTTGTTAATATTCTTAATAGTATTGCTTCCTTATTGTGAGTTGCTTCAGCCACGGAGTGTACAGGAATTGAAGAAGAGAGTCGGACTGCTTTGAAAGTTTCCATTTTTATTTAAATACCTTCTCGAGTATTTTGTCACGAACCGCTTCTGTATATTTGTAATCAGACGGATAATCCAGATTTCTAACAGTGCTTGTAGATGTAAATTTTGTAAAATCTCTTTTGCTCTTCACAAAGTGAGGCCTGTGTACAGAGAACATTACTACCGTGTGTGTGTGTTTGGGATCTATGTTTAGAACATGTGGAGGAAGTATAGTTAGTGTTAACCATAACTTGATCGCCCAGCCTGGCTGTGAATTAATTTATTGCCCTTGACCAGTGTTGCATCCCTGAATGCACTGCTTGCTTGTTTAAGTCTTTTGCTCTATCCTGCTGTCTAGCACATTTGTAGCAAATCTATCTGCTGCGTGAACATGTGGATCTGTGCACACTACTGACTAACTGAAGGACACGCGTGCATCTAGAGGTGCTTTTTCCCCTTGCCCATTGACGACGATCGCCTTGATTTGTATTTCGTAAAGCTTAGTGATGGATTAATGGATTTTCAGTATAAAAACAAGCTCAAAACCATGGTGGGCCACTAAAAGACTGAAATTTTGTCCTAGTTAGCCGAGGGTTTTCTTGGTGACTGAGGGAAAGCTGAGAAAATGAAGAACAGATTTTTCACATGTGCTATTACAGTCTAGAAGAAAAATGTAAATAAAATCATGGCCGCAATTATGTAAAAACAGAAAAAGAATGTGTGTTTTTTTTTTTTTTTTTTTTGGGTCCACTTTACTCCTATCAGGGTCTCCCTTTGTTAATGGAAGAGTTTAAACTTCTACATTGGGTGATGCTGACAGTTGGGTATTAGGGTGTGTGTGTGTTTCTGCACTGAGCCCATATCTGTGGTTGCTGTGTGTCCCAGTCATTCCTGTCATTTGGAAATGCACAAATATTCCCAGTTGCCGAGAGAATCCGTATTAAAAGGCTTGCTTTTATTTTTAGGTTCATGTTTGTAGTAGGAGGAATATTTCGAGTGTATAGAGGTGTCCAGTAGGAGCTGCCTCTCAGGGATCAGAGAGCTTAGGCTGGCGCAGGAATAACGTAGCAATGAGGTGGTGCGACTTGGTATTTCACTGGTTGCCAAAACAGCTCTTTGTGTGTGTGAATTGCTCCCATCAGTTGTATTTTAAATGTTTTTTTTTTTTTTATTTCTGGTATTTAAATGCTTATTTTATTTAATCTGAATGAAATTTGAGTTGCGCACGTGTCTCACTGTTAGCCTTGCTTGTTAATTTCTGAATGCTACCCATTGAATGCTAACTTGTTTCTCAAAGCCTTTCAGGAAAAAAGAGGGAAAAAAAACCACCTTCCAAACTTCAGCAGCTAGAATGCACTGTGTAATATATACAGGAAGTGACACAATCTAAAAGGAAATAACCCCCAATGCAATATTTGTGCTGCTATTGACAGTGGGTCAGCGGTAAACATGGACATAACACAGAAAATGCGTTTGTGTCTGCGCATCAATGCGACGTGTTTTTTACTAAATGATCCCCCTCCCCAGCTGTGGGGGAGGGGCAGAACTCTGTCTGGAATATAGTTTGAAGAACAATAAAGATGTGGGAAATGTTATTCTGCCTGTGAGTGCCTATGAGTGCAATTTTTCTAACCCTCCGTGTCTATCAGATGTTGCATTCCAGGTCTTTCCAAGGCCTTCCTGCAAAAGCAAGATGAATATGACCTACAGCAGGAAAATATGCAGTTTTAATTTTCTTTTATTGAAATTATTTTAAAAAAAAAATGTATTTGTGTTTTGGGGAAGTGTATTACTATAATCTGGTTGGCTTTAAGTAACTGATTTTAATATTTAACTTGTCCTACTGCCTTGGCCAGTCTGGAGCTGTATCTAGAATGTTCTCCAGCAGATATGGGACTTGTCACTTCACATAAGGCAGGATAGTCTTCCACTGATCCTCTTTCCCTGTCGAACCCTCCTTATTTTTAGATATTTGTGTAGATGTCTCTGTCTAATGAATCACAAAGCTGTTGTATATCTGAAGGCCCTGTGGACTCCATTGATCCTGTTGGACGAGGATGTGGCCATGTGGTGGTGATGTGGCCATGTGGTGGTCATGTGGCCATGGGCTTGACGGTGAGGGACTTTGGATTTATTGTTTTTGCGGTAATGTGTGTTTCCCCCTGTATAAATAGCAGTTTATCGGTGCACGCTGGCTTCCACTTCTCACGCACTGTAGGGCTGCCCTGCCAGTGACTCTCTGGCCTAGAGAGGCTGGCTTTTGTATCACACTTTTACTTATTTAGCAAACATTTTTATCCAAAACAGAGATTGCTGCAGTACGTGGGATTAAGGGCCTTGCTCGGGGCCCAACGGTGGTGTCACTCAGGGATTTGAACCAGCCTTCCGACCCGCTGAGCCACCCGCTGTAGCCCGAAATGGGCCATCCTGAGGGAGCCCCCTGGCCTATGAGAAGGTGCTGGTGGGTGGGGGGATGGTGACAATTTTGTGTGTGTGTGTGTGTGTGTGTGTGTGTGTGTGTGTGTGTCAAAATCCAAGCTCATTTGGCTGTCTCTCTGGTCAGCACTTTATTCTCTCTCTTCCACTTTCTTTGGTGAAACAGCTGTGTATGTGTCAGACCACACGTCCTTCTGTGTTCACTCCTCGCCGTCCTTCCAACATGTGTCCCTCTCATTGTGCTTTGATCTCCCACGTTCCTCGGTAAGCGAACCCGCCTGCAGCTGCATTTCCATTGTTTTACTCAGAATAAGTTTTCTGCTCTGTCCCCTGGCTGCAAAGTTAAATTATGAATTGGGTCATTCTCACAAATGAGACTCTTTAAAACAATGGTATGATGAAAGTGTTTGGTTTTTTTTTGTGTGTGTGGTAATTGACATCACCTTAACGTTTTTAGATATTTTACAATTGTCATTGTTGCTCAGATTTTTTTTTTTTTTTAACCCTTTATTCTAAGTAGGTAGTCAAAAATCTTGTTACAGGATCAAGCAAAACTAGATGAAATGTTTTCAAATCTGTCAACGTGATCGCCTGTTGAAAACGTTATATAATCAATTTGTACAATAAGATGTATATTTTCTGCTCAATTTTTGTGCGGTCCATGTGAAGAGAATATAACTCATGTGAGATTTTCTGTGACTGTGGGGCAGGAAGTGTAGTTGGTGAGAGGTATAACAACTAGATCTGCCAGCCTCTCTGTGAATTACATTATTAACAGGTGACCAGTGTGGCATCCTCTGCAGGCCCTGATTGCCCAATTAACCCTTTTCCCTCCTATCTAGCAGGACAGTTTTGTCATTTTCTTCGTCTCTGTAGCTCTCTTCCTGGATTTGATTAAATACTTCTATTACAGAAATAAATTGTAATATAAAAGTGATTATAGAAAATGAAGTTGTGTAATTTGAGTCGGTCTTCGAACTAATTTTGAAAATTGGAGAAAATTAATATGTTACAGTATTGTTTGTGAGAATAACAGAAACACACCCGATCGCGTCAATCGACGTCATGCAAATAATACCGATCGCATTTATCATCCTGCGAGATTAAAATCCACGTCTTACACTTCAACATGATGCGGGCTGCCCGTGAGTCAGAGGAGCTTAGGAAGAGCTAATCATCATGTCCTACACAAGTCTAGGCAAATTTTATTCATGTAGCAATTCAGACACAAGGTGAGTGCTTTACAGAAGCATTGAGACACTTTTAAAAATAGACGGTAAAATCAGTTTTTAAAGACTAAAAAAGTTACGAACAAAAAACAAAGGTACAACGTGGAAGTGCATGAATGAACTCCGCTAACTATTTACTGCAGCTTTTCAATAAATTGTAGGTTTTGAAACCTGCAGTAAATAATGTTTTTAAGCCATGATTTTAAACAAGCAGACAGTTTCAGCCGACCTCAGGTCTTCAGGAAGCTTGTTTCGCTGACGGGAATTATAGAAAAGCTGCTTCCGTCATCCTGCTTGGTTTTAATTCTAGGAGTGCTAATAAGCCTTTCCCTGATAACCTGAACACTCTAAGGGGGGTTCGTGAGGTTCAAGTAAATCAGAAATATATCTATGAATGAGTCCAATTAGTGTTTTATACACACAGGAAAGTATTTTATCATTCCTTTGATGCACAAGAAGCCAGTTCAGTGATTTATGGACTGTTAGTGCGGCTCAGGAGGACATGGGGACCTGGGTGATTCAGGGGGGCCCACCGGTCATATCTAGCAGCCTGCCTATGGGTGCCGAATTTCCAGCTACACCCCTGGTCCTGCGTGTTTTACTGACTGTGTAAATTCTCTTTCCAGTCTGCAGTTTTGTGAAATGCTACTTTTTTAATTGGCCACAGAAACCATCTGAAGTATTCATAACTTTGAGATTGGGGGGGGGCTGCATTCATTTAAGAGTTTATCAGTTCGCATCTTCAGAATGTGCATAATCTAGGTCTGAGGGAATGCATTTCCTCATTCGCCTAGGTGCCCGCCTGTGCTTCAGCTTCCCCGAGCTGTCGGTAACAAATGCCGCTCGCCAGACACCCTCCTAAATTAGACGAGGGAACAAACGTGACCGCTGAGGGCTTAGTGTTTCTTCCTGCACAGTTCCAATTTAAAAACTGAATTCTGAAGAGATGCAGCTGGTTCCAGGTTTTAATGAAAGGCATAAGGACCCCCCTCCCCCCTGCCTTATCTGTGCTGTTGTTGCAGCTCTTCTGGGGACTTTGTGTTCAGTAATTACGCCTGCGGGCTGCACTGCTGACCACGCCTCATGTCCATGCTGTGTGTGGGTGTGGGTTTGCATGGATCGCATTTAGGGACCAGAATGTCTCCAAAGTGTGGTAAAACCTGAAACTTCCTTACTTTTTGGGGACATTTTTCAGATTTTACATCTGACTGCAATCAAAAAAGTAAACATGCCAAAAGTCATGTATTTTGTTTGGTTGCTTATGCTTAAGTTTAGGGCTGGGTGTCGCGATTGGCGTTACGATTTTTCCCATAAAAATAAATGTAAGGACCCCATTTAGGTAGCGACATGTGTGTGGGGTGGAGGGGAAGACAGGACGGGATGAAAATGAATGGGTCGTGAAGCCATACCACACCGGTTGCCATGGGGTCGTGGGCCTGCCAAGTGAAACCCAAAACTGACTGAGTATTCCCATCCTCGTTTTACAGGCTGGCTTTAATATAAAAGTTTTATATACTTTATTGTACACTAGTTAAATGAAATTGTAGCAAGTGGTTAAACTGGTGAGCCAGAATCTGGAGGAACTCCAGCTTAATGAAGACGGAGTCCCCCTCGCCTAGTCTGCATCGGCCCCTGCCTGGATGGCTTTTTATGAAGAATCATGGCCTGGGTATATATGATAGATGAGAACACATGTATGGCAGCTGTTTGTATGCAGGTTAGTATGGGGAGACTGTATGCAGCTTAGCCCTTAATTCTTAAACGAAGCTATTGCAGATCTAACCACAGCGGCAAACAAAGGGGGGGCTTTTCGCTCCTGCAGATCATCTCTGATCTGCTGAACCCCAGACACCCCAGATGTCCGTATTTGCTGAGGGATTCTGGCATCGTGTATAATTAGGAGCAGAGAGGGAGCAGGTCGTGCAGACAGTGAATCACGCAATAGAACAAACCCTGATTTGTGTACTTGACTTGGACTTCCTCACGCAGATCTCCTCTGAATAAATATCTCATTCTCCTGCCGTCAACCCCGACAAACCCAAGTATAAACACGATTTAAATAGATTCAGTGGAGTCGTAAATTCGTTACAATTCGTGTTACTGGGCATTTACAAATAAACAGACACACAGGAACCCATTTTCTTACAAACACAATTTATTGAAACTTGCAAATGAGGTGATGGTAAGAGACATTAGTATGAATCCCAAACAGGAAGGTAAAAGGTATGAGATATACGGCAGTGTTGTGGTGGCCTGGCGACTGGGACAGGAAGTGCTTATAGGAGGAAGGATGGTTTTACATTCATGCCATTGATTGCTGATTGGTTAATCCCAACGGAATCCTGCAAAGCGACCACTGGGAGGTTAAACCTCTCGGAGACTGACTTCCCACATTATTCCCACGCACTGGGGGGATTAACGGCTCTATTTTTCCATCAAGGAGTTCAGCCAGTGGTAAAGTGTCATTTTATCAAATCTTGGCTGAATGCCTCTACTACAGTGACTGTGCCAAGTGTGGGGAGGTGGGGGGCACTGTTCATATTGCCTGGATTAAGACAATATTATTAGGTGCCACTGGGACCAATATCTCACAACCTACTGCTAATCATTTACTACCCTTGTGATCTGGACACAAACACAGGGACCAAAACAAGTCTCAGAGAGCAAAGTATCAATATTTATATAAATATGGTCAGTTTCTTAAACACAATATTTGTCAATTTGAAATGGATGTACAGTTAAAGTTACATTCTCATAAGAACACTGCAGAGGGTAGGGATTCTGTGTTTGGTAAAAAAAAATTTGGCATGTCATGCTAGTTTGCTGTGGTAAATGGTATGATTTAAAAGCGTGGGGTGTCATTGCATGGTGGTATATGTGTAGCAGTATAGGCCAACAAACTGTACTGGGCATTTTGCACAGTGAAATACTGGGGTATATTGTCAATATCCTGGATGTGTTGCACAGTGATACAGTGGTTTATATTAACAAAATGTATTGGAGGTATTGTATAGTGGTGTATATTACCAAAATGTACTGGGGGTTATGCATAGTGATGTACTGGAATATATTACCAAAATGTTCTGTGGGTGTTGCACGGTGATGATGTGGTATATATTACTAAAATGTATTGGCAATATTGTGCAGTTATATAGTGGTTTATATTGTCAAAATGTACTGGGGGTGTTGCACAGTGATATAGAGGTATATATTAACAAAATGTTATGTAATGTATATGATTTTAAAATGTACCAGGGGTGTTGCGCGGTGATATAGTGGTATATATTACTAAAATGTATTGTGCAGTTATACAGTGGTTTATATTGTCAAAATGTACCGGGGGTGTTGCATGGTTATATAGTGGTTTATCTTCCCAAAAGTCCTGAAGGTTTTGCTTAGAATATTAATTTTCAGAATGAATAGGCAGGGATTGTGTTAGAGGTTGGTGGTAGTGAGTTTGGGGAGGCATCTGGGGGTAGCAGAGTGTGGGGTTGGGGGCTCACATGCCGCCCTCCGAGGGGATGTTTCTCAGATCAGCCGGGCAATTGATAGTAAAGACTCTATGAGCCGCGCTCCTCTGCTCGATCACGCGACTCACAGCCTCCCCCAGCTCCAGGTGGCTCAGGTAGCCGGGGCCCATGCGCTCAGGCGCTGCCACACCGCTGTTCACCTTCAGCTGTCACAGGGCGGAGAAGCGCATCAGAAGCTGTCACCTGCACGTTATTTCCATAATTATGCAGTCCCATGGCTTATGGTTCTTTCTCCAATATTTTTATTAAATGCCAAATCACTAGAAGATTCTCTGAAGTCTAAAGCCAGAATATCAAAGGTAGCCCTGAACTGCAACTGACAGCTCTTTGAATTAATACTCTTCATGCATTTTAATTGCGCTATATCTGTATAATTAAATCTCCCATACATTTTGAGCCTCACTCCAACAGAAACTTCCCATTTCAGTAACTTTCACTTGAATTAAGTATTGTGTCAATTTCTATGCTGGCTTACAGAATACAGTAATTAAAGTTCACGAGCAAAACCAAAGGAAATGGCTCAGAATGCTGGCAGTTAGCTGAGCTAGTTTGAGACGTTTATTCGATTTTCATGTAACTGCAGTTAAATCTTGTTCTGTCCCCGGGGAGAATGTCTACCCTTCCGTGATTATGGCAGCGAATCAGGGTCAAGGGGCATCACCTTAAGAACTTGTGAGAGGCCTCACCTGGATGAGTTTACAGGGCACCTCTGCGTACTCCTCCCGCAGCACCTGGCAGAATGCCAGTGCGCTCGCTGCCCCCAGTGTCAGGAATCCAGTACCCGGCATCAGCAGCTTCTCACCGGCGCCCCCTGCAGCACGTAATGCAACCGTTTGGTGTAACTCTGTAACTCTGAAAGCTGACACGCCTGTCTCAGCCAGAGGACCGAGGTCTCAAAGTTTAATCCCACTGGCCAACTTTTATCTGTCCTGCTAAATGTTTTTCTTTCATTATCGGATATGGTCTGCAGGTCGGTCTTTCGTTTCCGCTTTGTAATTTATCATTAAAGTCATCTGCATAGCCTCGGTTTTCTTATGGATTAGTGAAAGACAACTTTCCTTTTTCTTCCATTTCACTTTTGGTTCATAAAGCTCGAGTCTCCTGGCTGGTGCCCCCCCCCCCCCAAGTCATTTCAGTGTGAGACCTCTGCCACAGGGTATGGTGCTTACTCTACCGAGCAACTGCAACCATATCCAACCATAACCATTAACTCACATCATCTAGAAAATCAATACTGTGTTTTTAGGCAGAAAGATTCACCTGTGACAAAGGTGTAGGTGCCAGTAGGGTTGTCTCTCACCAGTGGGAAGAAAGCCTTCCAGGCCACAAAGGTGCTTAACAAAAGTGTCTCCAGGACCTATGGAATGGATGAAGGAGAAAATGGTTAGTGGAGGTATTTAATTTTCTTTGTCAGTGTGTGATGGCAGAGACCTGAGTAGATGACCAGATGTGGCCAAATGGTCTCACACTCACCCAGTTCAGCTCCTTGAGAGTCTGGGTGTGGGGAGGCCCCCCCTGCCACCAGCTGAAGCCCAAGGAGGATACCACATCAGTCACCTTCCCAGCCACCTTCAGCAGAGCCTGCCTCGCTTCCTCCGCTCCCTCCTCCGAGCCTGTGACAGCCAGGTAATACACCAATATGTATGTACCTCATATTGATGGACTCTTAGCTTTCCATCTCATGCCCATTCATCCCATAATGCAACAAAGGTGAAAGCAGACTGAGTTGCATGCATCCCTTACCTACGTTTCCAACCACAGTGATTAGTCTGTCTTTGGTGGACGGTGAAACGAAAGCCTTCAGTTTCTCCAGTCTGTTGCCATCTCTGGATATAACAGCAACCTTGAAACCTTCAAAGAAGCAAAAGGTTACTTTACACACCAACTGTACATATATACATGTAATTAGTCTTCTGAACACTGGCGACGTTGCTATAGGATAAATATTATCAACGACACTGTAAAAGTCAAACGTATAGTTCTGTGTAGCCAAAGCTCTCAGCATGTTTTCCATCCTCTTATTTTACCTTGTGTTTACAGAGCGATTATGTGCTTTTGTCTGTTTTGTTTTGTGAGTCGCATGCCGGATGAGGATGGGCTTCGTCCGTGTGGTATGAAAGTCAGCCTTATTTTATTCCAGCCTCCAGACAGATATATTTATTTTGCATTGGAAAAATAAGCTGTGCTACAGGTAGGCTACCGGAACACACATCAGTCACAGGGATCATCCCCATTTAATCGGGCATCAGACTCCCCACATAAACAACGGATAGGCACAGGGGTGCCGTAAGGGGGGGGGGTCAGGACGAGTGACGAGAGGCCTAGAAAATTTGGAAAATCACTCGATTGGGATGGGGGGCAATTTGATATACCTACATGGAGCCCAAAATCTCTAACACCACTGGATATATGGGTACGGTAGTATCTTATTACCTCTTTTAGACAACTTATATGTATTCATATATCACGAAAAAAGTAAACATCGATCAAAATCAATCCTTCGTATACAAACAGGTTGAGTAGTACTACGCACGTGACAAAGGCCCCCCTTGCACGAGGATGTCATTGTTCTAGAAGCCCTGGCATTTCTCTAAATAGCTGTTAGGCTATATTGAGATCTAATACTCTCCACCAGTGTTGCGCTTTTTACAGTGTTTTGTTCCAAGTGTTGACTAGTCGTGGTTGGGTCCACAGCCTCGGGTCTCCGTCATTCAACCTCAAATATCGTTACGGCGCCGTGAATCTCTCGCTGCGGCACTCCTGCATTTACTTGACTGATATTTCGTTATTCTTTTTTCGCGTGTTCTCAGTCACGAACAGGCGTCGAGGTTTATAGTCGCAGTCAATAAAACTAGATGCGGCAATTAACTAGGCGTTTGGGCCTCGTGAAACTGGCCGCCGCAGGGATTGTTGCAGGCGCCTGCGGTGAACCCTGAGGCGACAGGGCAGGGTTTGCGATTTCTCCGTCATGCCAACACATAATAATTTGGCGCTCTGACAAATTTTCCGTTAGTCTAGGTTACGCGTGCCTATAATTAGCAGGACACTTTCAGGTTATGGGCGTATGATGTACTTAATGTGGTGGATGATATCATGCACCTTCAGTGGTGACTTTAGCTTAACATACCCTCAAAACATTTTCTAAGGCATTTGTTTTCTCTAATCGGCTAATGCAGTTAAAACCCTGAAACACCTGCAGCCTGAAATTTTACCAATAACATTTACCTCTAATAGGCTATGCTGGGTTGGCAACTTTGGTCAGACGAGTCTGTATGTAAGTTTTATTACCTTGTAAATAGTCTAGGGTTTGTAAACTACCTCAACGCTATTGATGTAGCTAATTTTAGGTTTATAAGTGAGTAATATAGATTTGCCTTGAGATTTCGTGTGAGAGTCTGAAAGCGTGAGGATCACGCCAGTTGCGTGAGAGTTGACAGCTGTGTTATATAACTAACGTTTCAGTTTAGCATGAATATGTTGTATGGCCTGGGGGGCTCCAATGGGATTAAAAATCGGCCCTGGACTTTGGGGTCCCCCACTATAAATTTTGCCGTGATGAATTTTGACGATCTAGATACCCATTGTCCCACGGGGAAATATGCCAAATGGGTAATCCGGCCCTGCTGGCCAGTAAAATTCAACAGATGATTACTCGATTACATTACTTACGTTACATTACTACTAAATACATATTAAAGGAGATCGGCTGAGCTTTTTCCCCGAAGTCGGTGACTGCGTTAACGTTTCACTGACTGTAGGATAATCACCAACACTTTCCCTGGGTAATGTTTTTGTAAGCATTCAGTGCAGGGTTGCCAACTCTTACGTTTCTGGCGTGACACTCACGCTTTCAGATTCTCACGTTTACGTAGGAAGTCTTAATGTAAATCTATATAATTCTATTATAAACCTACAAATAGCTATATCTAAAGCGTCGGGGTAGTTTGCAAACCCCGCAGACTATTTCCAAGGCTTAAAAAACTATTACATACATGTAAAGGCTTGTGCATGTGTCTGCAAACTCGAATTGAAAATCAAACTTGGCAACCCCGTGACAATGATGTAGGCTACAAGTAAGTTTTTGCTGTCCAAATACTCCGAGGTGTGTCAGCAAAGGCCAGGAACTTCAAATTGTTCAATACAATGGAATTACTATGCCTGTAATATTTTGAAATAGCGCGGCATATTCAATACAAGTAAACAATAGCTTGAAAAGCATGCATGGTGTGACGTACATATCAAAGTAAAAACTACATAACGCACTTACACTTTAATTATACATACGTTTCGGTATTTTTAAAAGGCATTCAGAAATCTAGAGTAAGACCTGTGAGCCGCATGGATGCTCCTGTGTTCTGCGTGGTTCTGTTGCACTGGCCATGCAGGCACGCGCCGTAAACCGCGAGCAGTCTGACTGCTGAGCGCAGCACAGACGCACAATTTTCGTGGAAAATGGAACCTCAACAGTACAATAACCTATGTGCTGTCATTCTTAATGCCGTCACAGATTAAAGTCCAAAAACCTCAGTCCATATTTTTTGTTTTTCCATGAATATAAAAAATACTCAATACAAATAATATAATACAATAATATTCCTATATTTTGCTACTGCAAGAAATGATGCTATGTGTGTATATATATATATATATATGAAAAATGATATATCATTTTTTTCTTTTTTCATTCCTATGCGCCTTTGACAGTCCCTGTCTTCCCCCCCGCCTCGTTCCTTACCTTTATCAAGAAGCGCCTTCACGACGCCGCTTCCCACTACGCCCGCTCCACCGAGAGCTAACACGACTCTGTCCGCGTTTGACATCTCGGTAAGATCTAGAAATGTCACGAGCTGTGCAGCGCGCAAACAGGTGCTTCGAGTGAGTGCTGGACATGCATTTCTGTGGTTTTTAAATGAAACGCAGAAAGCACGGTCACACCCTCTACTACTGTTATCTAAGCACCGCCCGAACTCTCAAAACAGTGTAATTAATGTCTGTGGTGAATTCAATGATACAGAAACGATTTTCTGAAAGCTGTGACTTCACAATTACACACATCCCGTTGTGAGTTCTTTAAGTTCAAGTTTATTTGTGACTGGTTGCAAACAAACCGGATCCTTATACAGATCGGATTTGTCATCAACTTGCATTCCATCCCGCTGGTTAAAAATGCATAGAATAGAGAACATTTCCAGTTTAATATTTTTAATGTTTTTTTGTTCGAACTACATACATTGGAAGTACTTAAGCAGAGCCCAACTGTATAGGATATATTAACAAAGCATAAAATATACAGTATACAGTAGGTGTGCATGTGTCAGTGAAGGGCATGTGTGCCCTGCGATGGGTTGGCACCTCGTCCTGGGTTATTCCCCTATCTTGCGCCCGGAGCTTCTGGGATAGACTCCATTACCCTGAATAGGACAAGAAGGCACAGTACAGAACATGGATAGACGTTAATGAGAATAATTGTACAGTTTTATACTGATAATCACAGTTAAAGATTTAATCCAGCTATGGTAGGAAAGAATGCTTATTACTCAGTAACAAAGTTTTCAGATATATCAGCTGCAGTAACAAGTTTAGCTATGTTGGAAATCATTCTACAGTTTATGGAACTGGATGGAAAAATAACTCTGGATGGATGAGAGCTTCTGCTGTATATGGTATGATAGGAGATAGGGAAGAACATGGGGCTCCACACGAGGGCCCCCATGATGCACCTTATATAGTGGCTGTTTAGCATGAATATGTTGTCTGCCCTGGATTTTCGGGGCCCCCACTGTAAATTTTGCGACTGGGGGTTCTTGTGATGAATTTTGACGGCAATCAGCAAATGATTACCCGATTAAATTACTTATACATTACAATACTATTAAATACATATTAAAGGAGATCAGCTGAGCTTTTCCCCCGAAGTCGGTGACTGCGTAAACGCTTCACTGACTGTAGGATAATCACCAACTTAAACACTTTCCCTGTGTAATGTTTTGTAAGCATTCAGTGCAGGGTTGCCAACTCTTACGCATCTGGCGTGACACTCGCGCTTTCAGATTCTCACGTTTACATGAGAAGTCTTATGGCAAATCTATATTATTCTATTATAAACCTAGAAATAGCTACACCCAATGATACACCGGAAAGACAAGTGGGTATAGAAAATGGATGGATGATAAACTAGAATGTAATCTTCAAGGTCTATTTGATTCACACTGAAAACTGAGAAGAGGCTATGAATCTAAGTGAACTTGTACCATTTTCCCAGTAACCTGCCAAATCAGAATACCTTTTAAGACTCAGGAACTTGCAGTGCCACATCAGCAGTCTGTCTTATGGTCCGGGCTGCTTCTAGTTATTTCCTTCTCTTCTTTTTCCCTTCCCTTGGCCTTGAGAGTTTTCTGGACTTGCAGAAAAAAAAAACTCTAGGTCCCATAAGATTGTATTGTTTGTCCAAACTGAATATGTGTTATTGTCTTGCTGCTGTCTAATGTTCAGCAAAAACAGACCAAACATTCATCCATGCCTAAGAAATGACTCTGCATTAGTCATTTACAGAAACTATGGTAACGACAGCCTGTTGAAGCTGGTTTTTACTGAAATTGTACCAGGTATTGTTCTGGGCCAAAAAAGGTCCCACTTTGCTCTGATGCTGTATACATTCAGTGATAGTCACGAAAACAACAGGAACGTTTTTTCCCAAATGAAAGGATGACCTAGTTGTAGCTTGGCACGCTAGTGGAAAAAAATTGCTTAAGTCAAAGCGGGATGGAAAGTGGCAAGGCAGAAGAGTGGAGAGGCGGAACCCCCAGCCAGTAGATGGGTGGCGACAGAACTGAAGTGGCAGCAGTCTTTTTAAAATTCATGCCTCAGCTGCGCCGGGCACATGATGTAGAAAGATCAATGTTAACTATGTCACTCATGATCCAAGTTCCGTATCAAAAATGCAGCCCAACCTAATCAGCCTTTGGAAGAATATCCCCAAAAATTGAGAAAATTATGAGCAAAAAACTGTAAGAGACCAGCGAAGAGTATTAGTCAGGATGTAGCGTAAGAAAGGGCTAGGAGAGATTAACAATGGCCACAGCAGAAATGGTAGATGACCAAAAAACCTGGACACAGTCCCATGCGTGTCAATGAGGTCCTTTTGAAACGCATTCTAAGTTTGACTGTCGTTGAAATACAAGGGGTGAGCAGGCTTGGCTTTGAAAACAAGATAACATTATATTTTTCATAGCTAGCTGAAAAATCAGTTTTGTATAAATACCATCTGATTGTTTGTTACCCAGAGAGTAGATTGACATGTTGAGATGTTTAAAAGGCTGCTGATGAAGTAGGAAAATGTTGTTCTTCAGGCACATGGAATCAAACAGCTGTGGAGAAGAACGTGACCTCAACTAAGACACAAGATCAATGGATGACAAGAACAAACGAACAGCCAAAATGCCTTTGGCATCTGCTGTATCAGGAAACATCTAATGAATTGGCAAATACATTAATGGCTGCTGACCAAGTTTCACAAAATGAGCAACGAACACCTGTTTCTAAATTCCCAGCAGATATGAAATCAAATACACAGAAAGCAAGCAATGGACCTGTTTAAGGGTTACAAATATCCAAAAGTGAACTGGATGTTGTATAACTGTAAAATTCAGATCTAGTTGTGGATTTGTAGAGATATGAGAAATATTGTACATTTATGTGACACTTTCCGTTTATCTGATGCTTTTACCCAAAGTGACACATAGTAGAGGAAAAACTAGCAGTTTATCTACATTTTCTGGGATTTTAATCCACAGTCTTTTGTATTTAGTGCAACACTCTACTTGTTAAGTACTAGTAAGTGAATGGCCGTAGACAATTATTTCCATAAAAGAAAATAATTGAATTCCTTTTCTTTCTTTCTTTCTTTCTTTCTTTCTTTCTCCCTTGACTACAACCAAAATATTGTTTGTCTGTAGAAAATTTCCACCACAGTACAGTACATTTGTTGGAAACTACTGTTGTATTGTGGAGGACACGTTCCCTTTTAAATGTGCTGCAAATGAGTGTTCTACTATTAAACTACAGTATGTGGCTTAATTCCATTGTATCAGCATTGAAAAGACAAGACCTGAGTTGTACAGACTTGAGCTGTTGGAGATTACATTGCATATATGTAATAGTCAAATAATATATAGTCGTTTCAGGTTTTATTGTGTATTCGGGAAACACAGTGAAAGGACAGAACAGTGCTACAGGTTGGGTAGATGGAATAATAGTTATTTCCTTCTCTTCTTTTTCCCTTCCCTTGGCCTTGAGAGTTTTCTGGACTTGCAGAAAAAAAAAACTCTAGGTCCCATAAGATTGTATTGTTTGTCCAAACTGAATATGTGTTATTGTCTTGCTGCTGTCTAATGTTCAGCAAAAACAGACCAAACATTCATCCATGCCTAAGAAATGACTCTGCATTAGTCATTTACAGAAACTATGGTAACGACAGCCTGTTGAAGCTGGTTTTTACTGAAATTGTACCAGGTATTGTTCTGGGCCAAAAAAGGTCCCACTTTGCTCTGATGCTGTATACATTCAGTGATAGTCACGAAAACAACAGGAACGTTTTTTCCCAAATGAAAGGATGACCTAGTTGTAGCTTGGCACGCTAGTGGAAAAAAATTGCTTAAGTCAAAGCGGGATGGAAAGTGGCAAGGCAGAAGAGTGGAGAGGCGGAACCCCCAGCCAGTAGATGGGTGGCGACAGAACTGAAGTGGCAGCAGTCTTTTTAAAATTCATGCCTCAGCTGCGCCGGGCACATGATGTAGAAAGATCAATGTTAACTATGTCACTCATGATCCAAGTTCCGTATCAAAAATGCAGCCCAACCTAATCAGCCTTTGGAAGAATATCCCCAAAAATTGAGAAAATTATGAGCAAAAAACTGTAAGAGACCAGCGAAGAGTATTAGTCAGGATGTAGCGTAAGAAAGGGCTAGGAGAGATTAACAATGGCCACAGCAGAAATGGTAGATGACCAAAAAACCTGGACACAGTCCCATGCGTGTCAATGAGGTCCTTTTGAAACGCATTCTAAGTTTGACTGTCGTTGAAATACAAGGGGTGAGCAGGCTTGGCTTTGAAAACAAGATAACATTATATTTTTCATAGCTAGCTGAAAAATCAGTTTTGTATAAATACCATCTGATTGTTTGTTACCCAGAGAGTAGATTGACATGTTGAGATGTTTAAAAGGCTGCTGATGAAGTAGGAAAATGTTGTTCTTCAGGCACATGGAATCAAACAGCTGTGGAGAAGAACGTGACCTCAACTAAGACACAAGATCAATGGATGACAAGAACAAACGAACAGCCAAAATGCCTTTGGCATCTGCTGTATCAGGAAACATCTAATGAATTGGCAAATACATTAATGGCTGCTGACCAAGTTTCACAAAATGAGCAACGAACACCTGTTTCTAAATTCCCAGCAGATATGAAATCAAATACACAGAAAGCAAGCAATGGACCTGTTTAAGGGTTACAAATATCCAAAAGTGAACTGGATGTTGTATAACTGTAAAATTCAGATCTAGTTGTGGATTTGTAGAGATATGAGAAATATTGTACATTTATGTGACACTTTCCGTTTATCTGATGCTTTTACCCAAAGTGACACATAGTAGAGGAAAAACTAGCAGTTTATCTACATTTTCTGGGATTTTAATCCACAGTCTTTTGTATTTAGTGCAACACTCTACTTGTTAAGTACTAGTAAGTGAATGGCCGTAGACAATTATTTCCATAAAAGAAAATAATTGAATTCCTTTTCTTTCTTTCTTTCTTTCTTTCTTTCTTTCTCCCTTGACTACAACCAAAATATTGTTTGTCTGTAGAAAATTTCCACCACAGTACAGTACATTTGTTGGAAACTACTGTTGTATTGTGGAGGACACGTTCCCTTTTAAATGTGCTGCAAATGAGTGTTCTACTATTAAACTACAGTATGTGGCTTAATTCCATTGTATCAGCATTGAAAAGACAAGACCTGAGTTGTACAGACTTGAGCTGTTGGAGATTACATTGCATATATGTAATAGTCAAATAATATATAGTCGTTTCAGGTTTTATTGTGTATTCGGGAAACACAGTGAAAGGACAGAACAGTGCTACAGGTTGGGTAGATGGAATAATAGTAAATAGGCGTATTTATAAGTAATAGGTAATGCAATATGTGGTAATAAATCAAAAATGTAGTGGTATGCAATGTAATGGGTATGCAGTGGGTGGATAGATACAGGTCATCGGTTGTTTAGCAAACTGATGGCTTGAGGAATGTAACTGTCTCTGAAGCAGGTGGTGATGCACCAGTAGCGTTTGCCAGAAGACAGCGGTGTGAACAGGGCGTGAGCTGGGTAGGCTTAGGGTGATGGACTCAGCCCTTTTCTGGCAGGAGAGATAGTACATTGACTTAGGCTGTGGAAGATCTGCGTCAATGATCTTCAAAGCTGTCTGGACAATCGTTTACATTACGTTGAGCTCCTGAGCAGTTGCATTACCCAGCCGCGCGTTGATGTATGCCGTTGGTTGTGCAGCAGTAGAACCAAGGTTTTGGTTTCTACCACAAGGCTCTTGAATCTGCTCTGGACACACAGCCTCTGTTGAACCTTCTTGAAGATGCAGCTGGTGTTTAGGGATTCTGTGATCTGGATGCCCAGGGACCTGAAGCTACTGACTATCCTTACAGGAGTTCCATCAATGAGTAGTAGGGAGTGAAGGTCTCTGGTTTTAATGAAGCCAACAGTAATATTGTCTCTCTAGTCAGCATTCAAGGAGAGGTTGTTTTCATGGCACCGCAAACTCGATGATGCCGCCGCTACTGTCATGATTCGTCATACAGTTGTGGGTGAACGCCAGTGCAGGATTAACGTGGATGATCCCTTATCGCCGGTTATCATTGTCTCTATCCGTTTCGTTAAAGTCAAACTTCTGGTCAGAAGTGGAGCTACTCAGACCGAGGTTTCTTAGCTTTAACGCCAGGTTGGTTGGAACAGTTTTGTTAAAAGATGAACTGTAGCGAAAACAACAACATCCAGATACAAGCGTTCTTCTTTTCTAAATGTCCTAGAGCAGTGAACTGGGCGAGGGAGATGGCATCATCCACGGATCTGTTTCGCCAGAATGCGAACTGGAATGGGTCCAGGGTTACAGGGACATTGCGGTTAATGTGCGTCATGACCAGTTTTTCCAGGTACTCCATCACTACTCAAGGCAAAGCAGTAGGATGGTAGCCATTTAGGCATGAAACTGTAGATTTTTATTTTTTTTTTTGGTACAGGCACAATTGTGGGCTTCTCGACTGCTACACGGACTGGGGGGCTGGTAAGAGGTGTCAGCACGCACCTGTGACAGCTGTGCAGTGCATGCCTTCAGGACGCATGAGAGCATGACATCAGGGCTG
Source organism: Isichthys henryi (assembly GCA_026776945.1). Taxonomy (NCBI): domain Eukaryota; kingdom Metazoa; phylum Chordata; class Actinopteri; order Osteoglossiformes; family Mormyridae; genus Isichthys; species Isichthys henryi. The sequence continues at coordinate 18,381,986 of JAODJX010000020.1, read as the reverse complement.
GCAGCTCTGCAAGATGTAACCCGTTTCAAGGTGACCTCCAACTCCTGTGTAGCTGATCTGTGGGCTGGAGACGCTGTCACGCCCCCCAGTATCCGAGCCTCGCAGCTCTAACTGGGCGTAGAAGCTGCTCAGCATGTCCGGGAGTGAAGAGGGGTGTCCGTAAGCACAGCAAGTCAGGTTCTGTAACACATTTTCACAGTGCACTTCTCCATATGCAATATGAATCACCGGCACTGAAGTCAGTCTCCAAAATATGCCCACAGTTTCGTAGCAGACATGCAAAACATTTTTGGAAATGTAATCCTCTAGTACCGATTACTATTCCATTACCATGTGTCTTTTTACATACCTATTGGGATTACTCTGCTGCTCATGCTAGAGAACATCTAGATCAGACGGAACAGATTTTAGTACCCTTTTCTTAAAGAAGATTTTTTTTCTCCCTTACTAACACAGAATATTAATGTTATTTACAGAATGAAACTGTTGATTTCCCTCAGGATTCTTCCAGTAAACACATTCTGCACCATGTGTGAAACGTTGTAATAAAGTCATATATAATATGCCCGTTATCTTGAGTTTCTGTGGAAAATCACCTTCATCTTCACACACTAATCAGCTACTAGCTATACTCCAGGCTTCCATTAGACTGGGTCAAGGTCTTGTGGGATTAGATTTAAAGCAACACAGTGGCCTACATAGCCTCATATTACACTTGCAGATTTGGGCGGGCACCATGTATTACATCATCCAGGGAGAGCCACACGTTTCCAGCACCTTGACCTATGACTGTGTTTCTTACTCCGAGAACAGGCACATGGTGTTAGATGTTTACACTGCTTCTGACCTGTCTACACCAGGTGTTTGCAGAGGTAAGTTTTTACAATGTTGTCGTCTTTGCATTATGAATGTTTGGACCAACCAGTGAGTAAGTGTATCGATAGTTCTAACAAGAAGTTCGCAAAGCTGTGAAACCTGAACATTTAAATTCGCTGGCTTCCACAGGGGGGCACCGTGGAGCAAAAATCCAAATCAGAGATCAGAAGAATCCCCGTATTCCGGTGACTTTCAAACATTCATCATTCTTCTTACTATTTTTCATGGATCCAGTTTGGCTTTTATTTATTACAGGGTATCCACTGTCGCTGATATTCCCCTAAAACAACCTGAACATGCAAATGCTTCTAGCCTCTACTAAAACAGACATTAAACCAGTTAATGTTAATGTTTTGGAGAACACTGTCGTCGTCGTCATATACACACACAAACACTGGAGGGAAAAAAAAGTTAAGCACCCAGACGAAGTGGTGGAAATAAAGTGAACATAGTAAACTGCACAGTGAAAGGTCATGTGACTATATCGCAATGATTATATCATCAGGTCAAACGTATGACAGAGTTGGCAGAATGGACGCACTGCAGCGGCGATATTTGCAAAAGGGAGTCGTTCAGCCCCCCAAGATGAAGCTTTATGTCAAAATAATCAAGAATCTTATCCCAGAACCTGTAAAAGGAGCCTCTTCAGATGCCATTTATAAAACGAACTATTTATTCTGTGCTATTTACCATTTTCTATTTACTAGAAATAACTCGGTCAAGGACAAGGCCCTCAAGCGTCTCGGCTCCTTCCGAAACTGCCGTTCAAGCGTTTTTACCTTCCGTACCCCACCTCCCTTTGGGTTCGATGAATGGGAGCATTATCTGAGGTACGGCCCTGAACTGTCTTGCTGCTAAGGCGACAACGAGAAAACAGGTACTGCAGGTACACGTACAGCAGCCAGTCCTTCTGGAGATACCAATTTCCCTGAGGGGCAATACCTGCCCTCCTTCTTGCTGTATAAAAGCTTGGTCTTGTCTGGGGAAACTAATATCTCCCAAAGTAATAGTTCCTGGAAAGTGTAACGACGCCTTGCAACTTCCTGCATTTTTTCACCTTGAAAATAACAAAGTCACTGTCCCTCGAATACAGAATGACACTATGGAACCATTTACAAATCTGTTTCAGTTGAAAATTTCAGTCATGCACTTCCTAATGCAGACTTATCTTGACTTCTCAGTGGGATTTACATGAAAAAGCTTGGATCTTATGAGAAGTTTGGTTTTGTCTCCTGGAAACCGTAGCACCAAACGTCACACATCCTTCTAGACACTTTTTTGTGTTTTGTCAAACAGAAAAATATGCTTGTAACTTGCCAATGACATTTTAGTTCTGACCGTGAGAAAATGTTTTCATACCTGTGGCCTATTCACACCATGTGTGACGACTACCAAATGTACCACTGCTTGTGATTTTATCAAAAGAAAGATTACTGATACCACCAACTGTATTCCAGCTGTTTAATACCACATACTGTGTAAAGTTCACCGGACTCCCCCCCCCCCAGCAGTAACTGGAGTATGTTACTTCCTGCATACATCAGAGTGTAGATTCCATGTGAGCCCATCCTGCTGTACTCTGTGCTGGTCACCGATTGGCTGTCAACAGTCACTTCCTCCCCAGCACACGCCCGTTAGTCATTGTGCTCCGCCCAGTGCACGTTAGTGAATGTTTGGCTGTCCATACGGTCGATGTACAGGACGCCGTCCAGGTGATCCAGCTCGTGCTGCAGGATCCGAGCGGGCCAGCCACTCACCTGCCATGTGACAGGCTCCGCCTTCTCATTCAGGCCTGAGGGAAACACAGGCAGCACTGTTAGAACTGTGCCAATGCCGTTATGGTGCCCGAAATGACCATTTTTTATCATACATCATCCAAAGAGATTTCAAATTTTTAGCTCTTTTTAGAGATGGATGTTGTATTGCAGCAGACCAGCAAATATAAATGAAAAGAACTTTCCTACCAGATTACTGCTTTTATTGTTTTAGCTAAATCAATTTTAATTTTCATGTCTGCAACAGCTTTGCTAAATGTCCTGAAGGACTATGAGAGAGTACACTGACTTATGAGAGAGTACACTGACTTATTAATCTCCGCCGGTGTTCATTGCACAAACCTAAATATTTCGATAAACTATATTGTATTTTGCAAAGCAAAGTTCCGTGTTCCACTGTGGACATAAAGAGCAAAAGCAGCTGGAAGTTGGTGGTGTTTTACTTCTAGAAAATGTGTACCAAGTACATGACATTATTTAGCAGATGTTTTACCCAATACTTTAATGAGATTTAGTTTCGGGCCCGCGTGGGAGTTTACTTAAGCCACACTAAAGATGGTCTGCGCATCGTGATCACCTGACACCTCCACGGAGAGGTAGCGCGGCACGCAGGCAGAGAATCCGGCGATGCTCTCGCACGCCTCCATGAATGCGGCCGTCCTGCCGTCCAGAATGCGCAGCTGCGGGTTGATGAAGATACGCAGTGGCACTGGTGCCAGAGCCCGCGCCTGCCGCCCTGCGGGTGACACGTCCTGCAGCATTCTCTCTGGGAACTCCAATGCCAGGATACGCAGTGGCACGCCGATCTGTGGCGCGCTCAGACCCACGCTCTCCAGGCGCCGCATCACTGTCACCAACTTTCTGATCACATCCTGAACTTCGGCTCCGAGCACCGACCCTGGCTCCACTGCCGCAGCCCGCCCCCTCAGCACTGGGTCCCCCACCTGGCACACATGGCTGTAGGGTGGGGTGGGTGCCGGCTTGATCTTCCGCTTCAGGTAATGCAGGTAGGAGCGCACCTTGGCGCTAGAGGAGTGTGGCCGGAAGCCCGTTGCAGTTACAGGGATCACCCTCCAGGGGGAGACACCAGGGGACCAAGAGGTCTGGTAGCAAGTTCTCATGAGAAGAGGCGTCACTGAAGTCCAAAGTGCTCCCCTCATGACAGGTCCTGGGCCTCCTGCAGGTGGGAGGAGCAAAATGGAGGGGGTGGGGCCCAATCCAGGAAATGTCAGAATCGCTGCAGTTTAAGTGGAGCGTTTGTAGTCTTCAGGACCAACAGCAGTTCATCCTTCAGTGTTAGCATACCAAGCACTAGCCAGCTGACAGTTCACTGAGCAAGGGCCTGTATCGCATAGTTCATTAGATTTGTTTAACTATATTACTTGCCTCATTTAAGGTAGCATGGGCTAAATGTAAGTGAACAAATAAAGTCCATTTAAACTGTGGAACCTTAAATCCGACAAGTTATCCCACTCAGCAAGAAATCCTGCCTCCTGATACAGGCCCCAGACCTGAAACTCATATAAATCAATACTAATTGCACATTAATAATATCTGAAATATATACACGCTAATAACAGTGACAACGTGTTCCCCGCAGCCGTCTTTATGTTGTCATCTAAATAATGTTAATATGTTAAGAAATGAAACGCTAGCACACAGTGACAGACCTTCACCAACTGTTACGATTTCTAGCCACATGTAGCATGAAGGATATCTTTTTTTAAGCTATCTCTGCTTTCTAAGTTACCCTGTCATTTGCGCTTAATAATGTTCTGCTGAGCCCGGTTAGGGCTGCGCTTGTGGGTGGCTCTCTGCTGCCATCGTGCGGTAAGAGCAGGCAGCCATCAGACGCCGTCTGCGTCTCTGTCTGTCAGACCGGCGCAAACAGACAGACTCGACCGTCGGACTCGGTTACCTGACGGCCGAAAGCTGAGCGGAGTGACTGTCCTAAGTGGCAGAAGTCTGCCTGCGTACCTTAACGCGCCATCACAGCGACCTCGTACGCTCTCTCACTCAGTATGGCTGATAAACCAGGATCACTTCCTATTCGGGGTCATCGACACAAGAGGCGATAGTACAGCGTTTATCATCACAATGTGGGACAGCGCCCCCGTATGGCTGTTTATCTACGCCCCCTTCACACCAATAGCATAGTGTTATACCTATTAAACACGCAGTATTAATAAAATATAACATAATACAGACGACATATTTATTATATTAATAAGATATGTCGTTAATATTATGTTATATTTATTATGCAATCGGAACCAATCCTACATACATGCTGATTTTAAGATCTCTCCCTGTCTCTTCACCTCTTTCCACCGCTGGAGACACTGAGGTCAGGATGTTTTAAACTGATGAGAAAGACTGATTTATTTTTATAGTGCTTGAAGGAAGACATGGAAAAAGTCCGACTGATAGGTGTCTCTTTCCTGTCTTGAAAGGGTTAACCCTGCCTTACTGTCAGGCTTCTCGTAAGGTGGAATTAATCACTTCCTTGTCGTGGCGTAACTTACTGTGCAGCAGTACTATCTTTTGCTACGTTTTGGAATGGAGACGAACATAGAGATGAACAAGAGGAATATTTATCAACTCCCCCATGGCTCATTTTGCCTGCCCATCCTTTTCGGGAAATATCAGACATAGAGACCGTCGAGAGACTCATTTCCAGCTGTTAATTTTCCATTCTAAATTGTTTTGTGTTTTCTGTTGTTTATAAATGTTATACTTGTTGCTGCTCTGTTGTTGTTGCTGTTGTTGGCACATAAGTAAAATTTAATCCAGCAGTTTAATGCAGCAGTTGGTTGTTGATACAGAAAAAAAAAAGCATTAAAATCCAACGAAATCCAAAATGGCCTTCAAATTCCAGTGTGATGGTAATCTGATACCATCTTATGTTAAAGACTTTTTATTTGGCTATGTTGAAATCTTGGGGACTATATTTTATATTTTATGAATACTAAGTATTTGTTTGGAGTGTGATGAGTGCTTATGATGTTTTTCACCTGAGGTGCCCTGATCGCTTAGAAGGTTTTAGCAGAATCATATTAATAATGTAGGGTAGGTCACAGTTGTCAAATAGCACACAAATGTACAGCCTCTTTACCAAGAACGTCCTGACCTCTCTATCTAAAGATGTGCATCACTTCTGTTCTTCTCTAGTTTGCAGAATAGGAAGGTCACTTTTTAGTTCAGAGTCAGTTCCATTGCATAACTCAATTTGTTTGGTATTGCGTGTTGACATACTGCTTCTGAAGTAAAGTAAATAAATTTTGATAACTTTGGGACAAAGGTGAGGCCAAGAGAAAGTGTTCATAGTTGACGATTGTCAGAATAAGAACACTGAGCTCTGTCAGCTCTCTGATGAGTGTTTAAGTGGAGGTTAAACTGGAATCGAATAAAATTTAGCTGTTGTCATCTAATGGCTTTAACATGGTCTGATGGGTCACTGGGTGCACACGTGTGCTGTTCCACCTCTACAAGAGGTCTGGGAATGGGGTGAGGGTAGGGGGCACGGGGGAAAGAAATTAATGGGAGGGTGAGTGAGTGAATGATCTATCCAAACAATCAACAAGACGTGTTCAAACAAGGGAGCCTGCGATGATGAGGCGTGGGCCAGCATGCAGGAACTGGCAGGTGGGATAGAGATGGACATGGGGGAGGCGGGGAGTCCAAGGTCCAAGGACATCATTGTGTAAGTTGGATCGAAGCTGGAATTCAGTGTCCCCCCCCCACCTCCCTTTTGATATAATTGCTTCATAATACATTTATCTTCACTGACATCACAACAATGAACACGTCCTTGATGAGGTGCCTGACGATGAAGCAGACCTGGGTTTACAAGAGTGCCTCAGGGCGCATAGCCCCCCGGGGGGGGGGGGGGGGG
>JAODJX010000020.1:18361161-18375373 GCA_026776945.1 Isichthys henryi | reverse complement strand
TAGTGATTCTGTTATAGACCAAGCACTGAGACCAGGATTGGAAATCTAATTGTCTTAGTAAATATAAAATTATTCCAACGATATAAGACCATGAGAAAAATCAATCCATCCATCCATCTTTTAATTTAATTTCTTTATTTACATTTTCCTGTTCTGTATTACTGAAATTATTTTGTAATGCATCACAATACATCCATGTAACGCGCCTTGGGGCGACTCTGTTGTGAAAGGCGCTATACAGAAATAAATTGCATTGAATAAACTTTTATCCTGGTCACGATCGCGGGCGGGAAATACGTACAGGAAATAGTACTTTCATGCGTAATCTGTTTCTTTGTAAAAGGACAATTTTGCATCAGAACAAGACTAACTTGTTTAGATATGAAGGATTTTATAGGAATACATTCTGAAATTCCAATTCCAAAACTTCAATTTGGAAGACAGGTAGACCTACCACTGTCCCAGCATCATAACGTAAGCATGCATCAGAATTTGTCCATCTGAGGTTAAAGATGCCGAAATGTGCCAACAAATGAGCATGTAAAACCGACCCCAGTTTCCCCAAACAGTTTTTGTATTTTATTTGTGAGAAAGCGAACTTTAAAACTAAGAAACCTTGGTTATTTCCAAGCGAATATAGCAAGGAAATGTTAGATCTGCTGTTGAATATACGAAATGAATTAGTAACGAATCGCTGTGATAAACATTCCCTGAAGGTCTGATCGATCGGCAGCCTCTTGTTATTTGGGTGTTTATCGTTAAGCGTTTCAAAGTCACTACAGAGGGTTAAGTATCATAAACATTCAGTTTCATTAATAGATTTACAAGTTTTTACGTACTGTATGATGTAACAGGGGTGTATAGCACAGCCCTCATTCTCCGCCAATGAAAAGCCCGCTTAGGTTTCTGATCTGTTCATATAAAGCTACTCAGTGAAGAAATTCCGGTCAATCTGACTAAATACATGTTATAATAATATTCTTTACGTAGCTACACGGTGGAATTTTGTCGATATTTTGCAGCACCCTATTTTTTGCTGTTGTTATAGGTAAGTTAATTGATTGGAATGTAATTAAATAATTATTCTAAAATGCATATAATGTCATAGTAAGTGGTAGTAAGTTATCGAAAGATTGGTGTTTTAATAAAAAAAATCAATGCATTTGTATTGTTTGAAGTTAATTGTAACCATGCAATTTACGCTGCTGATTAAGTTAGTACTTAGTGCAAAATTAATGGGCGTCAAAATACTTTTATATTTTAATAAATAACATTGAAATCTAGAACATATATGCAAACTTTTGTAAAAGGCGAAAAAGTCTTTATCTGAAATGGTTATACGTGTTACAAATTAAAACTGCAATTATACGATGACTGTATTGCCGCAGTTTCTAAAACCGCTTTGTGTCCGGCGGGCTGGTTGCTACGTTTAATTAGAACTCCACCACACACAATAGCAGATATGTAATAATATAAGCAGAATATTAGAACGCAAGTTTCAGAAGCGAGATAACGAATTTCCTTTTCCATTTTTTTTTTCAGTATTCTCTATTTTTTTGCTGAAGCATGGAGAGTAAATCTTACATGATTCATATGAACGGGACTGGTGTTCACACTAATAATATGAATGGCAACGCTCGTTCGGACAAGATGAAGATCCGCAAAAAGAAGTGGAACATCAGAGCTTCGGAGATGTCCAAGAACACACTGAATCCCATCCGCGCCATTGTGGACGGCATGAAGATCACTCCCAGTCCTGACAAGCCAATGATAGCTCTCTCCATCGGTGAGTCCTAACGTCAGTCCATTGATATAATCAGTTTTCCTCCATCCTCAGTGTCATAGGTTTTCCAAATGTTCTCTCTGTCTCCTGTGTGTGTGTGTGTGTGTGTGTGTGTACTTCTGAAGGGGATCCTACTGTGTTCGGGAATTTGCCTACGGATCACAAAGTTCTTCAGGCCATGAAAGATGCCATTGACTCACACAAGTACAACGGCTATGCTCCCTCTGTAGGTAAGGGTCCAAATAAATACAATCTCCACACGTTGTGCTGAAGAGATCTGAGGGATAGTAACCTAATAACTGGGGAGGTGCCTGGACTGATAAATAAGGGATCGGGGAGGCAGATAAGATTTAAGACTGGAGGCAGAAGCTGAATCGAAAGGAGCCGGAACGCCGGAGGGTGATACACAGCTTCTGATCTCTTATGTAACTTGAAGGCTGTTGCGCGGAATCTGCTTCTGAATGCAGCACTGATAGGTATCTTTCCCCCTGTTTTAAACAGGTTATCAGAAAAGCAGGGAAGCAGTAGCAAACTTCTACAGCTGCCCTGAAGCTCCCCTGGAAGCCAAGGTCAGTCGCATCATCTTCCCATTTCCCATCATGCCCATCACTTTTTCAACTTCCACCATGGGCTCCCATTTAGAACATGCTTAACGGTAGCATGTCCAGCATCTCACAGCCTGGTGTTGTAGCTAACTCTACCTTCCTGGTGGACGTCTTACACACTGAAGTTAATCACCTCCTTATGCGGCATCTGAGGTCACATACTTTCCCCTTTTTTTTCCTTTCCCTGTGTCTGATTCTCACTGTACGTATCTCTGTGTTTCTTCACCAGGATGTCATTCTAACCAGCGGGTGCAGTCAGGCCATCGAGCTGGCTATCAATGTGTTATGCAACCCAGGGCAGAACATTCTCGTTCCCTGTCCTGGGTTTTCCCTTTACAAAACACTTGCGGTCTCCCTGGACATCGAGGTCAAGCACTACAATCTTCTGGTAAGTCCTGGAATTAAGAGCATAGACATGGTTTTAGGTGTTTGTAAACCGACTGATACGTGCTGTAGATAGACCGATGGTAGATGGGCAAGATATGAAGGAATGTGAAATGAGTTTGAAGCTCTAGATGAGGAAATGGAAGGAGAAAGACAGCAAAGTGTGGGGAAGGACAAGGGTAGCTATAGCGTGATGGAGAGAGGGGGAGTGGAAAGAGGAGGTTGTGGAGGTGATTGGATGAAAAATCTCCTCCCCACTTCTGCCTGCAGAAATGATGCACATCTGGCATTAATTAACTGTTAGAATAGAGGTTCCTCTGCTCCCCATATTTTGCCTGTTCTCACACCCCCAGCCACAGCCAATCAGAAGCTGAGGCCTCCAGCAAAAATGGGTGGGGACAAAAGGTACAGTAGATTGAGTGACATGGAAGGTATATGTGTGCAAGGGAAAATCTAGTAAGATTCATTCTTCTATATTCAGGCTTGACTGTTGTTTCAAAACACTTTTTTAAGTATTTTAAAATTTTGATGGCGTCATCTACTCGTATGCACATGGCATTTTCTGTTATGTTATGTCAGCATTTGTGATCTTAGGTAGTATGTGAGATTGTAGCTTCACTCTCTGTTCCCCTTGCGCACCGGCATCCTTAAATAAATGCCATATTGTAATGGAGACACGATTTAATCATAAATTTAATGGTGGTTCTTTACAATGTATAGTGAACTTCGTGTCAATATCATTTTTTAATCTTTCAACAGAAAGAAACAATGATTTCCTTGGCATGTCTGTACTATTATTGAACAAATATTACTACAACTCTCACCTTTCAGCACCTTAAATTGTTTAATAGCAGCTTTCAGAGTTGATCACCTAGTATCCAACGAAAACAGTAGAATTTAATGAATGACTTGTGACACTAACAAGGTTTATTATGTGGTGAGTTATGATAGATTTTACTTGCCTGAATTTTTAGCCAGAGAAGTCCTGGGAGATCGATTTACAGCACCTGGAGAGACTGATCGACGAGAAGACCACCTGCGTAATCATCAACAACCCCTCAAATCCCTGTGGCTCTGTTTACAGCAAGGAGCACCTGCAAGACATCCTTGCAGGTGGTTTGTCTGGGACGCATAACCTATGTGCGCAACCTTTTCGCACCTTCTGCTTTTGTTCTGATTCACCCTTTGGTCTTCCCTCCCAGTCGCCTCCAGAAACTGCATTCCTATCCTGGCTGATGAAATCTATGGGGACATGGTGAGTTTAGCTTACCATTCTCATGTGAGGAAACTTCAAGCTTCAGGATGCAGCTCCTTCAGAGTAGGGTGGTTGTGGTGATGGCGGGTGTTGAGTTTTGGGTTTGGCGTACGGATTTGGTTGCTGGGTTAGGATCAGGGAGATTTGTGGACGGACACTGAGCACTGGGTGAAAGACAGGGTGAGGCCACACAGCACCAGTCAAGCACATTCCTTGTGTCAAAAAAAATCAAAACAATTTTCCCTGACCTACCTCTGTCCAGTATCCAAGTGGAATCTCGCCCAGTTTGGGTGCGGAGGCAGGCGGTGAATGTGACTGATTTGGTAAATCCAGGAAGAACACTGTTTTTCTCAGAGCAGGTTCCACCAGAGAACAAAAGGAACCTGAGAATAGACTTTGTATTTTATTGTAGGTGTGTGACATTCGGCTGCTTTTGTGTTGTGATGTGTGTGGTGCACTGCACTGTTTGGTGTATTGCAGTGTTTCCCACTCCAGTGCTTTGTGACCCCCAGACAGTCCACGTTTTCTGCTCTATTGGGAGCTGGGAAGGTAGCAAAAATGTGGACTGTCCCAAAGGACCCAGTTGGAAAACACTGGTGTAGCATCCTGAAGAACTAACTTCTGTGTAATCGAGTGATGTTTCTGCAGCTCTTCATAAACTGGTTTATACTGGGCTTAACCCTTCTTGTTGGTTATGTAGTGTCGGGTCACCTGTTGCTTGTTTTGTCATCTGGGTTGAATGCCTGTCTGTTTCGGCACTGCTCCCTCTGTAAAATGACGTTGTCCCTCTTCAGGTCTTTCCAGAGCACACCTTCTACTCCATGGCCCCTCTAAGCAGGGATGTACCCATTCTGTCCTGTGGAGGCCTGGCCAAGCGCTGGCTGGTGCCTGGCTGGAGGATGGGCTGGATCCTCATACAAGATCGGAACCAGACTTTCGGGCCAGAGGTAAACCTGGCTGTGTGCAGCCCACCTCTGAAAAACACACACCTCACACACAGCCCGCTCCTCTCCTTTTGATGCCTCACCAGTTGTCTTTGAAAATTTTGCTTTCTTTCTTTCACCAAAACCCAAAAAAATACCACTTACTGGCCATTTTTCTCTTTCCTCCCTACAATCACACTCTTTCCCACTTTTGTCTTTACTTTCTTTGTGATGCTTTTTCGTACGCAGTTCTCATTTCCTCAAAGCCGCGACGGTCGTTCTCTGGCTTTCAGATCCGGGAAGGCTTGGTCAAGCTGAGCCAGAGGATCCTGGGGGCTTGCACCATCGTCCAGGGGGCGCTGGAGAACATACTGAATGACACGCCACAGGAGTTCTATCATGACACTGTCAGCTTCCTGAAGGTGAGATGGGCCGCGGGGATTAGTCACCAGCCCTGATTAAATAGCGTAAAAGCAAAGTGATGACTTCTGAGTGCCATTTGACCATTTGACTCCTTGCTCCCGTCTTCTGGTCTATCAGTCCAACTCAGAGATCTGCTTTTCGGCGCTGTCCTCCATTCCTGGACTCACTCCCATCAGGCCCTCAGGAGCTATGTATCTCATGGTGAGTCCCATTTACTTTGGGCTTTATTACTGGAAACCAGTCTGGGAAGTGGGAAAGTGGCAATGGAGGTGTACCCTGGCCTTTGCTTGTCCCTAGTGTACAGGGATGCTGAACATGGGCACATCTTCACTTTCTGTAGGTGGGGATTGAGATAGAGAACTTTCCAGAGTTTGAAAACGATGTGGAATTCACGGAGCGTCTAGTGACTGAACAGTCTGTCTTCTGTCTCCCGGCAACGGTAAAGCTACCGTTTCAATCTATTTTTACGAACCACTCGATGTGTCACCTACAGTGTCATCGCTCTCCTGACTCAGCATGTACCGTTTAATGGGCTCACGCTGTGCATCTGAAACTCGTGTCACAATTTGAATCACAATTTGTTTCCTCAAACTTTAGTCAGGTCCGGTCACTTTATTACACATGAAATGGAATTGAGATTCATTCAGACCATCAGGCAGCGAGGAGAAGAACAGCTGAACAATAAACACTGGCAAATAAATGAGGAGGGGGGAGTAAATGAATATAATTAAAATTAAGAATTAAAATAAAAGGAAATGTAATCAGGTCTCCAGTGACCCCGGCGCTTTTCTTCCTAGGCTTTTGAGTACCCCAATTATTTCCGGATTGTGGTGACGGTACCGGAGGACATGATGATGGAGGCGTGCCTTCGCATTCGGGAGTTCTGCCAAGAGCACTACAAACCTCATAGCCAGGAATCCAATGGTCTGGATCAGTGAGGGAGGAGGGGGGCACAAAAGAGCAGGGCTAGAAAGGGGGAGAAAAGCAAGCGGTGCCCTTTCTAACAAGAGGAAATCTGCAGACGTGGTCCAGCTGCACACAGTCCTTCAAGTTTTTTGAACACCCCCTTACCCAGTAAGTGGTATAGTCCATGCAAATTACATGCTGTATGGTTTGATCTAAATAATCAGAATCACTTCTGTTTCATAACATAGCTGGTTCTGCATAATTGAGGACATATTGGTCCTGATGATAGATGAACATTTAAAAGTTTTACATCTATTTTAAATGTTTTTCAAATCAAACTGGCTGCTGAAATATGTCATAAAACTCTCAGGATACTTATTAGATTGTAATTCACCTAATGTTGCAGTCTAACTTCAGTCAGAAACTCAGAAGCTATAATTTATTTGTTTTGCAGCTTGGGCATAAAGAGACAGTAACACATGTTATACATATACAGTACTAGGGTAGTTCATGGGCATTTATTACAGGAACTAGTCCACCTAGCGGAGAGGATGTATATTTGACTTGTTGGCTTTTTCTCATTTTCCTCAATAGAGTCACAAGCATCATTCTCCATCATGCTGGCCTTGTGCTAGTTGATTTTGTGAATTATGAAAGACAAATTAGTGGAACTCCACTGACTTAATTAATAAAGCAGTCGGCAGCTACAGATGAATGCTGGGTAATCTGTTTGCAGCTTGTTGTAAAATATATTGAGCTTATCACTAGCTAATGAAAGACTGCAGTTACTCTTGGAGTACAATGGACTGTCTTCTAACAGCTTATCCTGATCAGGGTTGTGATGGGGACTGATCCCAGGCAGCATAGGGTAGGAAGGTGGGGGATACCCAGAGCACGGTGCTGGTCCATCTCAGGGCATACTGTATACATGCACACATCACAGGCAACTAAGAGACACCATTGAACCTAACAACATCTTAGGACTGACCGCGGGAAGAAACCCATGCAATCCTGTGAAGAACACATGAACTACACACACACAGAGGTGGGATCTGAACCCACAACCCAGCCCACTGAGCCACAATGCCACCCAGTTCTGATCAGATATATTTATATTTATGTAATATTTTGCAGGGAATGAGATCCTGCCTGTTGCCTTTATGTGTTTTGTACTAGTTTCAAAGTAGTCAGATATAAAACAATCAGATATTAATGTATTTAGAAATTCACTAATTGAATCATAAGCTCGATGCAATATATACAATATTTAGACACTAACTATTACTCATGTATAGAAATGTTTTGTGTAAAGAGTATTTTATGAAATTTTGATAATGAGTTCTTAAAAAAATAAAAGGCGGTCTTCATCATTAATTTTGTGTACAGTATATAAATTTTATTCATTGTTATCTTCTTTTGGTTTGTCAGCAGCCTAAAACTAATAGTGCTGGCAAAAATAGTTTTAATTTTTTGATGTTTTAATCAAGAAAATTAGTGGATAAATACATGTCAGAACGCGGAACTGATTTTTTTAATTAACATATTTTGTCTATCAGTCAAATTAAAAAATATAGCCTATTTTGACACAAGTGCATGGCAACACGTTTTAAGAAAACTAAAATGTTTCAGTTGCAATTGCTATACAGTCATTGAACATTAATACATTTCTAACATTGATAATTGGATTGTTGTGAATAATTAGATCAAGGTCATGGCGTCATTAAAGTTTACATGGACCCAACGTTGTCCCTTTTTACTTTAGTTTTTGTGATTTCTTTAAGAGTTCTTCAAATTTGCAAGATATCACTTAATACGTAAGTGCATGATGGATATACGCCATCTACTGGTGCAGTATATATCCTAGACGTGAAGCGACTTATGCTGCAGCTGGATTTTAGAGATGCAATATTTTCACGATTTAAAATCATTTTAATCAAGGTTTGTTGGAGTTTGCACTCGTTAGGTGTCTATGTGATGAGCTGTTAGGGTTGTGTTTTTCACAGACGTGAGTAGCTAAGGTACAATATTAAGAGACATACTTAGACTGTAATTCAATAACAAATATTTTTTCTCACATGACACATTGGTAGTGTTTAGCTTACTCGTTGGCACTATTTAGTCTAAATAGTCAATTAGTCAATTTAGTCAATTTTTTTTTGACATTTTTTTTGACATTTCGGAACACAAGTGTTTCAGGTCTATTTTATGCAAAAAGGAAGGTGCCATTAACGAGTTGGTGAACGAATCAGAACGAATCTCCTCTCTGCGAAAGTTGCAGGTGGACAGGTTGGCAGGCTTACTGTGCCTGCAGGGAGAGGAACATAAAGCGGAACCTTACTGACTCGCTGTTGCACCCAAATTACAAGGAAATGCGCAAATCTGGTGTTTATTTATTAGGGGAAGTACAAGCATGGACACCACAATGCTCCTTATTCTGTCATATGCCCCACATGTGTCTGGTACATGTGGATGGAGGGACACTGGGATTTGCTGGACCTCTTCACTAAAATGTCATCCCAGGCTTTGCTCACCCAAACCTTTCCCTGCTCTACTCCAGGACTCGAAAATTGTGTACTTTACTGACTTAACAGGACATGTGCTAAACACATATTACTAATGAAATAAATGGTTCAAAGTTTTTGCAAAGCAGAAGAAAGTATGGCGATGACGTGAAGGCCTGAATTCATGCAGAAATCCAGCCATAACTCGGCCTTATTGCTACATAACGTGACAGCTCCTGTATATCAGCTGAAGTACTTTCATGCAAATCTTTGGTCATAATTCTATCGATGGTAATATGGTATATAATACTTGAGTTACTGGACCACAAATATCCAACTGTATAAATATGGAAAAAATCAAAATGTGCAAACTGCTTTGTACTTTCAGGTTCATGATCAGTAAAATATATTTTTTTAACTTATTTATAGATGCCTATGAACCTGTTAATTATTCCCATATGTCATGCATTGCCATTGACTTGAGTGTTGTTGCAGAAATTGATGATTTAACCACGTTTTCACCTTGAGAATGGAAGGACATAGACTTGTATCTTCATTCTTTCAAAAGCCCCCATATGTACACATAAACATACATCGTCACTAAAAACAAATGCACTCACTGTTATCATCATAAACGGTGTCCCTATGACACACACACACACAGGTTTGTAATTACATCTTTGTGCGCCCAAACCATAACCACAAGCAACCGAACAAAATACGAGACATTTGCCATTTTTTGTTTTTTGATTGCATTCGTAGGTCTTTGTGGACACCTGCAAAATGGACCCCACAATATCAAAATAAGAGGTTTTTATTACATTGTGAGGGACATTTGGTCCCCACAATTAAATATAAATACAATCCACACACACACACAAACACACCATTAGCCTTCCTCCGTCTCTGTGTTTAATATACACACAAACACACACGCCCAAACTCACACTCACACTTTAATCTGCGGCCCACTTAAAGCAGGTTCCTGGATTCAATGATTAACCAGCGAAACAGAGCAAAGTGGCGCTCAGTGCAGTAAAAGAGAGCGAAAGGGCACAGGAGAGTAAGGAAGGGAACCAGCGTTAAGGAGAGCAGGAGAGAGGAATCTTTACCAGCAATCCTGTCCATGGTTTGCCTGCAAATCCAGCATGGATGACGAGAGCCCACCCAGACGGACCCTCCAGCTGAATGACGGTGCCCATATGCCTCTGCTGGGCTTGGGAACGTGGAAGGTGTGTGTGCTTTCGCTTTCCTCCTTCCTCTTTCTTCTTCTCCCCATCCCTCTTTTTTTCTGCAGAATTCATTTTTTTTTGTCTTACGCGCCCGAATGCACGCTGAACTTTCTGCATGCGTTCAGTGCTGATGTGGCTCTTCTTTGAATCTGTGCTGAACTTAAACATTTCAGCAAAGATAATGAACTTGAAGGATTCGCTTCTCACTTTCTTGACTGTAATAGCCCATAAATTATGGTTAAACTGGAGGGCAAAATGTTCATTCTTTTTCCTGCCATTTGCTGGCTCTCCCCCTAGATTTATACGTTATTGTGAAAGTGGCTCATGGCATATTGCTCCTCAAGCTTCATGACCCCTTAACCGATCCTGACGTTCAGGTCCTTGAGAAGCTCCAGTGTCGGTCCTCAGATCAGTTTTCTTTCTGTTGTATTTGATAAAAGGTCAATTTTACACGATCCGTCCTAAATCTATCAGGATTACTGAGCTGCATCACGTCACATCAGCCATAACGCATATTGCTTTACGGTTAACATACAATAATAACACCGTGTCCGGAGTTATTCCTTGGCTCGCATCCATTGTTTCCGGGATACTCGGGATCCACATGACCCTGCAAAAAATGAATGAATGAATGAATGAAAGAATAAAGGTAAGTAGATGTGGCCATGAGAAAAAAGCTCCCCTACCTCCATAAAATGTGTTTTCTGTTACAGTTATTTTTGGCACTAATAAACCAGGTGTGAGGTATATATGAGACACCCAGTGAAATTCCCAGCAGGAAAGACTGAAAATACTGCCCACTGTGTTTTGAATGTGAAACACCGGCCACGTTGCAGGTTGGGTTTCTATGGCCTGATTGATGCACTTGCATTTCCCCCTAGTTGCCCCCTAGTTTTGCCATTGTGTGTTTTTCCCATGATACCTTTAGCTGTGTGTTGACAGCCATGCTGACATGTTGACGTTTTTTTGGTCGCTGATTTTCCAATCGTGGCTCGCCGGGCAGACCTGCGGCTCCGAGATGTTCCAAGGTGCCGTGGAAGCCGCCATCGCCGCTGGTTACCGGCACCTCGACACCGCCTACAGCTACCGAAACGAGGTGGAGGTGGGACGTGCCCTCCGTGCCAAGATGGACCAAGGCATCATCCGGCGTGAGGACATCTTCATCGTCAGCAAGGTGAGCATGTGCTCCAGTCATGATTTAGTTTCACTCTGGTTACTGATCAAGAAGATTCATCACATACCTTTGTAACCTTCTGAAGGAAATTGCTTAATTGTTTAGTTTATTGCATCTCTAATGATCTCCCTATGAGATTCTGTTCCAGAAAAGTTCAAAAATACAATAATCCACTGCCCTATGTACTGTACTTTTGATCTAGTTATTGGCAAAACTGCAGGGCCAGAACAGCCATGTTGCAGCCGGCTGCACGTGGGATCCAAATTCTTCAAGGTAACAGGCTTCTCCTGTCTTCACAGCTGTGGAGCACATACCACGCCCCCAGAGACGTGCCTCTGTGTCTCAGCAAGTCCCTGAGCGACCTACAGCTTGAATACCTGGATCTTTATCTCATCCACTTCCCTGTCAGTCTCCAGGTATGACTCATGGCCAAGACACAGTATTAAAAACAAAATTTCCCTTCCACTAACGCCCTGATACCGCCGACTGCCTTCTACCCCCTTCAGAGAATAGATGACGAGCTCTTTCCAGAGAAAGACGGCAAACTTCTCAGCACAGACACTGACTACGTGGATGTCTGGAAGGTAAAGACACTTTTACTGTGTTGTCCCAGATGACAGCGGGACATTTACATCAGAATAAAAAAGTTAATGAAAAAACAGTGCATGTGTACATACAGTATATTCTATGATATACGCTTAGTGGCTAATTTGCTATGTACACTTGCTTGCTAATGCAGACACAATGCCCCTTCAAATGGCGTAGTGCAGCTTCAACTAGAGCTGAAGATCTTTGCCCGAACCTGTCGGGCTTAATTTCTATCATTTTACACGGGCTCGGGCTGAATTCTGTTGGGCTCGGGCCTTCTCGGGCCTAGCTTTTAAGGCCCAACTACAATTCTAGCTGCAACTGAATACATACAGCATGCAGACAGCGTCATATGGTTCATTTCCTGAATGGCTGATTATTATGCACCTGATGCATGATGAACACAAATTTTGAACGCGCTGCTGGTGCCAGACATGATGGTTCCAGCATCTCACAAACAGCCTCCTTCCTGGGATTTTCACACAGTATCTAGAGTTTACAGAGAATGACGCAATACGCGACAGCCTCCAGCTAGTGACAGTTTTGTGGGTGGATATACCTTGTTCAGGGGAGAATGGCCAGACTCGTTAAAGCTAACTGGAAATAACACAAAAATAACAGCTCGGTACAACAGTTCCGTGCTGAAAGGCTTCTCTGGATGTAAAACTCATCTACCCTTGAAGCCTTTCTGCAGGCAACAGTGGGTCTTACCCTATAGTAGGTAGGTGTACCTAATAAAGAGTAATTAAGGGCGTGCATACCACATAAGGGTAACAGACATTTATCATCCAAATTGATGACGGTAGAAGGAAGGGTTACAATTTATGCGAGCTCCCTGGGATCTGAACACTACTTGTGGAGACATAGGTAAAAGACTTAAGAGTCAGGAGTTCTTTATTGTCAGCACATCTATGTACAAGTACAATGATGCTACACAAAAATACAAAGATGATAGATAAATGCTGCAATATGCTGCAATATAATATAAATGTACATAAACATGCATGTGGGCAAAATCGTGGTTGATTGTGTGCGCATGTGCACTGTAGTGCGATTAAATAATGTGCAAATGTGATTTAAAGAAAGGCAAAGAGACCACAACCAGTAGCATCACTGAGGGTAGAGGCAGACTTTGAATTTGGGGGGGCAGTGTCAATCCTTCGGTGTATGTGGGGTACTGAGGAGCCTGACAGGGTGTATGGAATGTAGAAGAGTTTAGGGCCCTCTAAATTTCCTAATGCCATGAATGTGAAGCTAGCAGACTGGCTGCATTGCAAAGAAAACAAAACCATTACATGTTATAGGAGATGGAAGCTCTGCAGGCTTCTGGCAAGGTCAAGAGCATCGGCGTGTCGAACTTCAACATCTCCCAGCTGAAGAGACTGCTATCTGTGGCCAAGGTGCCTCCTGCCGTTAACCAGGTAGTGCGAGCTCCTTATCTCTCTGTTTCTCTCATTCACACCTTCATTCTCGTCATACATCCACTCCTACGGCTGTACCGATCGCTCTCCATGCGTCACAATCATGCACCGTTGCCGAGGGCCAATATTTACTGCGCTGTTGCTCAAGGTCATCTGACAGCGAATGGTGTTTATCATTCTGCATGCCTGCACTGAGCTTGATAACTGATTCTTTCGAAGCTCTTTTTTAAAATGCTAATCTTACTTGTGCGGCTATCATACACAGAGTGACACATTTTACCTTAAAGAAACTGTACACAGCATCTACGAATGTGACTCTTCCTTTCTGGTCTGCTCATGTTGGCATTCCTGCAATGTCATTCCCCGTCTTTGATATAAAAACCCTCTCTGATTGGCCTGCCATCCTCTATTTCTCATAGGTGGAACTGCATCCCTACTTGGTCCAGTTGGAGCTGATCCAGTTCTGCAAATCCCGGAACGTCGCCCTCACAGCTTACAGTCCATTTGGTTCCCCAGGAAGGCCCAAGGAACTGTGGGTCAAAATAAAGCTTGCATCTCTGCTTTCAGTATCTAGTCCGTTTAGTACCATGGACCCCAGTTCCATATTTTAATATAAACAGGAGTTCTACATGGCTGCTATTAATCTCTTGTTGACACAGGCATTGATACTTTAAACAGATGGAAGTGGTTAGTGAGATAAAAAGCCCAGCAAGAATTTTGCATCAAATAACCCAATTTGCACTATTGCTGAATGCGTAACACAGCATTTGGTGGTAACAAGGCACAAAATCAGAACATTCTAGACTAAAGGTGACGCACCATGTCTTCCTAGACCGGGAACCTTGCCATTATTGAGACAGCACACAGAGCAAAGTGCAGGCAAACTGTACAGGTGGTCATGCTTCTGTCAGCTTACAACTTTTTTTTTTTTTCTTTTTTCTCCCCTTTGTTCTGTCCGGCAGCTTTAGCAGAATAATGGTCTGAATGCACTGCTGTGCCAAACATGTTTGCTTTATC
>JAODJX010000020.1:18332885-18345274 GCA_026776945.1 Isichthys henryi | reverse complement strand
CCCAACAGAACTTTGCCAAGGAGTTTATGATCAGTGACATACGTGAGCTGGAAGAGGACTACATCCGCAACGAGCTGAAGAAGGCGGGCGGAGCCAACTACGATGCCCAGGCGGAGTAGACTGAAGGGTGCGAAGGCAGGGCAGGGTTTGGGTTAGGGTAGTGCAAGGCATGGCAGGTAGAGGAAGCTGCTCATATAGAGTGGGGGGTCTGTTCTGTTTGGACCAGAGGGGTTTGGGGGCGGGGCTAGAAGCCACCTTTCCCAAAACACATTGAAGACCATCTAGCCTTGCTGGCCTGTGCGTAACCTCATACCGTTTAACCATAGGATAAAAACTGGGCCAAGAGTATCTTTTAGTGACCTCTGGTTCCTGATTGGAACCCCCCATGTTAAACACTCAAAACTGTGAAACTGCTCCCCTTATCAGTGGAGTAAATATTGGCCCCCCTGTCATACTCTGTTACCCCTACGCCCCTCAGGTCCATCTGCAGATTCTCTGTTCACTGCCTCAGTTGCCCCATGGAGAAGGCATGGTTTAAACCTTGACAGCTACAGCCTTCTCACCATTTCACCCACACCTGCACGCCCCAGCTCTCGGGGCCGGCCGGCTGCCTCTTATTCCACTCCTGAGGCAGTCTGACTGTAGTTTAGCTTTTTTTTTCCATTAATTTTGGTCTAGAATATGAAGAACCTTTTGCATTTGTCTTGGTCCCTATGAGAGTGCATTTTTTAGGAACTAAAAATTAGCAAGAGATGACTATAATAACAGCACCATTTGTCACAGATCAGTCATTTCAGAATAAATTTCATTTTTCAAAAATTTGTGTCTGGGAATTTATTTCTTTGTATCTGGGAATTTGAGTTTGGTTTGTATGCATGCATGCGTGTTAGTCGCTCTTTATAGCACTGCATTGAGAATGCTATACGAAGCAGTCGTTTGAAATGCGAAGAGGTTGGATCAAATGGGAATGTGGATGCACCTAAAATCACTGGTGTCCCTGGAAGAAAGGGCCGAGGTCACATCTTTATTCTTAACACATAATGTCTGCTGTAAGTTCCACTGTTTCCATGGTTACCACAACCAGCCTTCTGCGGTCGCCGCCTTGAGCAGCACTGGTCTCAAGCCTGTCAATAATGGCCCCTTCAACTCTGTCACCCTCCCTCCTGCCCATGTGATCTCGTCTGCTTAATTACTTAATCTGTAACCTGCTTACCGTCTGCCTTGTTTAACAAAGTTTTCTTAGTAGGACAATGAGATGGTGGTAACTGCTTCTACATGAGCGCGCTCGTTGACGTGTAACTTAAAAATGGAGACTTGTTCTTTTGTGAGTTCTGCATGTAGATGAAGGGCAGCCATTTCCACCAAGAGCTGTGTAATGAAACAAGAAGCTGGTAGGATATCCAAAGCAGCTGCAAATGTCTGTTTAGATGGCTACATCTGGTGCTAAAGGGACTTTGTGGAACACTCTAGAAGGGTTTGGCCCTGTTCTGTTTCTGTGTTGCGTTTAGGAATTAATGCGTGAAGGCCGTGGTTCCCAGAGACAGGCGGTCCTGCCTGTTTCTGCAGAAGAGGTCACACGAATCAGCTCAAAGGCTGATTAAGAGCATGATAATAATGGCGGATGATGTGCGGATGGACACAGTGTCTCTGACTGTGTACTTTGTTGTGGAGCATCTCAGAACAGAGGAGGGGAGCCTGGAGAAAAGAAGCCCACACTTTGGGTTTAGTGATGTGAAGCTTATGCAACACCACACACAGCAGGCAATAAGGACTTTCGACAAACCCCCAGTCAGTCAGACTTGTGGGTCACCTGCTTTCAACTAAACCAGATGTGGCAGAAAATAGGTTAAATAGCAGTTGAACTCTAGCAGGATATGAGTGTTAGAGATCCTTACAGGATGCTGCTTTGCACTTTGACACATTATACTCCTTCACTGACTCCTTATGTATGCCATGGTTTCTACAGATTTTCAGTCGCGTCAATCAACCCATTAGGAGACAGAGGCGGTCACCCAGGGTGCCATCCTCTGGGGAGGGGGGCAGCTTGCCTAGGGCACCACGTGGGATTCGGCTGACATTGATCTAAAGGCATGCCTTGTGGTGAAGGAGAGATGCGGTGTGACGAGTCAATGTTGGGCGCTGAAAGTTAAATAAATTTGAATTTTTTAATGGCTGTGTTTGGGAGGGGGCTGAGGGGAGCTGTTCGGGGCGATTCTCTGATTTTTTTTATGGTGGGGGACATAAGACGGGCCAAAATTCATGCAGTGGGGCCAGCCTTATAATTAGCCAATGATACATTTTGAATCAGTGAGTGACAGGGGAGGGGGCACTCTGGGGGCCAATCAGCTTTCAGCTGGGGTCAGTGTTCCTGTGGGCCCGCCTCTGGGAGCTATAAGGTACAGGTGGAGGATGGGGAAGGCCAAAGGGGGTTGAGAAGGGCCTGGGTGGGTCAGGAGCGGAGGTGAGATGGGGGATGGGGACGGCTGTGGGGGGATATAAGCAGCGGTGGGGGGAAGGGAGAAAATGGGGTGAGTGAGCCGGAGGCCCCTCCAGCGAGAGTGAATGGCACTGTGAATGGGCGGCCTGCCCCTCAATGCCTCTGTGTGCCCCTTTAGAACTGGCACAGAACTGCCATTGTTGCGGGGTGATGAGCTGCTCTCCATGCAGGACTACAGAGATGCCCCTACATGCATCCAGGGCACTCTTCTGTCTATCTCTCTGTATCGGTCTCTGTCCATCCGTGTGCCAACGGTACACTCAGTTGATCCCATTACCAGTAGGGCTGCCACACCCCTTTGAGACTGACTTAAACTCAGAACATTCGTTTGGCAAAAACGCATGAAAATTTTTTGGAAATGAAATGGAAAAATGCCAATATTTAACCCATAAAATGGGCAGAATAATTGAAGCATCTCAGTGGCTAATAGTCAAATTTTTGCAGTGCGTTGCAAGCATTAGGATTAGAAAACTAATGACTTCTGATGTCCTTCTATCTTTGTGAGGTCATTGGGCGACTTCTGGATTCTGCATGAGCTCATGTTTGGTCACTGAGTGCCAATGCTGACTCCCTGCAGCTGTGAGCCTGTACCAGATTGCAGGATGCGTAACGTCGGCCCATGCATTTGCTTCCAGTATTCAGTTACAGCTTTGTGATGCTCTACATCACCCTCACAGTTACATCATTTCTGACTCATTTGGGTGGAGGGGGTGGGGGGACGGTTGCACTGGGCCAGGGTCACACAGAGTCCATGAGCGTTTTTGATTCATGCTTTGTTATTCTGAAGAAGTTTCTGTGTCTGTGAATTCATTCCCACTTTACTTATTGTGTACATAAACATTCTTGTCAATATTTCTGTGGTTCATTGCTCATTTCCTGTGCTGTTGGTAAGTAAATATAAGCAGTTGTGTTATGTACAGTATGTCCACTAGTATGATCTACAGGAATGTGGCAAACTCATCATAACAACCGCCAAGATGTCTGCTTTCTGTATAAACAACAGGCTCAATAGGCCTGTTGATGGAAGAAGAACCTTTATCAGTTAACAGTACTTTTATGTATAAAACCTTTCTGGGGTTTAAAGGCTGCATTCTTATTAATACATTCAGTTATTTTGTACCATTTCTCAATTGCAGACCTTGGAATGATGTTCTCTCTCTGTTTCTGTCTCCCTGGGCAGTTTAAGTACTATAATCGTAAGATTTCCCATAACCCAGTAATATTTGATTTATTGAGATGATTTCTGTCCCACCTGTGCAGTGAATGTTGGAGCCTTTCATTCCATTCTGGGCCAGTAATCAGCCTTTGAGGAAGTCGCTGTACATTGAGATAAACATTCATTGTACATGTTGGAGCAAAGAATCCTGTCAGGGAGATTAACTTCTCTGGGGGCCCTAGGCTAGGAGGCCCCTCAGTCTGGGGGGGCTGCTGTCAGTAAAATCTGCCTATCAGGCGGATCAGTTGGCCAGATTTAATACGTTTAATCGTTCCATTTTTCATGAGGTGGGGCGCGTTCTGATGTTTTCTGGAACCCTAGATTATAGCCTAGGATATCCCGTGCATTAATCCATCCCTGTCCGCTGCCATGTTATTGAAAAGGTGGCAAAAGTGAATGACGTTCAACAGCAACCGAAAACCAAATATACTGTACAAGTCACTGGCCCATTTTTATCTATCGTCTGAGAAAAGGTGCTATTCCTGTGCCTTCAGCACATTCCAGTGTCTCTTCTGGTTCTTAATGCTCCCAGCTAAAATTAGACACATTTACATTCTACAAGTACCGCACTTTTGCTATACAAATATCCCACCTATCACCCATCAATATGTACACAGCTACATCTTGTTTTATACGTGCATACAGCAAATAAACCTTTACTTAGTAATAACTAATGTTATTACTGAAGTACAAAACAGGAACAGTTCATGAACAAATACAGTCCCTAGTTTCTGTGATTAGTGGACATATCCTGATGTTCACATACAAAGTCACAGAAAAACAAATCAAGAGGCAAAGTTCACGTAAGTGAAAGAAAAAGCAGTGCCTGTTTGTATTTACTGAGGGAAGGTCCTAGCTGGACTCCTCTATGAAATTATGCACCTTGACTGAGCAGTTGGTTTAAACTGTTTATACCATCCATCCATCCATCCATCCATCCATCCCTTTGTCCAACTTCCAGTCTACACAAGGCAGGGGAACACAGGACACCAATCTGTTTTTACCACAATAAAATAACAGAGATCAAGAAAAAGATATTTGTCTTACAGTCTATAAAGACATGTATTGTCCTGAGGTGCGCTTAGCTAATTATTTCACCGCCGCAGGCCACATGCCATGGTGACGATTAGTGACAAAACAAGAACGCCACTTTGCCGTATTTACGATGGTAACTCTGTTTATCTTAGAAACCATATCCGCTGATGAAAAAGGGTTTGGCCACATGAAAGAGAACGAAAAAACACCGCCAACAAAAATGGCACGTTTTAACTTGTGGAGTGACAACAAACATGCGTTTTATAGGTACACAGGCAATTAAGCGTACACGTGTGTGTGTGTGTATATATATATCCATCCATCCATTTTCCAAACCGCTTATCCTTACTGGGTCGCGGGGTGTATATATATATATAATTATTTATTTATTTTGTGAAAACCGGGTCCCCATGCATTGTATTGGTTATCTATTTGTTTTATGTATTTTACTGCAGAAATTTACGAAGATCTTTTTTGTGATTTTCTGTACTTTTTTTGTCATTCGTTTGTCCGTCTCGAGCTTATCAAATTTACACAGTGGCTCGTGTGCAGTATGTGTAAATGTTTCCATCATTTAATATGGGCAATACATTTGTGCTTACAGTGAATCACATAAGTTTAATTCCCCTCTGTAACTAATTTAGTTCCTTTATGCAGCTTAATATTTATCATAAAATACATGTAGAAGTGTAACTCCACCTGCTGAGTCGAAAATACCGTGTCGGCCTGCAGGGGTAATTAGGCAGTAATTTATATACACCAACCGCGCTTATAACCCACCCATCTTCTTGATACGGTTACTCATGCCCTTAAAAAGCGCTTTTCGACGCCTGTCTCACCCCTGTATACTGTCGCATTGCGCCCTCCCCTGGAAATTAATTGTATAAGCACTGACGGAAATGAATGAATGGGCTTTGCCTCAACGGATAAAAAGATGAATGTGTGACGACTCTAAATAGAGCGCAATCATTAATTGAAAAAAAAACCCAACATTTTTGTTGGTTCCTATTTCACACTGTAATGCACGCCGCTGTCATGAGCATTTTGTCTAAAACATATAATCGCATTATCTGCAGAAACACACTTTTAATAAATTTTATGTCCATACTCGCCACACTTCCCAAATTGTCACAAAAATATGTGCGTACCCCTCTGTTTGAGATTCCGTTCTGCTTGTATCATAGAACGAAGCATTACTCGCTTACCCAGTATCAACGCGCTATTTGTTAAATTACATGCTTTAAAATTTTGTGACTTAGTTGATCTAAATACTACTCGAATAATAACCTAGCTGTAGCCTACACCTTTTCGGTCAAAATGTATGCATATATATAAATTAAATTCAACTGAAAATAAACTGGGAAGTACACTCTTAAAATAGCCAAAAGCAGCACGATATGCATTAATCGCCAATGAACTCGCCCCACATTAGTTCTGCTCACTGATTGGACATTGTTTTGGTTAGCAACACCCCTACGGTCGACTGCCCTCTCTGTCTATTGGTGGATTTCATGTTCAATCACCTCCTTTATAGGAAGTAGTCAGTGTTTACAGTGTCCTCTGAAATGTGAAGAAGCATCTCTCAACAATAAGGTGTGTGGTTCCTTATAATTTATTGGTAAAAAGCTTTACATTCTAAAGGAGCCATTAATTACAGCTCATTCGTGGAGGGTTATGTCAGTGCTATTTATCAGCAACAGAATAACACTTAAGGTCGACATAAGGTTATGTGCAGTGAAGCTTTAGCTGTATTGTAAGACGGGTTTCAGCTGTACAAGTGCTGTTCGCACGGAGTGATGGGGAATGCCGAGAGCGTCGTGGCGCAGAAGCGACTGGCCCGGTTTCGCCCGGATGAACGGCCCGTCATTGAGAAAGTGTTTGACCGCCTGCAAGACGCTAGCAGCGCTGGGAAGGTTCTAACGCTGGACGCGCTGAAGGTATGACAACTTCTCCCGGACCACACAGAATGTGAATGAATTAACTGGTTATTTTTTATATATTTAACCACGACTGTGTATTGGAGAAACAGTATGATGGATGGATAGATATATTCATTAATTGCTTAATGGGACTACTCTATTCAAGGAGCTATTTAACCGTTTAAATTTCACAAAGTTGATTTTTACCTGTGTTTTGCGGTGCTCTGGATGCCGTTGTGTGCATGTTGTATGTCACCTGATGACTTCTCCTCCGTCGCACTCCTGTCCCACAGCGGAGCGTTAGGGACGCGGCTCCGACCGCCATGACCGCGCGGCTCTTTCGGAGCATGCGCAGCGTGGACACGGGCGTGCCTGCGGCGGACGGCGGCGGAGTCACCCGAGAGCAGATGCTCGTGTTCCTCGCGGACGTACTGCGTGGCACGGCGGAAGAGCGCGCGCCGCTTGTGGTGGCAATGGCCGGTGTGTCAGAGGGGTGCGCGGTCACGGTCACCCAGATCAGAGAGGTTCGTGCATTCCTAAAACGATAAATATGAGAATTGACCTCATTTTATACTTTCATTGATGAATCTTGTGCTGTATAGTGTAACTATCGCACGTTTTCTATACTCTTAGTAATGCAATGGCAATATACTGAATATTTCTAATTACGTGGTAGTTTTGAAGGATGGTTGCATGGCATGTCCATGTTGTCTTCTTATAGTTTTTGGAGGACCTGATCTCAGCAGTGGTGCAGTGTTTGATCCACAGAGGGCAGTTGCAGGGCTGGAAACCAGACCGCATGGAGGACAGTGATCGGGGAGTGAAACTACTGGCTGAACAGTTATGTTCAGAGCTGAAATGCACAGGTTAGAAGGGCGGAGAGAGGGACACGGGGGGAGTGGGTATAGGAAAGGCCTGGAAAACACCAGGAGCACTTAGTCCTGAAATTATGACATCCTGCTTTCAGGAATTTTATGGACAGACATAAAAATCCTCCCTTGTGTTGAATAAGTATCTTTTCCACTGCAGAATTTATTGCACAACAGATGCCTCAATACTCACATCATGTATGCATGCAGAGAGTTTTACAAACTGCAGCTGATTGGTGACTGTTTTTGCAGTGACCGTACATTTGATCTGCTATCAAACAAGCTGCAAGTTCTAAAGGAATAAATTCGGTATCTGCCAACTTAACTTTATAAGCTTGCTAAGTGCACAAGGTGTAAGTGTAGAATCAGAATCAGAATTATCACCAATTACTTTTACATCCAGTACTGTGAAAAAGTCATAGGCAGTCAAAAGAAATATTTAAAGTTATTTATCTGGGTAGTAAGAGCACATTTGCTCAACAAAAAAACTATTTTACATTGGAACTTATGATAATTAAGAGTAACGTGATAAAAACTAGTAAAAAAAAATTCTGTTCTCCAGAAAGTTACTGATATTTTGTTGGATGGCTAGATGAACACCGCTTCAGTTCCCAAACCTCTCCTCAGGGGCACCTCAGCCATTCCATGTATTCACTAAATTTCACCACCAGCTCACTTAATTAATTAACTCAAGTAGTTAAAAAGTGAATCCGATATTGATTACCTGTACGAGGTGTGGTAGAAGTCAAGTTAGAAAATACAGGGGTGTGTTGTATGGATGCTGCAAATACGGGGGTGATTTTTAGGTGAGGTTTAGAAACTGCTAAGCTGACACACTTTGACAGGTGTAATATCATGCTTTTACACGAACATTAAGATCATTTAAACATTTTCTTTGGCGAGGACAATCAAGAAAATCCATGTAATAAATTTATGCATAAAGTGAAAAAATGGCCCTTGCACAGATAATGTGACCCTACATGGGAAAAGCGGGTATGAAAGATGGATGGATGGAATTGGGCTCAATTGTGTTTTGTCGCCCATTGATTTAACCTGAACATTTTTGATGAGAACATGTGCCCTCTGCCTCAGACCAGCAGGTCTGCGACGTCCCCTGCCTGGAGAATTGGCTTTTTCGGACGTCTGTACCTCTGTACCTGGAGTTCCTCAGCATGGGGGCCCTCGACATCCACCTGCCGTCCCGGCCACCTCTTGTCCTCCTGCCACCGTGCCAGGACGTGCCATGGCGTGAGCTGCGCTCCATCCTGGACCTGCCGCTTCTGCTCTTCCTGGCGCCGCAGCTCCCTGACACCAAGGGCGCCCCCTGGAGGCTGTTGTTCTCCTCGCGGCTGCACGGCGAGAGCTTTACCCGCCTGCTGCGAGGCTGCACCTGCCAAGGGCCAAGTCTGCTGCTGATACGGGACACCGACGGGTACACCTTCGGGGGATTCGCCTCTCAGAGCTGGGACACCAGGCCACAGTTCCAGGGTGAGGGTCTGAGGCCGGGCCTGGGGGGGCAGGGGGCCCTGTTTTATGGGAGCAGGGTCCTGCCAGGTGGGTCATTTAGCAGTCTGATGGATACAGATTACCGTAAGATCACTGGTAAAAGTGAAGTGCATTTTAAGGGCTCAGGTTCAAGAAAGTTTATTGTCATGTCACAGGTAACAGTGAAAATTTACAATGTATGTACTTCTGGCTCCAGGTAACCACACAATAAACACAAAACAGACACAGCTCTGTATACAGTAAGATAATGAATTATGAATGAATACTTAAACACCATGCAATGTAAACATATGGACATGGAGAATTTTGCGTTCACTAAAATCCATACTAAAACACACGTATCCAACTGGAAAAATAGGGTTAGGGGACTGTGACTCCAAAGCTTAGCAACCAAAGCCAAACAAAATTAATTCATAAAAAAGTGATACCAGTGGCCAATAACATAATTATATGCATTTTAAATAGTAATAATAATATATTAATAAATTATATCGAACATCCCCTGTGGGTCTTATGAGTCTCAAGAGAATTGCCTAGTAACTAATTTAACCGAGCGTGCTGAACTTGTTGTCGATTACGAAAAGCTGGAGCAGCGATAGCCAAAACCGTGCTTCAAGAACCATTTTTACGCCCACTAGATGGTGCTGTTGGCTTACTTTGGGGGCATGCTTTCAGTACTTTATATAGTGCTTTCTGCTCAAATAAAATTGAGGTCGTGAAGCGTCCTTTTAGCCATCGTTAGTCGGCAGTAGTGAGCCACAGTCACCCTGCGGTCTGGCGCACACACAGCACAAATATAAGGGATTATAGAATGTAGAGAGGCACCTAAGGTGACATGGTTACAGACAGTCTATGAAAGCAAACGCACATTAATTTAAAAAGGCTGTTGTGTTTTATAATTTGTCGGATATTATTAATTTAATGTGTGGATGTACGAAAACTGGGTCGACCGATCCACTGAAAAGAAAGGGCTCAAAAGAATGATTTGTTCACATATCAGGTATCACTGTCATTCACGTGGATAGCTGTTATTGCGTGCAAGCAGAGGTGGAGATTTCAGGTCCAGAGAGTACAAATCCAGACCAAGATTTTGTTTCAGCCAACCTGTTGAGTACTCTGTGAATGCGACTCTTTATACTCAACTGGTTGGTTGAAATAAAATCTTGGTCTGGATTTGTACTCTCTGGACCTGAGATCTCCATCTCCACCTGCAAGTAGTGTTTCTCATTATGACCATGTCGCGCTGTATTTCGCGTAGGGCTCTTCTCTCAAACTGAAAATCGCACAAATTCAAATGGAATTCCACGTTATATTGGTACCAAACTCCAATACATCGGTCGCGGTTTCTGATGCGATATCATGCGTTGTACCAGGACTGACTGTATACACGAGGAGTGCAGTGCAGCGTTTTAGTGCAACAGACCTAGAACTTCATTGGTTGGAGGTTGATTGTGTCAAGTGATTGAGGGATAATTATGAGCTAATTAATTAGGAGCATTTTAAAGTTCATTGAAGTTATATTTAATATAATATTTTTGATGCGCATTTGTATCAGTGATTGCAATTGTGCTGTTTTCTCAAAGTGACTGATTAATATTAAATAAATGAATTGCGCCGGTTAGTAACATGACTTGACAATTACTATCAGGTGTGTTTCATTGATTGCTGCTAATACTAAAGCTGTCTCGGATGTATCTCTGTGGGCTGACGCACCGCAGGCTGTTCCCGCGAGGTGCCTGACGTGAGTTTCTGTGTTAGTGACTGCAGGCTGTGTGCACACAGGTGATTCCTGCTGCTTCCTCTTCTCTGTCTCCCCTTCCCTGCGTGTGTACACCTGCACTGGATACAACCAGCACTATATGTACCTGAACCACGGTCAGCAGACGATGCCCAACGGCCTGGTGAGTATCACTCTGCTCTGGGCTTGAGCTCCATGGTGCCCACCCGCAAGAGGCTCCTTGCCTTCCCTGTTGTGTAGTCTTCCACACCCTCCCTGCTTCGTGGTCTCCCTGGCCCTCCCCACCACATAGTCTTTTTCACCATCCCTCCTCCACCTTGTTGCCAGGGAATGGGCGGTCAGCATGACTACTTTGGCTTGTGGCTGGACAGTGACTATGGGCAGGGACACAGTAGGGCGCGGCCCCGCTGTACCACCTATGGCAGCCCCCAGCTCTCTGGCCAGGAGAACTTCACCCTGGACGCCCTGGAGGTCTGGGGTGTGGGAGAACCCCCGGAGAACCAGCAGGTTAGCGCCATATCCCTTCCTGCTGCCATCGGGCCCCAGAGCAAGGCCCTTAAGCCTCTGAAATGCCCCAGTAGTGCCAGATAAAGGGTTGACCCCAAGCTTGCGTGTGTGTGTGTGTTTATCAAAGGAGAGCATGATGGGATATGCAAAAGGAAACAGTCCAATGTACTTGTACTTGCAAATGGCAAATAAGACATTAATTAAATTTTCATTGGTCTGCCCCTCCTGATGTGCATCCCAGACCCAGGTGAAGCGCAGCATCCTGGATGCTGATCCAGAGGCCCAGGTCATGATGGAGATGGCTGGGAAGACCCGGCACAGCCAAGGCCTAAGAGAGCCAGAAGAGGGCGAGGAGGACTGAGAAGGGAAAGCGAGTGAAAGAGTCGGCAGGAAAGGAGGCTACATGGCGCAGACTCGACTGAGAGAAATGGCTAACTTGACTTTCTCTGAAGGCATTCTGGACTCTACTGTCACAGCTCGTGTGGCTCCAATGATCCAGCACTTTAAAAATAATCATTAGTTAATAATGAGAGTAATGATCATTATTTATTTAATTTAAAATAGCCTGAGCTGCTTCAAAGTGTTTTTTGAATAGTGAGACTTGACTCAAATGGCTCTGTGTCAGTGGTGACCCCTTTGGAGAGATGGGAACCCTGTTTCTCCTGCAGTCTCCTCTTATGTGAGGGGGCTGTGACGCCTGGTTCCCCCAAGGAGGGAGGGAGAACTCAACACTAACTGCAGGCAGGCATTCTGAGGTCACACTGCTTCGCTTTTGGGGACACAATCTCAGGAGGTGTGACATCACCATAAGCTACAGATTATCTTTAGCTGTTACAGAGAGGGGGAGACTGGGTGAACAACCGCAGACCTTTTTTAAAATATGTTCACGAACCACTTAAACAGAGTTAAAACAGAGTTTTGCACGGGTATTCACTCTTGAGGACATTAGTAACTTACCAGTTCTTATTACTGATCCGGCATCGTCTATAACTAATAGACGTGTATATATATATATATATATATATATAACTGAAGTTGATGTTTTGCAGAGCTTAGCTAAGCTCAAAATAAATAAATCACAGGGCCCGGATGGCATCTTACC
>JAODJX010000020.1:18311635-18326905 GCA_026776945.1 Isichthys henryi | reverse complement strand
GAAACCGGAGTACCCGGAGGAAACCCCATGACGACATGGGGAGAACATGCAAACTCCACACACATGTGACCCAGGCGAGGACTCGAACCCGGGTCCCAGCGGTGTGAGGCAACAGTGCTAACCACTGCACCACCATGCCCCCCCATATTACCCATTACTACTTTATCAATGCTGTGTTCTTGGAAATACTGTCATAGTGCTTGCACTGGTAAACGAATATTTGCTTATTTACATCAGCACGTCATCAAAACCCCCAAATTCACCCAATTTTCATAACTCGTTCAATTTGTGGTTTGTCACAACTATAGTAAAATGAAGTTACCCTTTCATGCAACTCGTCCGCTTTCTCTGAGTAGGCTGGTTACGTTTGCTAGGTGCTTCCTAAAACAAGTAACAACCACGAAGATGCAAAATTAACTACAACCCAGGAAACAATTTTTCATTCTAGGAACATTTCCCAAATGTTACAATAAAAGCATGGAAACATTCAAAGTGTCTAGTTTTTGTAAAGTTCCCAGAACATTGACCCACTATTACATTTACTATTACGACTAAGAATAATGATATATGAGCAAATATAGAGCAGTGGGTAGCACTGTGGCTTTGCACATCTGAAGTCATGGGTTTGAGGCTGGATGACATGTTTGAAGTGTATACATATAATGTTACCATAGAATAACTAATTTTACTGCACACTTAATTATGTTAAAAGGAAGTTCAAGTTATAATATTATTGTGCTAACATTGACAGAACCTTTGCTAAAATGCAAAATGTGGAAACCAAGGGCTTAACTTTGGTTTGAACATTGTGCCTGCCCATTTGGGGGAGACATGATTATTGGGGGAGTTGTATTAACTGGTTTTGATTATTTGGGGGGGGTTACACCCCCCATAATTTACACCCATGGTGGAAATATCTTTCCATTAACGTTACAGTAAGAACATTCTTTGCCAAAAGACCTTTACACAATGTTGGCTAAAGTTCTGGGAATGTTCCCTGTTAATTGGGACGCCATCAGCCTTCAGTCTGGAAACCCCAGAGTTGGAGAGACCCCACCCTCTGTGGAAAGGCTTGGTTCCGGTGTCCACTCCATGTGTGAAGGCAAGGCCGTAATTCAGTTCCATTTATTTATTTTTTATGTGGCGTCTTTCACAACAGAGTTGCCCCCAATGTGCTTTATATGGGTGTGGTGTCATACATTACAACATCATTAAGACAGAATAATGCAAAAGACACCAAGAGAAAAAAAAACACTGGAGATCCAAGATCAACTGGTTGCCCAACCCTTCCCCTGGGCATGCTAACATTATTGGAAAAGAAAGAGTGGGCTTGCTTGCTGAAAGTGAGGTGTGAACTGTGGTCAAGGTCAAGCCAAAGTCCATCAGTGAGTCAGTTCTCCACGCCAGCCTGTATAGGGTGGCAGATTGAAGACTGCACCCAAGATGGTACAGTTCATAAGTCACATCCATGATGTTGCCTTTCCTTGGGACTGAACCGTCTTGGTGCCCACCCCAGGCACCATCCAGACATGTGGGAAGGAAGGTAGAGGGCATGGGGGGGGGTGGGGTCAGAACATACACAGACACCTTAATGGACGAGCATAGTTACTAAAAATGGCATGACATAGTTACGGTGTGTTATGTAATAAGTATTGTTTCTGCAGCTTCTCGCTATAGTTCAGGTCTCTGAACCTCTGAGCGTAGGAGATGTTTGGACTGGCATGGGGGAGGTGCATGAGTATATTAAAAAGAGCAGGCAGCTATATGTCGATGGAAAAGGGGATAGTGAAGAACTAGATAAACCTCTTAAAACAGTCGATTTGTTTGGTGGGCAAATGTTGACCCATTTTACCTCCTTGGTGGCACACACGTATGGACATTTTGTCTAATTATGATTCTCCTTCACTATGCAGAGCTTGGGTAGGGATGAGAGTAGAGTTGAGATTGCAGGAGATCATCCAGGTGTGGTCTCCAGGGTCTGATCTATGACACCATATTGGGTGGTAGGCAGGAGAGGTTGGCGTTTATCTTATTGGATTTTGGTGTTTAAACTATTTAAGGTTTTGAATGTGGCTTTTGTAAGGTTAATGGTGACTGCAGAGGTTCCAGGTTTGAGTCAGAGCTGGAATGAAGCTCTGAATGTCAGCAAGGCAGTCCAGGAGCACCATTCAGTCCAAATGAAGGAGGAGGACCTTTGTTCTGTTCACAGTATCCCCTCATAAAGGGTCTTTCAGACCCAGGGGTATGCTGATCCAGAAGCCCAGGCTATGATGTAGATACCAGAAGAGACTCTCATGAGCTAAGGCCTGAGAGTACCAGAAGAAGTGGAGGAACCCTGAGAAAGAATTACAGAGAGTTTGAAAGGGAAAAGAAAAGAGATTGGAGAGGAACTCGAAGTGGTGAGAGTACAGATTACAGCAGGAGGCTCCAACTCTGGTCCTGGAGAGCTACTAATTTAATTTAACGATTTTTAATTCTACCTGGTTTCTGATGAGCGGCACCTGTTCCTGGTATGGGTGTGGCTCATCAGAAGCCAGGTTGGATAGCAAACCTTCTGCACAGTAACTCTCTGGCACAGGAGTTGAAGACCCCTGGATTAGACTGATGTCATGTCTTTCCAAAGACGACCTGGACTTACCTGTCACAGCTCGTGTGGCCTTATAGATCCAGCCCATCAATACGTCTTCAGGCTACTGGCAGGAATGAAGATTGTGCCCCCTGTGATTGTGGGAACACCGCAGAGTGTATCTGCTTCAGTCTGGTTGCCATCCTGAGCGTGTCTCACGCCAGAACGCTGATCATACCACGCAGGTTCTTGCAAGTGTCTGTTTCACCTCCATTTGTTGTGGTTTGTTGTAGCAAGGCTAAAAACACAAGAGTGCAAGCATTGACCAATCAGCGAGTGGGAACCAAACACATAAAGCCGGTGATTCCTTTCTTCCTCGCACTTTTATTGCACCCTTATTAGGGCACTCCATTAACACGTACCAGGCAGGTAAGGTCGCAAGTCAGGGATGCGAGCGCAGGTTAAAGACTGCGATGAGAGCAAGATCAGTCCTCTCGTTGGCTTGCTGTGAAACTAGGTCAAGCATTACAAGAGATAAACAGTAAGTACTGAGGCCAAACCACACTGAGATGCAGGCATCGGAAAACTCCTGGTGACTCATGACACCTTGCCTCTGACTTCGCTAGCTAAGTTTTAAGGACCGGGCTTTAACATTGTCAAAATAAGCTGTACCTGCTCATTTAGCGTGAAACCACTTAAATTAGGCCATTTACCTAGTCAAGTGGGCTTTATTGGCCTACCAACCATATGCATAACAACAAGAGATCTGCCTATGAAATCGTTACTTGTAATTGATCACATGGATGACATGGCGAGCTCACCATACATTCCCTCACAGGCTACCTGAGATAAACGTCTTTGCAATTAGACAATAATTTGGAGACATACAGTCACTAATGTGGCGCTGCAGTTGCTATTTGTGTTTTCTGCATCGCTGCGACCTGCTTGCTGAGTTTCCAAGCACCCTTTCTGAAGGGCTGCTATGGGCAACGAAACTATTCGCATCATTTCCACACAGGCTCCTCTTTCACCCCCGCTGATGTCATGCAAATGGACAGGAAGGTGATGTTAGATAGGCAAACTGTCGGTTTGACCTCCACGTAGAACTTGTTTTTCCGTATGAAATGAGTAGCCATTAAAAAAAGAAACTTTTTGGGCTTATGGCTTCTTAGCTTTGTAAGGACACTGAAACCATTCTTTTTAAAAGCTTTTAATAGATTGTGTATGTTTTTTATAATAGGACTATAGCAATGGTGCTTGGTGTCCATTGTTCTGGTAAGGACTCGTCCTCTATCACTATGAGGGAATGGTGAATGCCTACAGATGGTGAATGCCTACAGATGCCATGGCGGTACTACAGCAATAAATGGGAGGAATTTACTCTCCTAAACAGCCCTCTCTTTGTATATTATGCTCTGCCATCTTCGGAGCTGTAGTGGTCTGAGGTTGGCTGCTCTCTGAACGAGCTCATTGTAATATAATTTGAGACTGAATCTGTGGTAGAGCGAATCCCTAAGCACACCGCAAGAGGGTGAGGGTACAACTTACCTTCCTTCTGACCAGGGGCGGTTCCCCCCCCACCCCCAAAATAAATAAATACATATGCTACTTGGGTCTGAAATAAATGCATTATTATTACTACTACACGCTTCAAGCTTGTCTGAACAAGCATTCAGAATGAGCTCAACCAGTTATTTATAAAAACTGTAAAATGTGACTGCAAAGCATTGCATGAATAAGCTATCAGTTTTCATGACTTTTGCTTCTTAATGTTGGCAATCTAGAGTAATCTAGTGGAGAATATTAAGGTCAAATGCATCTACCCCCCACCCAACAGAAAAACTGGCTCCAGTCTGGCCCCCCAGTTAAAATGCTCTAGAACCGCCCATGCTCATGACGCTCGATTTCCCCTAGCGCCGTTAGCCAGCTGCAGATATCACCAGGGGCTTTTCATGGGATCTGACCCACAAAACTGCTTCTGTTTTTGTTTCAGTTTAATCCTCTTAAATGTTTTGTGGAATTACATCTGTTTTCTATTGTGTTTTATCGTATTTGTTTGTTTGTTTATTTATTTATCATAACGTGGGTGGACTGGAATAAAATTAAATGGCCGTAACAATTCACTTGGCGGCAAAATCACATTACAGAATCAACTACACTTTTTAATAAAAAGTTTTTAAAATGACCCGTGGCGTTCCTAAGACCAAATGAACAGAAATGAAGAAAAAAATATTTGCCCCTCAACCACACATTTCCTACGTTTCACTTGGCCACGCACAGGCATACCTGTAAGAAACTGGGTCAGATCTCCACCAGGGTGGTATTGAGTTAAATCTGAAATGTTAACTGAGACGGAGTGAGGTTCATTGTCGCGAGCAATGTTCTGATGCAGCCTCAGAATAATAGACTTGCTCTTCCGTTTGTTGCGCAGGTGCTTTCAATTTCTGTGTCACTTGAGACCAGGGGGTCGTTATGAATAGAAAACCCCCGGTGACAGTACTTCTTTGACTAGTTCAGTTGCTCAGTTGAGTTGGTAATTAATGTATCTCTTACATTACTTACGTATATCAGCCTTTCGGCATAGCAGACCAGCATGGGGTAGCAAGGGATGGGGAAGAGTTGTCCGTAACGTTTCAGGACTTTGCATAGTTAACTATTGAAGACTTCCGTATTTCTTTATTACAGCTATTCCTATCCTACTACTGGGCAAGTTT
This sequence comes from Isichthys henryi, assembly GCA_026776945.1. NCBI lineage: Eukaryota > Metazoa > Chordata > Actinopteri > Osteoglossiformes > Mormyridae > Isichthys > Isichthys henryi. Next base: position 18,321,625 of record JAODJX010000020.1, on the reverse strand, counting down.
ACTTCCTTCTATAAACGGATAGAGGAACTGACCATTCTGTGGCAGGGCAAAGTTCGTTAATAAACCTTTTTTTTCATTTTAAATTAAAACATGAAGGTCTTTACTTGGGAAATATTTGTATAAGTTGTATATATAGATTTTTTCAAATTTAAGGTGAGTTTTAAAGCTTTGTTCTTTTTCGTAATCTTTCAAAAGTCGCGAGCATTTTTGCAAAATGTGCGTGTGCATTTTGGGGATGGGGGTGTTGGGTGGTGTTCTTGCTTTGAAATTCTCATTTATTTTTTTAAAATATTTTTTTGCTATTAAGGAATGTGCTTTTGCTTATCTAATGTCTTTCTAGATTTCGGATCAGGAAAAGAAAAATGTGTTAAAACTGAACGAAACTAGCCTACCATTTTTCCGGTTATGAGAACCGTTATTAAACGGGTAATAGTACCAAGTGTGTAGTTAGTATATTTGTTGTTTGCGGTTTCACCCTTTCTCTCTACACAGCTTGGAACTTTAACTCAGTCACAACATGAATTCTGACGTAAATCCCTAGGTCTAAATCCAACATTAATTTGTTATTCATCTTAATGGTTAAAACGTGTTATTTAACCTGTAGGCTAGTTAAAGAAAAAGTTTTGAGAAAGGTGCATTTTTCTACCGCCGAACTTGAGTTAAAGTACGATAATATGTTAGAATTTGGTGATGTGACTAAATTGTGGCCATCACTGGCTGAGGTGGCTGGGTTCGGTCTGGGTTCTGGTTCATTTTTCCTACCATAGGGATTTGCAACAGATTTAAGCGTTACAGTCCTGTGAGAGCAGGGTCGAGACCAAAGGCTCCAGCAGTGAGAATATTGAAATTTTTCTGAGTTAATGCTTGACTAGCGTCGAAGGACTCAATACCAGAAGAAAAGCCACCTGCTCCTGTTCATTTGCAATGTAAATAAAGGTTTGCATGGGGCCTGAGACAAACCTGTAACTGGAATGAGATGCACAAAGCGGATCTTTCTGTGAACGGCGCATGTGCTCTAATCACTCATGCTTTATTCCTGTAAGGGAAATTTGGGGCTTTACGTGCAAATACCAAACACTAGTGCTAACAGGCAATCCCCTCAGGGCGTATACAAGGCCCTAGTGTACAGTTCTGTTTAGTTTGTTGGTAACTTTGTTGATCTTTCTGAACAGTGTCTGACTAATTCACTCAGAGGTTTTATTGATTTATTTGATTACTTTCAGCACTAGAGATGGCAGGTTATGGGCAAATGGGGGAGCTGACCGAGTACAAGAAGAGCCTCATCAAGCGAGACCTGGAGATGGGGATTGTGATGACGATTTTCCGCCAGAAGGTGGAGCGTCTGACAGTGCAGGTCATCATGGAGACCAGGCAGGTGGCCTGGATTCGGACTGCAGACAAAACCGACGGTGTCTGTAAGTGCCATGACCCAAAACTGGGTGCAGTACGCTGCTTAATCCTGGCCTCCACTGGCACTCTAACAGACTGCCCTTAGCTTTATAACATCTGACATCTTGCTTAAAACTTGCCAAAAACGCAACCAGTCATCATATTAAAACCTGTGTATATACGTTAGATGCACACACTTTACCCAAGACTTATATATGCTCCTTGCTTTCTTTGTAGCCGCCATAAGTGTATGATCTAAATATTCATTCCATTTCTCCTGATGGCTTATATGCTAACTGACCTTTCCACAGTTCCGTAGTCTATGTAGCTGCCCCTGACTTGGAGGAAAGCTGCCGACCATTAACCAGAAAGTCAATTAACCATTATTAATCCATATTTTTTTATTTCATCAAGTGAAGGAAGTTTTATGTATATATTATACGTCTCTTTCTGTGGGTGTCTTATAATGGTTTTGGAAGAGCTCGGTTTGGTGCGTGCTGGTGTGTATCAGAACGTGTGTAGGCCCTACGTTTTTTTCTGTGAAGAGAATACTGGTTATCAGTGTTGAGTTGTCAAGAATGAAAGCCCTGTATGGGCCTCTTTCTCTGTACCCCACACAGTCAGATTTTTCAAAAAGAGCCCAATGCCGTTCCTTTAGCGTTCCTGAACATTTTTAACACATGGTGTTGGTGTTGTGTAAGGTGCAGTTGTTTGTTTGTGCAGAAGTGTGTGTTGACTGTCATTCGCTTTAGAGTTGCTCTTATGTTTCTGGGGAAAATGAGAAGGTTTCTTATCTAATTTGGCCCGTCAGATACATGTTATTGCACAAGTTCCGAGCGAGAAGTTGCTGACTGATCCTGAGATGATTTTATCAAGTTTGTGTACAGAATAATGATTTGATATGATCCCTTTTGCAGGTCTTTCATAAATTATTTGGCAGACATTTTATTAATTGGCCTTTATTATTTTGTCTTTAGGTCTAGGCATCGCACAGTCGTGTATCTGTAGTACTGGAATCCATTATTGATTGATGAGGTATTGTAATGTTTTCAAAATACAGTAAAGCTAAACTATAGAAAGTCTTTGTCTAAGGCCATGAACCCATGTGCAGTACTGATGGACATGTTACAGCCGGCTTTGTTTTTAAGCACAATTTAATGGGACTTCATTAAAATAAAGAATACCTCTGCAGAGAGCTATCCGATCGACAGCAAGCATGACAGGCCTGCTTAAATGCTCGTAAAGCTCATAATCAACATTTGCAAACAAACTTCGGTATAACTTTACAAAAACACAGCCGCAGTATAACAGCACGACGTGATGGCAATTTTACGTAAATCGCTTTAAAAAGTAGTGCTCATTTATTCCCACAGAATGTGAATAGGTGTATGTGCACAGATATAAGGGGACAGAAGGCACAAAACTCCAGGAGACAGAAGTAGATTTGAAGTCAGTCTTACAAATTTAACTAAAAAATGCGGCGTCGTAGAAAGGCCATATCGTTTGGAATACGGTGAAATTTGAGAAAGATAATTCCAAAATAAGAATGATTAAATCATTCCTTCACTTTATTTTGTTTACCATTTACCATTAAGCTATCTGTCAAAACCGCAGTGTCCACAATCAGAGATAAACTATTTTTAGTGTTTCGTGTAAGGATTTCTATATATTGTAAAAGTGTTGCTGGTTCGTTTCAAATGTTTTTTTTATTTTTAATTTCTGGTGCATTTAGGGGTGTAACGCTGCACAGAATTCACGGTTCGGTGCATACTTCGGTTACAGCAGGGAAAACAGAATTTATTTTTTCAATGATTTATTAATAAAACTGAAAACATGATTAAGAACAGCTGTAAACCAAAGTTCATTCATTTGTTTATAATACATTCGTTCGTTTTATAATTACGCCTTTTGGAGTTCTGAATGCTTTATATCATGACGCAATTCTTGTTGACCGCTATAGGTTTTAAGATTGTTTTACTGATATTTGGTGGGGATTTCCCTCAAATCACATGCCAGCAAGATTATTCAATGCAGATGAGAGGCCTATAGGGAAAGAGGATTGCCTGAGGTACATGCTTGATTCAGGGAAGGTCAAACAAAAAAGCCTCCTTATAGTAAATGAAGAAATTTAAATGCAAACAGAGATCCACATGTGTTTTGTTGATAATAAGTAAGCCTTTGGGGGGTGGCATGGTGGTGCAGTGGTTAGCACTGTTGCCTCACACCTCTGGGACCCGGGTTCGAGTCTCCGCCTGGGTCACATATGTGCGGAGTTTGCATGTTCTCCCCATGTCGTCGTGGGGTTTCCTCCAGGTACCCCGGTTTCCCCCCACAGTCCAAAAAACATGCTGAGGCTAATTGAAGTTACTAAATTGCTCGTAGGTGTGCATGTGTGAGTGAATGGTGTGTGAGTGTGCCCTGCAATGGGATGGGCTGAGTGTGCCATCCAGGGTTGTTCCCTGCCTCGTGCTCATTGCTTCCGGCATAGGCTCCAGACCCCCCGCGACCCAGTAGGATAAGCGGTTTGGAAAATGGATGGATGTTTAATTGGTATTGTAAACGAGTTGTTTCCCCTTCTACTTAGGATTACATTTTATTGGCGATCCTTGCAAATTGCAGTACATTAACTTTAACATCATCACTCATCACTACTGATATCTTCCAATTTAGGTATGTTGCCATTTGCACCGTTGCTACACTGTTACAAGCGTTCACAATTTATTTTTGATATTTATTTATTATTACCATTGCATTATATACCTTCCATCGTTGTTTATTGTACATTGTTTAAATTTTTATCAAATCGCAGTTTTACCATGGGCACGCTATTTAAGAATGTAGTCAAAATAGTTTTTCTTTTCCTCAGTGAAAACATAGACAAATCTTACCATGGACACATTTGTCTGTGTACAGATAGGATCACAGTCCCTGCTTAATACCAAACATTAATTAGCCAGGTTTACCAATAAATACTTTCACTAATATTAACTTTATTTTAATACATTCTCTGCCGCATTTGCAGTTTTTTTCAATTGCTTTGGGGCATTTCTCAAACGACAGTTAACATTTGCAGAAGAACAAGTGCAATCCCCACATCAGGATGTTACTTCTTATTCCTTCTGACTGTGGGAACAAAAGCAGAATTTTCCATCCATCTTAGACCCATTTATCCTGGTTTGGGTCACTGGAGGGTGTCCTCATGGACCTGGTTGATAAACATTGGCCTCACTGCATGGTCTTGGGTGTGGTGTAAAACCCACACACCACAGTGAGAACCGGTCCTATCTGATGAGGTGTCCTAGGCAAGCAGCACTGCCTGCCCCCCTAAGGCAAATTGAACCTGGCTGGCAAGTGTGTGTCCCCCCAAAGCTGGCACGCTAGGTGGCCTCCTAGGTTGGACCGGTCCTGCAAAAATGCCACACGCAGAGCACAAGGCAGGTTTCCAACCCACACACATGGAAGTGAGAACCCACAATGTTGTCTATTGAGTCACCATACCAGCCGATAAACTGCTATTTTATTTTCATTTTGCACTCTATTTGCTCTGGTTTCACTGGTGCTCTTATAAAATACCCAAAGCCAAACGCATGATTAAAATCCCTTTTACCTATCGCATATCTGTTAAATTGTTCAAAGTTTTCATTCCTTCCCTGATTAGTGGCTATAACCCTGTAATAACAAATTTGCAAATTCCATAATATTTGTCCTACAGATTTTTGTATTCAATAACAGTATGGAAAACTGCTGATGTTTTGGCTTTCAAATAAGCCCACAAACAAGGTTCTGTGCCAGAGAAATGTGACTAAAATTGCAGTCAGACTACTCTGTAAGGGTAAGTTTATTTTTCTCTGTAAGAGCCCCTAAACTTTCTGGTGATTTGAATGGCTGTGTACATCCGTACGGAACAGCTGACTTGAATATATATGCAATATGTAACTCCTTAAATATTATCTTCATATAAGTCATCGAGACAGTCTTATTCGATTGTTAACAATGTCATATGTTTATTGAACAAATTTTGAATCTGGACTGCACGATCATGGCCCTAAGCCCATTGTTTGGCGAATTACCCTCCACCCTGTTGGCATTTTTCGGATGCAGTAGACCTTGGCTTTGTGGCTGATGGAATTTGGCCCTTCGGTTGTTTAAACAATCAGATACCTTGATGGGGAAATAAGGTATGTGAAACTCTCATATTTATTAACTACAGGAACCTCCTTTATTGGCAGCGACCTCATCTGAGCGCTTTCTCTAGCTGCTGATTGGACCTGCAGAGGGCTTAAGGCAGGTTTTTATAATGCTGTTTCATTTTGTGTGTATTTTTGGGATGTTTCTGCTTGCACATCCAGCTTCAGATTATGTTTGAACATTACAGAACTCGGAACATGTCTGTTCCAAGATACAAAATATCTTCACTGTGCTGATAATTAATTTTTGTGGATTGGGCAGTGCTGGTCCTACCTGTTGTAGTGCCCCAGGGGGCACCCGCTGTCTGAACCAAAGTGCCAATTGGCTGGCAAGTCGGCACCCCCCTCGAAAGTTGGCGCCCTGTGTTGCCACCCGTGTCACCTATAGGATTGACTGGCCCAGGGTTTGGGTCACCTTCACATGTGAGACCCTACTAATGTAAAGACACCCTGACATTCTGGTGTGGGATTTCCTTGGGATTTGTTGGTCCTTCAATGATTGCAGAACCTGAGGCAGTAAAGCAGCACTGCAGCATGATACCAAGCTCTGCCAAGCTTCACAAATGAGGTTTTGATGTTGTTATGCAGTGTTCTGCTTTCTCCAGCCATAACAATCTGTAAAGTGCTGGGTTTGTTATTCATTAATTAAGACAGCGCCATGGCTTAGGTGAAGATTAGATCACATTTTAGGAGCTATTTAAAAAAATAAAACTGCATTTTTAAGTCCTGGTTTAATCTTGGTTCTGCTGGCAGAAAGCCACACGGCAGATTGCTTCTAGGCTCAAATTTTCTAAGACAACAGTACACAAGAACAAGGTGAAGCAGGAGACACTGGGAATGACCAAAAACCAGTTAGATAGAGGGACTTTCTAATGCCAGAGATGACTGTTAACTTATCTCATGAATCGTAAGGTGACATCAAGTGAACTTCAGAAGGAATGGGAAACATTAAGTGCAGGTGTGAAGTGCGCTGCTAGGACAGTTCGTATCAGGCTCCTGGAAGCAGGACTGGAGTCCCACAAAGCAAGGAAGAAGCCCTTCATTAATGAGAAACAGAGAAGAGCCAGGCTGCAGATTGTAAAAAATATATTATTCACAGATGCACAACCATACATTGAGAAATGGCACATACACACACATCCAGGGGTTGGACTATGAAACTGAAACACTGGCCAACAGTGTTTGAGGTTTCATGCCTGTATATGTGTGACCTGGTGGCCAACCTTCACTGATTGCACATTCCGTCAGTAAGAGCAGAGTGTGAAGGTTGAATTAGCAGAGCAGTAGCACAGCAGTACATAAAGAATTGCAGTCCCCATAATATAAAGGGGGACGTCAGTTTCAGTGAAGAGAAAGCAAATCTTGAGATGTGGACAATGTGAAACTGTCTTTCCCACATCCGGGTTGGAGTTACGATTTGGAGAAGCCCCAAAGAGACTTACCACCTGGACTGATGCATACCCAGAGTGCAGCATGGGGGTGGATCGGTGATGGTTTGGGTTGCCATCTACTGGTTCTAGACGGGCGTATCACTGCCAAGGACTACTGAACCATTCTGGATGACCATGATCACCCAATGGTTCAAACATTGTACCCTGAAGGTAGTCCTGTGCATCAGGATGATAATGCACCAATACAAACAGCAAGACTGGTGACAGAGAACATGAAAGTGAAGCTGAACATCTCCCATGGCTTGGATAGTCACCAGATCCGCATATTATTGAGCTACTTTGGGGTGTTTTGGAGGAGCGAGTCAGGAAACATTTTCCTCCACCAGCGTCACTTAGTGACCTGGCCACTGTTCTGCTAGAGGACTGACTCAAAATCCCTCTGGTCACTGTGCAGGACTGGTATCTGTAATTCCCAATACTAACTGATGCTGTACTGGTCACAAAAGGAGGCCCTACACCATACTAATAAATTATTGTGGTCTAAAACCAGCAGTTTCATTGTCCATCCCCTGTATATATACCATACATTTACACATATTATAGCATTTGCTAATTCCTCCTTGTAACTGAAGAATAAATAAACTGATTGATGCTCTTGGTAACTTAGCTGCTAAATTAAGCATTTGAATGTGTTCATTGAACAATTAAAATCCCTGAAGACTTTTACGTTTGCAGGTGCCGCTGTATGTCTCCACTTACTCTCGATTTTCTACATTTATTTTTCCTCTCATTTTTTCCCGCCAGCCTGAATTTCCGTGTCCTTTTGTGCGGCGTGCGAATTTTGTGCGGCATTCTCCTTGCACCGGCTCCATGGTTGCGTGCGCTGCAGACTGAGACTCGGGACCTGACTTGAGTTCTGCTGACCGCGTGCTCTCTTCCGCAGTGGACCTGCATGAGATCCGGGAAGTCCGGCCGGGCAAGAAGTGCAAAGATTTCGAACGTTTTAAAGAAAAAGAGCCTCCCGAGGAGACCTGCTTCACTGTCTTTTACGGAAGCCAGTTCGTCCTCAACACGCTCAGCCTCAGCGGTCAGTCCGCATATGTGACTTGCTCGCATTTTTTTTTTTTTTTTTTTCTTGAGAATGCGCAATTCTGCATGTAAATGCTGTTTCAATTCCACTGGAAACTTGCACGGTATTTGCATTTGTGAGGCTTGCTTTTCAGCATGTGTGTGATGTCTATGTTTCCTTAAAGCCCCAACACCGGAAGATGCAGAGAAATGGCTGACAGGACTGGAACTGCTTCGGCAAGAAACTTTAGCTGCCCCAACACCCGATATCATTGAAAGGTATCGCTTAGACATGCGCACACACACACACGCCGGCACCTTCACAGACGCAGGCAGACACACAGGTACATACACTCACTCTTTCTCTTTTCAGCTGGCTGAGGAAGCAGATGTACTCTATTGATCAGACCAAGAAGAACAGGTGCCCTGAACTTATTCATCCCGCTCTTCATTCGCCATTATTCCTGCCTGGCTGGGGGTAGTGTGTAGCTCAGCAGGATAGGAGGCTGTGCTTGTGATCAGAAGGTCATTGGTTCAAATCTTGATGTTGCAATTGGGCTCCCGAGTAAGGCCCTTAATACCCAGCTCTCAGAGCACTGCACACCTGCTGACCCTGCACTGTGATATGCAACCTTGTTTTCATCCGTATATGTGCCTCATGAGTGAAACATCACTAGTCTTTTGTATAATAACACCAGCCCACAGTTTACTCTGTCTTGATGCATTTTGCACCAGAGGAACTTCTTTTCCACCCCCCTCATACTGATGAATCCATTCGCCCCACCCACTTCAGCATCTCCATGAAGGAGCTGAAGTGTTTGCTGCCTCAGATGAGTTTCAAGATCCCTCATGCACGCTACTTGAAGGACAAGTTCGCGGTACTGGTCACCTTCCCAGTTCTTGCTTTGTGTGTCAGTTATCTGAGATGTTTGTAAAATGTGTCAAGACTGATGATGACTCGTCTATAACCCCATTTCCAAAACAGTTGGGATGCTCTGTAAAATGTAAACAGAAACAGAATAGAATGGTTTGCAAATCAAATAAACCCATATTTAATTTATAATAGAACACACATAACATCAAATGTTGAAACTGAGAAATGTTATTGTTTTATGACAAACATATGCTCAATTTGGATTTGATGCCAGCAACATACACTATACTGCTAAAAGTATTAGGGCACCTGCCTTCTCACACACATGAACTAATGACATTCCATTGTCTCATGTCGATATGTAGGATCCCAGTATTTGAAGTAGGTTTCTTCATACCTGCTCAGAAGCCCCGTGGGAAACCCCGATGGGCTGTGTGGCAGTCAGTGACAGTGTGGCCCTTGTTGTCCATTTGTAGGAGATTGGAGCCAGGAAAGATGTGCTGGACTTTGAGCAGTTTCACAAGTTCTATAACATCATCATGTTTGAAAACCAGAAGAGTGTAAGTGTGTTAATCAGCCTGCCGAGTGGCCGACTGACACAGAGTCTCGGCGACTGACACACAGTCTGACCGACTGACCCAGAGTCTTGTCGACTTACATCTCTACTGTTTTCTCCAGGTCCTCGACAAGCTGAAGGAGTCCTGCACTTTTGTCATGGGGTGAAAATTTTTGTCTCTTTTTGCCTTCCTGTTTTTTTAGAAATTTATTGATTTAGTTCAACACCCCGTATGTTTTCACTCTGAAGGTTGTACATTACACCTTCATGTTGGAGTGAAACTATGATGTTATACTTGTCAAAATGTGTCAGCTAAGCAATTTCAAAACTTCTGCTAAAGTCACCCTAGTATTTGCAGCAGCCATCTAATACACCCATGTATTTTTGAATTCTACCACATGGAATGACTGGGGGGGGGGCGGCATGGTGGTGCAGTGGTTAGCACTGTTGCCACACACCTCAGGGACCCGGGGACAAGTCTCCGCCTGGGGCACATGTGTGCGGAGTTTGCATGTTCTCCCCAGG
>JAODJX010000020.1:18300357-18311535 GCA_026776945.1 Isichthys henryi | reverse complement strand
TCCGGGATAGGCTCCGGACCCCCGCGACCCAGTAGGATAAGCGGTTTGGAAAATGGATGGATGGATGGATGGAATGACTGGGGTGCCTCTGAGTTGAGGTTTGGGAACTGAAGCGTTCATCTAGCCATTCAACAAGATATCAGTTGCTTTTTGGAGAATGGAAGAAATCCTTACTAGTTTTTATTGTGTTATTCTTAATTACATTCTAATGGTACATTTTTTGTTTTGTTCTGAGCAAAGGTGAATTTAATATCCAGACAAATCGCTTTAAATATTTCTTTTGACTGCCTAAGACTTTTGCACAGTGCTGTGAAGTGGTTTAGTGTTGAGGCAATTGGTCTGTGTTGTTCAGCAGTGGCGTGTATCTTTAAAGGTTTATGTTCTCATGTGTATATAATGTTTATCTCAGTAACACAGATCGACCAGACTCTTCCATCGTCTCCCTGTGTGACTTTCAGAGATTCCTTGTACACCAGCAAGAAGTAGGTCCCACCTGCTCGGACCCAGTGTAGCTGTCCCATAAGTTTCTCTATCTCTGAGTTTCAACTCTAGTACCTTATGAAATCAGTCTTAGACCCAAAATACTCTGAATCTTTCGCTATTTTGAATGCATTTTGGTAACGGCTTGTTGAAGTACTACTGAAACGTAACCAATGTTGGTTTATACACAGCAGCGTCTACTCCTTTTGGAAATGTGGCAGACGGCTGGCAGAACATCTTTCATCGTTTTTGGTATCTTTCGCTTAATTTTTTTTCCAGGAGTTTTGGGCCCAAGATTTGAACCAAGTGAGGGAGCTGATGACCACCTTTATCGACGACACGATGAGGAAAACTAATGAGCCAGAGTTCACAGTCAGCGAGGTACGAAGCCCTGGTTTTATGAGTGTTTTCGTGCTTTACTCTTAGCATAACAAAGAGCCGTATTATATCAAAAACATCCAGTTTGCCGTCTTTTCTGAGTTAAGGGAAGGATGGGGTGTGGCTCAGAGAATTAGGCCTCTGTGTCAGTGATCGGAAGGTCACTGGTTCAAATTCTGTGCCCAGAAGGTTAGCTGTATCTCAGCTTGCTGTTCAGCATCACTGTGACCCCCTAAAAATGAATAGCAGACCGTAAGCTTCACTCTTACTTCTATATGTGTGTGTCAGTGTTTGCCTTAAAAAAGGAGAAAAATCAACACCTAGCTTATTTTATTTTATTAGAGTGCTTGAACTTCCCTTTTTTCGGGGGGGGGGGGCAGTGTTTGTTCTTTGTTCTATTGTTCAGGTGGGGGGATTTTTTAAGGAAAAATATGGAGAATATATATAGCTGTATATGTATGTATTGTATACTATAAAAATGCATGACAAAAAAAGATGGTATATGCTGTCCCATTGTATTTGCACATATGGCAAAGAAAGCTGAATTTCATTTAGCAATATCGGCTGTACGGTGCTGTATAATTATCACGTTTGGAGAGCGGATATTGCCCTGTGTGCTGTCCTGTTTTGCTGGTCTGCATTACAGACGTTCTCAATGTGTGCTGCAGTAGTTTCCCTTCAGATTAACCCTTGTCTCTTGTCTGTTGGCAGTTCCTCAGCTTTTTGTTCTCTAAGGAGAACTCCATCTGGGACAGGAAGTTCTCAGAAGTGAACAGCCTGGACATGAACAATCCGCTGTCGCACTACTGGGTCAACTCCTCACACAACACGTCAGTGCAGTGATGCGGTGAAATTTGACATGCAGAGTGCATTGCTTAACATATCAGTATTGGCCGACGTACGGTAAAAATCAGCCCAACGTGTCAGTCTTGACCAGTATTGCCGGCTGACATTTAGACTTCAGTCAGTATTCACAGTTAGCTGCAACTGAACTAAAGACACAAATGCCACAACAATAGGGGAGCGTGAGGGATTTTCTTGGCTCGTTCGCCGCTTACAACCTCACCACAGACTCCAGCGTCAGAATTTAGAGGTCATTGTTGACACACCACAGTGCACAACAACAGAATGTGTCCTCTGCATTTAACCCATATGTGACATAGCAGGGGGCAGCTAATTCGGCGCCCAGGGAGCAGTGCTTGGGGGGCGGAACCTTGCTGGTCGGGGATTTGAACCTGCAATCTTTCAATTACAAGCGCGCTTCTCTAACCCTTAAGCCACCGCTGCCCATATCAGCCCTGCTTCACTGATGTCTCACTGCCTGCAGCACATGACGTGACCGGCACACACATCCGTAGGATCTTAAGAAGTAATGTCACCAATGTTAGTGCCGTGGCAGGTTTGTGAATCTCAGAGGTTTGTGAGTTCTCGAAAATATTAGAGTATTAGACAGTGCGCCACTAGGTGAAATGTCAAAAAAAATGTTCCAGTTTTACAGTGCAGCCTGTAGGGGGGGGGGTCTTGGGTTGGTTTCTCCTTTGTCTGTTGCCTTGCATGCAACTTCCAGGGTTTCTGCATGCTAACTGCATATTTCTCGTGCATCGCAATGCTGTATTTTGTAAAAGTAACTTTTTGTTTTTTAGGTATCTGACGGGCGACCAGCTCCGGAGTGAGTCGTCCCCAGAGGCGTATATACGCTGTTTGCGCATGGGCTGCCGCTGTGTCGAATGTGAGTGTCACCCCCCATGGGAAGGTTATTGGTTCAAATCTCAGTTCTAGCAGAGCGATGCTGCTGTTGGGTCTTAGAGCAAAGCCCATAACCCCTAATTGTTCCTGGGATTGACTAATTCAAAATGACTTTGGATAAAAGGGTCTGATATATAAAAAGTCATTTTATCTACAGTAAACACTGCAGCGTGCATATTTAACCCAGGACTGCATTATTTCTGGACTAGAACGCAAGGCTGTGTCATTTGTGTTTGATGGAGGGGGGGCATCTCCCGTTGCATTTACACAGTGGACTGTTGGGACGGATCAAACAACGAACCCATCATCTACCACGGGAAGACCATGACGACCAAGATCAAGTTCGAGGATGTGGTGAAGGCCATCAATGACCACGCCTTCGTAGCGTCTGAGTGAGTGCTTCCACTGTGGAGAAGGCCCATGTGACGGTGCTGTTCAGCACCTCCCAAGCCATGCATTTGTGTGGGGACCCCAAGTTTGGGGGCCAGGGGCATACAAAAGGTGGGCCTACAGAGGCAGCACATCTGAAAGATGATTGGTCCCCCAGAGTGCTTCTTCCCACGTCACTCACTGATTCAAAAGAGATTATTGGCTAATAAAGTCCTAGAACAATCTGGTTGAAGTGATTTTTTTTTTTTATTGGGACCTCAAAAACACTGCACTGTGCAGAGATTAAGCTGACATTGAGCTGAAACGTCTGTGTGCCAAAGATACATGAGAAACACAATTAAGAAACATTTATTATACAATAAAAAATGCTGCTGAACAAGTACACAGCATTCAGAAATCCCTTTCCACTTTATATTTATTAATACTGATTATATTTAAAAATAGTGTCTGTTCTACCTGGAACTGAAACCTATCATATTCGAGATTTAAATCATTCTGTAACCATTAGATATATGGATGCTACTTTGCGATCATGGTTTTTAGAAGTAGGATTTTTCGCCCTCCATTAGGTATCCTGTGGTGCTGTCCATCGAGGAACACTGTTGCACAGAGCAACAGGACAAAATGGCCGACATCTTCACCAAGGTGTTCAAAGACAAGCTACTTACCATTCCCGTGGAGCCCATGGCCGACCAGTTGCCGTCCCCCGCGCAGCTCAAAGGCAAGATCATACTGAAGGTAAGGGACTGAGCGCAGGACAGGAGGCTGGATCCCTGTGTTCATCCTGCAAAATCCCTGTGTTCATCCCACTACAGTCTCTCCTACTACACTGTGTATCTGGTGATGACTGTGGGATGTCTTGGTATGATATGACCTCATTTCTGTAGTCTCCGTGTGTCCGGTGCCCACGCCTACCAGCCAGCGAGTTCCGCACTCACGCCGTCTATACTGTCCCGGCAGCACAAGAAGCTGAGCTCGACAGACGAGCCGGTGCGACTCGATGATCGAGGCAGCCAGCAGAAGGGCGACAAACAGGGGAACCTCTACATCTGGGATCCGGTGGATGAGGTATGGTCTAGCGTCTCGCCTTGAGGGCGTCATCCTGCCACGTTGTTCTCCTGCCCCCTGTCGGTGCCGTCATCCCCATTGACTGATGGAAGCTGCTACCTGGGGTACCATCTTCTGAGGGGGCAGCAACTTAGAAAAGCCAGTCTCACTTTGTCTCAGATGCCGTGTGCAGCTCCACGGCCACTGTAGTGCCAACACAGGACAGCTACGTGATGGAGATGGTGTTGGGCCATCGGCGAGGCTCACCTAGGGCCCACATGGGCTTCTTGCAGCACCCATGTCCATGTAGTGCAGTGCTGAAAGCGTCTATGCTATAGCCATTCCTCCTTTTAAGAGGCAGCTACATAGGTGCATGATGCACCTCCAGGCTGTCTGTACCTTTACCCTGCTAAGCTGCTTGCCCGTGTTTTCAGCAATGGAACCAGCACTACTGCATGATCTATGGAGACAAGCTATATTACGCTGAGGAGTATGACCAAGAATCTGAGAAGGTAAGATGGTCTCCTGGGTGAGGTTTGAGGGCAGACTCCTTACTTTCTTCCTCTCTCCACACGTCTCTCCTACACCTTCCCTGCCCTACGACTCTCATCGTCTCCCAGGCCCCGCCCCTTTTAATGTCTTCCCCATGTCAATCAAGCTGTAATTCATCCAGTGTCTAAGTTCAAAGTACAGTCGCCCCTCCAGATTAGTGAATTTGACAATTACAGTTTTGGTTGTTGCTCTTGTTTTTATCAGTTTTAAGTAATATCAGTTTCTTGTTACTGTGCTGACATACTGTGCGAAACACCTCACATGTGCATGTGTGCCACGTGATAATGAAGCTGTTTCTGATTCTGGTTCTGGCTGTGCCTGCAGGCCACGAACCCCAAGGAGCTGCACTACCAGGAGCCTTGGTTCCACGGGAGGATGTCGGAAGGCAGGCAGACGGCGGAGCACCTCCTGCAGGAGTACTGTGCCGAGTCGGGGGGGCATGACGGCACCTTCCTGGTGCGCGAGAGTAAAACCTACCTGACGGACTGCACCCTGTCCTTCTGGTACCTCAGACGTCGCTTTCGGCCGCTTCCGTTCTCCCGTCCACTTTCCTCTCTTCATCCTCCAACCACATCACCAATCTCTCTTTCCTTTTTCTATTTCATCAACTCCATACCTTTTTAAAATACTGGTCATTGGATAGTATTATTCTTGCTTGGAAGTTGTTCTGTAGTAATTGTGTAATGTGTATTTTTTCCAACCAGTGAGCTTCCCAGCCTAGTAAAGTCGGGAGTCATTTGCCACTATTTATTTTCTGGTCAGTTAGATGTAGCAGTGAATATGAACTCTGGGTAGTTTGACAGGTTATGCTGCAGGATGATGGATGTGTGTAATAGATTAATATACTAGGACTTTTTAAGGTGGGGAACATAAAATGGCTCATAATTGATTCATAGGGGGCAACTTTATAATTAGCTAATGATATGTTTTGAATTGGGGGAGGGGACACTCTGGTGGCCAATCAGCTTTTAGCTGGGTTTGGTGCCCCTGTAGCCCCGCCCCTGATTGCACATACAGTATGGCTTATTGACCCTATGGGTTGTATAGCACTGATGCTGAGTGCTGTGGAGTGTGTGTGTGGGGTACATAAACACAGTCTCCCCCGCAGGCGTAAAGGTCGCGTGCAGCACTGCCGCATCCGCTCCAGCACAGAGGCTGGACAGCCGTTCTTCTTCCTGACAGAGAACCTGCACTTCTCCAGCGTCTACGAGCTCATCATGCACTATCGGGATAACCCGCTGCGCTGCATGGAGTTCGACCTGCGGCTCACTGGCGCTGTGCCGCGCCCAAACCCGCACCTCGCCGAGGGGTGAGCCACGGCTGTCCGCCCCGCACCCCTGAGGGTGTGTAGGGGGTAACATAAGCTAGGACAAGATGGACTTTATTGATCCCAGAGAGAAAACTAGATTGCAGATGACAGTGAGGTCATTAAGTGGTGAGAAATGAAACAACACAAAATGCAAGATGGTACGTGCAGCGCAGACTAGTAAACATAGTGCAAATAAGTTTAAAAAGTACACGAACATTAAATGATTATTTGCCATTCGCACAAGTGTGAGTATATCGGAATGCTTCTTTTCACATACACTGTCTTGGTCTCCTTTGAGACACACAGACACACACACACAACTGAGAGTGAAGCTTTGGTTCGGAGTGCAAGGCCAGGCCAGTTCCCTGGCACCTTTTAAACATTTTAGAGGGGTGAAGTGTCTTGCTCAAGGGCCCACCTGCCGAGATTGGGGCTTGAGCCAGCAACCTTCTGATTGCAGAGAGAGATGCTTAACCCGCTGAGCAACACCCCCTGTGGGTATATGTGTGTGATGTGCAAAGATGTGTAGACAAGTGTGCAGCATAATAATCAGTCAAGAAGAAGTGGAACGGATAGAAGTAACCTTGCTGTATATCTTGCAATTTTAGCTTGTGTTCTTAGGAGAGGGATGGCTTCTGGGTCGAAGCCATGCAGCGGCTGAGGGGAGGTGATAAACCCGTAACGGTAAAGGTGCAGTTTAATGTCGGCACCCGTCTCATCTGCTCTGCAGCTGGTTCTACAGTAATCTGAGCAGGGGGGAGGCAGTGGACATGCTGATGAGGATCCCCCGCGATGGAGCCTTCCTCATCCGCCAGAGGGAGGACAACGATTCTGTCGCCATCACCTTCAGGTACGGGCCCCCGGATCGCTCTTCTACGAGAGGCCTACAGGCTGCTTCTCTCCTCCATCTGGTCTGATGGTTCTGTTGGGTGGGGCTCGCCTTAGGTGGGACACCATCGTTTTTTAAAGGGGACCTATCATGCTCATCTTCACTATTCATAATTTTATTTTTGGGGTCGACTAGAATAGATTTGCATGCTTCAGTGCTCCGCATGATACTGCCAATAGGAGTTCATGGTCTTTCAGTAGGTCTGAAGTATTGTTCCTGTCGTCATGTGACTCAGGGGCGATGGGGCAGTTAAGCACTGTCGTATCGCAAAGGAGGGAAGCAAGTTCGTTTTGGGTAGTTCAACTGAATTCGAGAGTCTGGTGGATCTGGTCAGCTACTACCGCAAGAACCCACTCTACCGTAAGATCAAACTCCGCTATCCAGTCACAGAAGAGCTGGTGAAGAGATTCAGCCAGGTGAGAGGATCCTCCTGGACGCCTCATTCCTGAAGACAGGCCAAAAGCACTCTGATGGAGTCAAGGCTCCAGCGGCAAATGTTGCCTGTTGTACCTAAAGTGTGGCTCCTTACTGTCTGGTATGTTTATACACAGGAACAAGACTGTGCATCCATTTACGAGAAGAAAATGTATGTGGAACCACATGAGATAGAGCCACCATCGGTATGTATACAGGAGCCGGTCAATCAGAATGGCCAAAAGGAGAGGAGATGAGCTTCCCGAAGCCTTCTTAATACTACGTCATTTGGGACTGCTTGAGTGGAACTTAGAAGACACCTTTTAAACATACTGAGCTACAGGCTACATGTGACCAGCTTCCTGTGAGGAGGTGCTCAGGGGATTTGTTAGCATACTACCACTGCTACTACTAAAATTTCTTTTTACTCACAGACTTGTTTTTTTTCGGGGAGAGGGCGTAGTAAAAGAGAAGGTTTTTGTGGATAAGCCTCACACAGTGGATGAATTAAAGGAGTTCATCTCACAAGCATGGACATTTTAAGAGACTAAACATGACCCAATCAGTACTATAAAATAAAAACTGTATAGCTACTTTTGGATCACCCTGTATTTCCTGAATTTATATTACGTTACTAAATGTAGTATCATAAAAAATTAACATAACGTTGGAAAGGCTTTTGGTTTTTTGCTGACACTGTGTCCGCCCGTTTTCCTCCACATCATGCCATTTACGTGTGCTCGTTTCACGTGCGTGTGCTCGTTCACGTGCGTGTGCTCTTGTCTGCGTTGTTTATGTCAGAGCACTGTAAGGGCCCTGTACGACTACAGAGCCATGAGGCCCGACGAGCTCACCTTCACCAAGGGCGCCCTGATCCACAACGTCACCAAGGACAACAGCGCCTGGTGAGATGAAGTCACACATCGGGCCAGTGTGCTGTAAACGGCCGCAATGCTAGGCCTAAATGCTTCTCTGCTGACCCCTACAGGTGGCAGGGGGACTATGGAGGAAAGACTCAACAGTACTTCCCCTCCAACTATGTTGAGGAGATGTCCAACAACAAAATGCCAGAGCAGACTGACCAGGTGATTCAGGCTTCCCTGTAAATGACTCATGTTTGTGTGTCTGCGTATCGCTCATGCCGATCTATACCAGGCTGTATAAGACTCTGACCAGGTGCCCACATTCACATTCAATGCTGAGTGCAGTGATCAAGCTATCAGCCTGCCAATGCTGACTGTAATTCATCAGTTTTAATGTGCTGGCAAGGAGAAAAGGCTTGTTAAAATGATGCATTTAACAAAGCTTCTAAGAAAACCCTTCACAGTTTGGCTTGTCCTACAACTGAAGATCAGCTGCCTTGGTTGTACTTGGCTGTACTGATTACTTTAACAGTCCTAAATTTGAATCCATCCATCCACTACTTGCCAAACAGCATGAATTTGGGGACTTCTGCATGTACATGTTTCTCTGTTCTGGAAGTAAGAACAGATGTCTTCATTTAAACTAGGTTTCAGAAAAGCTGAAAATAATAAGCCCTGTTTATGCCCCTACTCTGCTCAGCTGCCTCGTGTCTTGCACTGTCGTGGGTCCTGTTCTCCCCGTATGTATCTGTCACATCTCCTGCCACTGTGACAAGGTGTGGTTTTGACTGCATGTTTACAAGCTGATTTGTGTTCATCACAGGCAACAGAGGACAATCCCCTGGGGCAGTTATGTAAGGGCGTGGTCGATCTGACCAAGTGCAATGGTGAGAAACCCGGCCATGTGAAGCATGCTCTGTGTGGGCCGCATGCTAGCTCTGTGCACTAGTGCCTAGCATCTGCATGAAACCTGCCAGGTCACAGTTAGGGGGTGGGGGCGGTGGCAGCTGTCTCATCCAATGGTCACAGGGCAGCTCAGTGTGTTAAATGTTCAAGACCGAAGTGGATAGTTCAGGTCCGGAAAGTTAAAATCCACTCCAAGAATTTTGTTTCAACAAACCAGTTGAGTGTAAAGAGTCATAAACTGGTACTCAACTGGTTGGTTGAAACTAAACCTTGGTCTGGATTTTTACTAGAGTTGAACTTCCCACGTCTGGTTCAGAATTTGAATTTGTATTGTTTTATTGGTCACATGCAACCAGAGCTTTGGGATTGTTACAGCACACATACTCCCAGTATTAACTAGATATGCAGCACAGTGCAAAAATCTCAGGTTGCCAAATTACAATTATGTTTATGTTGGTATAAATAACTGCTGAAGTCAGTCAGCCAGGCTACTTCAACACCTCCCCTAAAGTCACCCCAGCGTTTGCAGCACCCATCCAGTACATCCATGTGTTTGTTGACTCGGGCACTTGCACACCTTGTTTGGCTGATGAATACCATCAATTATTTAACTAATTAATTAACTGAGCTGATGGTGAAATTTAATGAATACATGGAGTGGCTGAGCTGCCCCTGAGGAGAGGTTTGGGAACTGAAGCGGTGTTCATCTAGCCGTCCAACAAAATATCAGTAACTTTTTGGGGAAGAAAAGAAATTCCTAAATCTTTTCTCTTTAAGTACTAAAGATGTAACAGTATGCATATGGAGATGTACCACTAGATGGACAAGTGAATGTGCCGTTGTGTTCGTACTGAAAATCATCAGTTGTGCACAGTCTGAACTTCATTGCACGCCCCCCCCCCCCCCCCAGTGAAGTCCGCCCAGGACAAGAATGGCCGGCCTCACGTGTTCACGCTCACCTGCAAGGATGACGAGAATGTCACCTCCTTCGACATCAGTGCCGACACTGTGGAGGACCTGTTCGAGTGGTACACGGCGGCGTGGGACGTCACGCAGCGCACCAACAACGAAATTCTCAAGGCGAGGGTCTTTCATACCATTTGCCAGTCAGCATGTTTGATTAAACACGTCGAGATGTAGATGTAGATGTACTTGTAGGTGTAGATGTAGATGTACTTGTAGATGTAGATGTACTTGTAGATGTAGATGTACTTGTAGATGTAGATGTAGATGTACTTGTAGATGTACTTGTAGATGTAGATGTAGAATGGCCAGCATGAACTTCCCAAGATCCCTCTGTGTTTCTGGACTACAGGACCCTGTACGGAGGTTACAGAACAATCACACACGTGACTCAGTGATGCCACAGATATACGTGGTTCAGTCATGGTGAATTTCGAAAGTGACAGGATGTTCATTCTCTTACACAGATGGCTCTAGATAAAGAGAATAAAAAGCGCAGCAGTCAGAATACCGTCTCGAAAAAGATGTCGGACCTGGTGGTGTACTGCCAGCCCAGGAGCAAAGATAAAGAGAGTTTCCGTAAGACGTTTTTTAACGCCTCCAACTAAAGATATGTGTCTGTCAACCACCGGCTGCCTGCCCGGCACGCTCGGTCACTTTTATGCACTCCACGAGCCCCTTCAGTCTGCCAATCCATCACGAGTGTCCCGCGTGTTTCCCCAGAAAAATACGACTACAAGGAGATCCGCTCCTTCGTAGAGAACAAGATCCCGCAGGGTGATGGCAAAGTAAACGACTTCCTGAAGTACAACCGCAAGGCCCTGAGCCGCATCTATCCCAAGGGGCAGCGTGTCGACTCCTCCAACTATGACCCCTTACCGCTGTGGATCTGCGGCTCCCACATGGTGGCGCTCAACTTCCAGACTGCGGGTAAGAGTTAGCCTATAATTGGTCCGACGTCACTTGGAACCAGTGAAGCTTGTTCAGATAATGCTCAGGCAACGTGAAAATATGTATGAAATGTCATTTTAATTGTCTCGCTTATTTTTAATGTCTCTGTGTGTGTGTGTGTGTGTGTGTCTGTGGATTACGTTTATATTATGTTGTGGGAAACACATGCTTTCATTTTTCAGGTTAAGGTTTGGGTTGGGTTGGGGTTAGGGTTGTCATGTTGGAATTAGAGTTTTCTCATAGAAATGAATGGGTGTGTGTGTGTGGTCAGGCCTGGATCTAGACTGTTT
>JAODJX010000020.1:18285280-18300257 GCA_026776945.1 Isichthys henryi | reverse complement strand
CCCCCCACGTCGAAATTGGGGGGGGGCAGCATTTCACACAATGGACTGTACGACAGTGCAGTAGCGGCTTGTACCCAGAGAAATAGGTAAGGGTACATGGATATATTCATACTGTATGTTTAAACTATCTATTATAGAAGTGTCTGGTAACCAAACATAAACTTCATATCAACATAAGCTTATGTACTGGCATATTAAAGGCAAATTTGGAACTCAAACTCATGAACTGGTATTTAAGAGCATAAGAGCGTAACATATGTAACATGAACAGTAATATAGTGGATGGATGCTCCTTAAAGAGAAAAGACATTAAAAGATAATTATCCAACCATAAACAAAGTGAATTTGCAGGTAAAGGGGGAAGCGACCTGCACTGCGTTGGTGTGAAGTGGGCGAGGAAGGTATAACATCACTGCCTGAACTGCCCGCAGTGGCAGGCCCACTTGGTTCGAAGGCACTGGTCCTGAAGCTGGGTTATTCAAGTTAAGGGCAGCTGTAACCGGACTGCTGGTAGCAAGCTTTGATTTGGGAACCAAAAACTGTTGCATATTGCTTATGGTTGTGTATGACTAATGTAAGTGAATAGTAGCACGTATAGCATCTAACTGTAGAATTTCATTTGTACTGAGCGCTGACCAAGCCGCCAACTCACGCTTTGAGGTTCTCACGCAAGAAATCTTATGGCAAATATGTTATTCCACTATAACTCTAAAATTAGCTACATCAAAAGCTGAGACTCGTCTCGAATTGAAAATCTCACTCCAGCCTGCTGACCAAAGTTGGCAGTCCTGTGTTGATATCAATGTCAGCAAACTGTCATGTTAAATACAGCAGGGGATACGTATCCGCAGGGGATACCGGGGAGATCCGATACGTGAATAGTAACGAACAGTATAAATTACTTGTTTTCCATGCACTTGCATACCTATGATACAGTTTAATTTATAAACTACACTGAGACCACAGTTTCCAAATCAGTGGGTTTTGCCCATAGAAATTATGTCGCCACAAAGATATGAGTACAGGTCTCTGTGTGTGTGTGTGTGTGTGTGTGTGTGTGTCTGCGTGCGCCCAACCTGCAACTGACTGGCATCCTGTCCAGAGTGTCCTCTGCCCTGTGCTGGACTGGCATCTTGTCTAGGGTGTACCCCTGCCTTTTGCCCTATGCTGCCCTTCATTTGGCCTGGTAATTGATAAACGATTGATCCATCATTTTAAATGTGTTTTTCTTCAAGACAAGTACATGCAGCTGAACAGCGCCCTCTTCAGTCTGAACGGAAACACTGGATATGTGCTGCACCCAGAGATTTTGCGGTCTGATAGCTTTAACCCAAAGCTGCAGCGGGACAGAAGAGGCAAATACACCATTATTGTCAGAGTAAGGCTTTCCTGTTCTCTCTCTGATTATCAGTACCCTCTATAATTATCACTGCAAATCCCAGTATGTATCACTTGATGCCTGGTGAAAGAAGACCAGACCCACTATTTGCAAGATAGAACCTATTTCGCAATGCTTCCTCATTCACACATAAACTTATACCAGGGCTTGAAGCGGGCCAGTATTCACCAGTAATCGGTACTGGCATAGCTTTGGCACAGCTCTCCAGAATACCGGCAGCATTTTATGCGTATGGGTAGCTCTCGCAATCAGCTGGTACGGAATACCTCGGAGAGTGCTGGCACCTGTTTTTTCCCCAGTGTAAGCTTTGCTTGATACCAACATGGGAATCAGAAAGCAAAGATAGAGAACTTGAACCAACATATTTCTGGCATTTTGTTAAAAGTAATTCTGTTTTGCCAGCTGATGGTCCCTCCGCTGCCCCCTACAGGTCATAGCAGCAAGGCACCTGCCCAAGCCCGGTCGTAGCCTTACCAGCCCTTTTGTGGAGGTCGAGCTGTTCGGCCTTTACACTGAGGAGAGCAAGTTCAAGACCACTGTTTGCCGTAAGAATGAATAATTTGGGCGGGGCTTGGGGCCGTAGCGTCATCTTGTACTGTATCTGACGGCTGAATTTTCAGTTTAGACATTTTCCCGTACAGTATATCTGTGATCCCTGCTGTCTTGATGCAGAAAGCCTTATGAGCTGTTGTAGCGATGCCTGGGAGCTACAGCAGGTGTCAGACCACAGAAAACAATAATGCCCTTTACGAAGCAGAAATTTCTGCTTATTTCCAAACTAACGATTTAAAATCTGTTACATTCAGCTGTCAGAAACTGCTGTTACAAACCAAAATGGACCATGGAAATGTTCCTCACATTCGTTGGGTGTATTCAGGTGAGAATAACAAACGCTTGTGCGTTTTTCAGAGGACAATGGACTGAATCCAGTGTGGCCAGCACCTCCGGCACCAGTCGAGTTCACCGTGTACGAGCCAGACCTCACCTTCCTGCGCTTCGTGGTCAATGAGGAGGACATGTTCTCCGACCCCAACTTCCTTGCGCAGGGAACCTTCCCCGTCAAGGGCCTCCGTTCAGGTAGAGGAGGTGACGCCTGCATGGAGTTGCTCACGTCTCTTAGGCGAGTTTTTAATCAGTCACGTGATGCCTTTTCTGTTCCTTAAGGATGTCGCTCCGTGCCTCTGAGAAACGGCTACAGCGAGGACATTGAGCTGGCGTCTCTGCTGGTCGACATCACCATAAAGCCGGTCGGGGTGAGGTCCCCTCACTGAGCAGTACACATAGTAGTTTGATCTGAATGCCTCAAATTCCACTAATGACCTAAAGTCAGACTTCCTTATCATGTTACAATACTGGGAACACTCACTCAGTCCTTGGGGAAACCAATTGTTACGTGCCGTAAGTTTTGAGGGAAGGTCTACAAATTCTTCGGACCTCCTGCCATCGTCCCGATTCGCCGGCTGCACCTTCGGCTCCGTCCAGACTCCGCCCACGAGTCGTCCGATGCACCGCTCGTCACTTCCGGGTCCTGCGAAGAAAGACGGCGGCTAGAGAACTTCGGGAGCTCTGCTCATTGATTTCGGATTGTTGGTTTGGATGGTCGTGTATGACCGTTTCGGTTTATTGGTTTCTGATTTCTCGCTTTACCCCTTTTGTACTGTCGCCTTGGTTCGTTTGCCTTTCTGGTTTCTTTGATCTCTCGCCTGCCCAACGACTCCTCTTTAGCTCACCCCCTTGGACACTGTATTTTGGATTGTGTGTGTGTGTGTGTGTTGTGCTGCGTAAGGAGTGACTGTTCGCAACACGTGTGGATTGTTGTAGGTTTGGTTAGGGAGACAGGACGTAGCATGGTCGTTTTTGTTTGTTTTTTCCACTTAGGTTTAGCTTAGCTTGGGGAATCGTTCATTAGCGCTGCTTTCTTTATTGTTTTGGGCCGTGTCACTCCCGAAGTCTGTTGCACCTATTGTTGTTAACGTGTGTATAAAATATAAAAAAAAAATATTAAAAAAAGATCCCTTTGTGTCCCGTGTTCCCTTTCCTCCGCCCCTGGTTGTTCTGTTTTTCCCTTTCCCTCGTCCCCTCCCTTTCTGTTACGTCCAACTCTAGACTGGACCGTAACACAATGAAGACCTTTTGTTAGATTTAAAAACTCACTAAGTCCACAGAAATCTTTTCAAGTTGCGGACCTTTGCAGCATGCAAGTTAAAATGTTTAGGAGAATGTTATGCCTGGCACCTGTTTAACCTGCTGCCTCAGTGATTTGCTCACGGTATATCGTGGGCCTTCTCTGTGTAACGCTTCACCGGTCTGCTCTTGCAGAAAGTGGAGGAGGATCTCTATTCATCCTCCAGCCAACTGCGAAAGAGGCAGGCGGAACTGGGCAGTGAGCCGTTCCTATACGACACCCACAGCAACCTGCACCGCTCCGCGCCCTCGTCTCAACGTGATGACCTCTTCCCGGACCAGGGACCGGCCGACAAGCAGTTGTACAGGACCAAAGAGAGGTAGACTGTCTAATAATGAAAGCAGTAACAGCATTATAAGAAATGTCAGGCCTGAGGCTTGTATCATGAAGCCAGATTCCTCGCTTAGACAGATCATTTTGAGGATAAATAGCGGTAACTCTGGCTTTTCCATATTACGATGTTGGTTCACTTCTTATCGGGATGCATTACCAGGGTAACTCACGCTACATGTCAAACCTGAACCGGAGCAGGTTATGTTTCAAAATCACGAAACTCAAACAGTTGGTTGGTGGAGTCCAGACATAGTCTTAGGCTTTGTCACACCACACACTACCACACATGGCGTGCGCATTTCACGAGGTTAGCGTAAATATTTAAGGGCGTTCTATCTTTCAGAAAGCCAAGTTCAGCGTACTTGCAGTGCACTTTATTCACACTTCGGCAAGTACCGAATGGAAGTGGTCTATGGTTAAGTGGAGAGACCACAATGCACTGCAGTAGTGATGACTAATGTTGACATTGAAGACGAGGAAGTTTGTCAGCTATTCAGAGTCCAACATGCCTCCAAAGAAGTTTCAGTGTAATTGTACAAAGTATATAAGGAACGTTTACATGGCCTAGGGTACCGTGCAGAACAACCCCAAACACAACTAATGAATAGTTGCTACATCATTGTAGCATTTTGCTTGTTTAGCTCTATAGATATGAAGTGTGTCCCATTGTTTTTAAGAAATCCCTGCACACTAGGGCCCTTCATGTACTCTTGCACGCTTTGGGTCATGTCAATGCACTGAAGTGTGTAGTATCTCCGTGCATTCGCCCTTAAATGCGGCCCATGGGACGAAGCCTTGGTTTCAGTAAGAAAACATGGCTTAACATAGATTGTGATAGTGTTGTGATACCATTAATCTCGGATTACATTTGTTTGGTTTAATCAAGCTGGAATTTAACTTCGAACCCCTGTTACTATCATCCCACATTATACACAGGTTCTTATTAATTAACCGTAAGCTTCTAAGTGAATAAATCGCACGAGACGTGGCAGCACTGATCCTCAAACTCATGCAATGCAAACCGCGTGATGATATAGCAAGCGGAAAGATTACCGTTCCTGGGAAGAACACACGTGTGTGACGATCACTAGGTACACATGGTGCAATTATTCAATGCTTCACTGCAGCAGGGTGAAATAAATACAACTAGCATGAGTAACGGGGAAAAAAATACAACATTTGGCTTAATATCCAAAAAGCTTCATTGAACTCAAAACATGGGTTGTACTATAAGGTGATGTGTATTCAGTTTTACTGAACAGTTTCCATCAAGGTTTAGGCCTTTTAGTAACATTTCAAACATTAACAATACTTTAATTGTGCAATGACAGAATTATGGTGGGGATGTTACGTTTCAACAGTTGCAGAAGTAACAAAAGTATAATTGGATTTATCGATTACAGTTGGCTCATGAATCTCGTATTGTTACGTATGAGAACAGGAAGACAAATATGATGCTGGAAAGTTTACTGTTATTTGCATCTACGTATATTCACCAGGACCAAGGAGAAAAAAGTCTGCAATAGCAAGTTCTATTCGTGAGGACTGGAACAGTGGAGAAAAGCTACTTAAAGCGTCTGCTTGGACCTTGACTTTGGTTATTTCTGTGACTAATATTTTATATTTATGCGGATGGAAGTGAACCCACCAGGATCAGTACAAAGCTCGATAATGGTTATTTTGCAGTGCCTGCTGGCTTTGAAACAATGTTTTCAGCATTCCAAGTGTAAAATCAACTGTTAATGAATAAATGCAATTAACACTCAATGAAGTTGTGAGCTATGATGCATGCTAAAGAAATCTTGTTTGATACCAAATGGAATTTCACTACCAAATGGTGAATTCTGGCTGAAAAGTTACACACTGAAAATTTGTTTGTAAGTAATCATGTCTTGAATTCAGAAATGCTGATATTCATTTTATTTTCAGCTCCTACTCACAAGAACATAACACAAAATACAAATCCATACATTTCATGTCAAATGCATATACAAATAATATACAGAGAACAAGAACAGAAATTCAAAGCTGCAAGGAGCATTTAATGGAATTCAAGCACTATAGTGCCACCATCAGGCTGATCTAGATAGTGGACATGGACTAATCATATACAATTTCCACCATTTAGGATAGAGGATACATAAGCAGTTTAAAATTATTTGCTCGCTAGAGTGCCATCTTGTGGTAATTCTGGAAAATTCAGTTAAGTAGTATTTGATACAGCTTGGTTTTTCACGTTCACTATGCCGTTTAACTTCAGTAACCTGAGTAGCAGAGGACCTGGCCTATCTACCATAAAGAATTGTGGAAGAGGGAGGCAGATCACTGCTAACTAAATATATGCCATTCACCACTGACCACCTGCCATTTCCAAGCACTTGGTCGAAACAAAACAAGAATGATTTCCATCGATACAACAATGAAGTTTTTTTTTTTCCTAATGGCTGTAGGTCCTTAAGTACACAGGTGGTAACTGGGGGGCCCTTTGCCTTTGGGGGACATGAAGATCAACATTACAGACATTATAGATCCCTGTAACAACAGGATTCCAGCACCTTCGCCCTTTTCCATATGATTACCTAACCGCTACAGAAACATAAAAAAAATAAATTTTAACACACAACCCCTCAAAATTCCTGTGGTTAAAACCCGGAGGCCTCATTGCTGACTACATGGGTGGAGTTTTGAGATTCATTCCGTTCATTAGTAGCAGAACAGAAAATGTATGAAAATGTGCAACACACAAAAGACACTACAGGGTTAGCTGGACATCAACCCCCGATTTCTCCAGGCAAAGCGACTGAACACGATGGAGAAGTAGTTTTAATTTAGGGGGGGGGTTTAACCTGTATAAACTTCTGCCACAGGAGGGATGGAGAAATAAATAATGGCACTGAAAACACACACTTACAGACAGTTTATTTTGCTTGGAATTTCACGTAAATTTTTTGTCAAAGGTCTCATTCTGCATCTGAGCACAACAGCTTGAGACAAGCAACGGTGACAGGGCAGGCCCGCGGGCTCGGAGTCGGTACTGGGACGGCTCAGGCATGGCCACCGCTGTCCCCCCCCCCCACCTACCCCCCCTTAAGACTGGCGTCTGGTTGGTAATGACAATGCGGGAGAATCAAGGAGCGATATTAGAGAGTGGTCTCTGTCTAATCCAGAGAGCTGGAAGTCATTCTCAGGGACAAAGAAAGGAAGGACCGCTGGGAGGTCGGGGTGGGGTGAGGGGGGTTCAAGAGGAGTGTTACCTCTATGTATTTGTCATGCCTCAACCTCTCTGTCTGACCAATAAAATAATAATAATAATAATAATAATAATGTTTCCCTGGTCCTAACAATACCCCCCCACCCCCTCCTCTAAAAAGAAATACTTCCAAGACCACACAGCATTGCATTGTGAAAAAGCAAGTCGACACACACACACACACACACACACACACACACACACACACACATATATATAATATATAAAAATGGAATATCACTTTCTAAGGTCAAATTGTTGCAAGTTGCATATGTAATATAATTATGCATATTGCAAAATGCATTTTCTAACATTTCAAAAAAATATGTATACAGGTATTTATATACAGGGGAAGAGGGACGGTGTGTATAAATGGAAACCTTCTGACACGGGTCAACGCGCACGGGAAATAGTTCAGAAAATGCCGATTTCAGATTCCTCTTATATGCCAGAATACCCCCAGAAACTAGCCCAGCGCTCGGTCAGCAGGCTCCTGTTTGCTGTTCCACCAACAACCATTGTACCAAAACAAAAACAATAACCAAAACCCCAAGTAGGATGTCATGGCATGACTGAGTTTCCACGTATTATAACATGTAAATATCATACATGTAACAGACGGTGTAGTTGCTGATGATCACAGCACACCCCCTGCTTCCTGGTGTACGCATCATTACATACTTTACAGTCTCTCCCAAATCAGTCCGTGAAAACTGCTTCCGTTCAAGTGTGAACTAGTGATCTGACCCTTGTCATATAATATCCCATAAAATTAAATCGTTTTCGGAGATTAAAAAACAAAAAAAACCACGAAAGCCAATGTACATGCAGGAGACACTTTAAAACCGCTGAAAATAAGAACAATGAAAATTAACACGAATGACAATTAAATGATAATTACAGTGCACATTTATACGCACACTTACGCACACACGTACGCACACGTGACCCAGAGATGAAGGCAACACCTGCCTCTTACGAAAGCAAATAGCGATTAAATCGGGCAAATGTATATACATATAATACGGATATAAAGTGTTCAAAATAAGAGGTGGATGCGAGGGATTCCGGGTGGGGAGAAGCTCCTCCATGCTTTCCTGCATCTGTACTGCTCAGAAGAACAGAGGGCTGGGTGAAGTACAATCTGCCCCCACCTATGGGGGGCGCTGTTCCCCTATGTAGAAGGAGAAAGGAGGCAGGGAGAGACAGGCAAGGGAAGCAGAGAGGAGCACCGGGTCTCACACTCTGTCTGCAGGGTACCTCGGTCCCTGAACACCACCTAGACAACCAGAGCCATATACGTATGAAAACAAACTAAATTAAAACCAATGCTATTTTTCTCCAAAAGTATGTCTGGGTGCAGGACATGCCTCACTTCCTGTGGAAGAAAACAATGTCGTAAAGAGAATATATATTCTTTATATAAACAGTACATGAAGGCAGAGATGGAAAAATACGTTCATTCAAGTCGATAAAAATGGCGCTGGGGGAGGGGTGGGCGGAGCTCTCGCTCGCCCAAGTTCCTTGTGCCATCGCTGTGACCTCTGACCTTGTCACACGCACGCAGACCCTGAGGCTTCTTCCCTCGGCAGAAAGGACACAAAGCTACTCGAAGCGTTTCTCTTTTTTTTTGGCATATTTTCATCTGTTTGTCAGATCCTACCACCTTAAAACGAAAAGCGACGTTTGTACAGGACTGGGATGGGGGTCACGTTCGACGCACTGCATACGGTGACAGAAATCTCGGGTGGCGGGGGGTGGGCCATGGAGTTAGGGTTAGGGATGTGTGCTTTGAACACAAAGTTCTTTAGAAATAACAAAGAAAATGTAAAATCTACACTTTTTTTCTTCCCCTTGTGTGGCCCGCAGAAAGCACACAGAAGAAAATGTCTACTGGCCGCCCCATGGAGTCCTCAGGGAGAGAGAGGCGCGGAGGTGTGGGGGGGCCAATGTGGTCTCATCCAAAGAGAGAGACACAAGTCGGGCGTAGAAACAGGGTCTTTCGCTTTGAGTGACGTACAATAAAGTCACTTCCTGCGTCGGAGCGCTGACAGACTTCTTGCACTTCAAGGATTTATCTAGAAAGGGGGTCCCAGCAACGGTGTTGGGGGGGTGTGGGGGTGGGGTGTTTCCGTGACGACAGCCCCGTTCACCAGGCCTCGGTGTAACGGACATCCACCTCCTTCAGATTGGGCAGCTTAGCCTGCGTGTGGGACAGCAGTTCCGTCAGTTTGACTTG
Source organism: Isichthys henryi (assembly GCA_026776945.1). Taxonomy (NCBI): domain Eukaryota; kingdom Metazoa; phylum Chordata; class Actinopteri; order Osteoglossiformes; family Mormyridae; genus Isichthys; species Isichthys henryi. Next base: position 18,290,851 of record JAODJX010000020.1, on the reverse strand, counting down.
AAAAGAAAAGAGCAACAAAGTTTCCAAAAACACGAATCTGAAATAAGTGAAGCATCGGCCCTGACGGGCGTCTGCAGTAGACGCCCACCTTGAGGTCCTCGTAGGTGTCGGCAGACAGCTTCGTGCTGTTCATGTTCAAGCTGCAGAGGCTCTTCATGGCTGTTGGGAGACATGTGTGACCCGTGAAATGCGCATGCATGCAGGCAGTGTGTCAGTGGTGCACTGCTGTCGTGCCAACGGGCGCCTGCAGATCCACGGGGGCGTCGTCATGCTGCGGTTTACCACGGAAGCCCTGCGTCCGCTCTTCCTTGTGGCTCGCTGCCCTCCCAACCCACCGCTTGCCTCCCCCTCCCTTACTCAAGGACAGATAGACAGAGAGGCCCACCCCACCGGTGCTCTTACAGCTGAGGGCCAGCAGCCCAGCGTCTGTCACGGGCGTCTCACACAGGTTCAGCACCTGCAGGGAAGCCAGGTGCTCGGAGAGGAGGCGCAGGCCAGCATCGCCAAACTGAGAGACACACGCAGAGAGGAGGAGGAAGAGGAGCAAACAGTGATGTTACAGAGGAGCAGAGAAGGAGAGTGTCATCCCCTCTGCCCCATCTCCTTCGCCACAAGCTCCACCCTACCAGCTGGTCACCTGATCAGGGTCTAATCGAGCGGGGGGGGATCACATTGTACTTTGGCCTAGATATGCAGATGACCCTAGCGAATACTGTCAGCCAAAGTGAGACCGCTGATTACAGAAGACACAGGACTGCAGTCCTGCAAGTCTCCCGCATATACAGTGCATTAAAGGCGAGGGGTGTGTGACTGCAGCCTGTCTATTTGCACATAGGAGATGCTAAGACAGGGCTGGCCAAAGGTCAGGGGTCAGACGGAGGAGGCAGACCTGGGTGGACCATAGGTTGAGCTGTTTGAGGGATGGCAGCTTTATGAGCTGCTCGGCGCAGGCACTGGTGACGTTGGTGAAGGCCAGGCTGAGGTTCTCCAGGTTCCCAAAGGAACCAGAGCTCAGCAGCCGTGCCAAATCGGCGTCCTGGAGACACAGTGGAACACACGAGTAAGCACAGGACCCTGGAGATGGTCTGAGTACTGGGGCAGACTGAGAGGGGCACTCACTGTAGACTTGGAGGGCAGTGTCAGCCGTGTGGGACCCCCTTTCCTTTGCTGGGGGGGGGGGGGCAGAAGACAGACAGCGGTAAAGAGAAACGCCCCAAAAACAGACATTCACTCTTCAGGTTCCTGCCTCTGCAGTGTCCCGACAAGTGAAGGAAAACTCCCCCCCCAATTAGTCAATTTTTAAATATCGAGAACGACAAGAGACCAAAAACAAGGGCTGATGGCAGAACAGAAATCGTTCTTGAATTGAGTCTGAGAACTAATTTCACACAAACCGCCTCCCTTGTTCCACACTGTCATCACACTGTCATTGTTAATTTTGCTAATTGCTTTGAAACAAGTGCTGGCTGCACATGGTGATGAAGCGCCCTTCATCTGTATGAGACTGTGCTTCCTATATGGATGGAGGCCAATCGCACGCTTCCCCTACATACCAGCAGGTGCCAGCAGTGAGCTGCTTCTCTGGGCACCACACTGCTACCATGAGAACTGCAAAGATGACTTTTGCTGGGAATCATGGGGAATTGGGCACGTTGTTGTTGTGACAAAGTAAGTCACAGACGATCTTCATGCAGTAGCAGGGGCCTGAGGCCTCTTACCAGCTCCTTCAGCTCCCGCTGCCGATCGCACAGCTGCTCATACATTCGCAGGCCGACCTGCGTGCTCTCCAGGGTGGAGATGATCTGCAGCTGGGTGTCCTTGTTCTCTATGATGTTGTACTCCAGCATGAGGCACAAGATCTGAGTCAGACACACACATAGGCAGTTGTAAACACAATCACACACACACACTCTTACATATGTAGCTATATTTCTGATTAGGATTCTTTATATCAGTCTCCAACCCCAAACTGAATAAACTAAAGCAGAAATTAAAATGAAAAAAGGTCTTTTTTGTTAAACACAGACTCAGCTGTGCGCACACACACACACACACACACACACACACACACACACACCCTAGATCGACACAAAGACACAGAGACACAGAGACAGACAGACAGACTAACAGAGACTAACAAACAAGTACCAGAGACAGAGAGAAAGACAGAGAGAAAGACAGAGAGAGGGACCCAGACTAACCTCCACCATGGTCTGGTTCCCCCGCAGGGCCAGCAGCATACAGGGCCCCAGCTTGTTCTCTGACAGTGACAGGAGGAACTTCTTGGTCTTGTAGCAGGAGCCCATGAGGATGTGGACCTGTGGAGAGGGGAGGGCTAAAGTCAGGTGTGGCAAGAAGTGGGTGGGATTCTGAGATCCGTACAGGGTAAGAGAGGCCAAGGTGAAGCTCCGGACAACTCCTAAGATAGGAGTGTGATGATAACCAGTTCTGGATGAATGGGTGAGAGGATTTTGGAAAGGTGGAGGAGGATGGTGGATTTGATGAGGAGGAAGAGGGACACATACCATGCTGGCAAAGAGCTCTCCATCGTCATCACAGGCCACGCCCCCTGGGCTATACAGCTGGAACCAGCCGTCCTTTCCAGAGCGAACACTGAGCAGGCAGGAGTGAACCTGTATGACACACACAGGGCGAAGATGAGGGGGTGAGCCTGTTCCGCACACACACATGCACAGACGCGCGCACACACACGTGTACATGCACAGCTATGCGCACAGACGCACACATTCGCACACAAGCACAGACGACCGCGCGCACACATGCACGTACGCACTGGCCCACCCACAGACGTACACACACACACAAGTTTGTAAGTATATCTTTGTGGGGACTCTCCATTCAGTTCTATGAGTAAAACCCTGATCCCAGTAATGAGAAGCTTAACCCCTAACCAGCCCTGACCTTAGTGACCAGCAAAATACACGACTTTAGCATTTTGTTTTTTGATGCCATTCACATGTCTTTATAAAACTGAGTTTCTCTATGTTGGAACTGAGAAGTTGGTCAAAATAACAGTTTTTTTTTTTTTTTTTTAAATCACATTCTGGGGTTATTTAGTCCCCGGAATTTACAAATAAGCAAGCAAATAAGCAAGCAAATGAGCAAGCAAATAAGCAAGCAAATAAGCAAGCAAATAAGACTCACTCACTCACTCGCTCACTCGCTCACCCACCTACCTCCTGCCGGGGGTCCTCGGCAAACCGCTGGATAACGTACTTGAGCTCCCTGGATGGATGGACAGACAGGCAGAATGCTAACAGGTCCTGAACTCACATTTCAGGCCTTAACCTTTGACAAACACCCACCCATCAAACCCCAGCCTTTCTTGATTAATAATCACAAGGTACTTACTTTGTGAATTTGGCATGTGCAAGAGCCCTAAAACGAGACAGGAGGGATACAAATATGGTAAGAATCCAGCACAGCAAAAGGAAATGATACAGTGAATTCTCCGATCTGATTGGTCAGGAGAGTGTCGATTCATTTTCTAGAACTGTCTGCCAGCCAAGCGAATCACAGCAGCAAAATTGATGCACTATTATAATCTAATGAAACATGAAAATGGAGTCTTTAGATAGGAACGTGCAAGCCGGATACTGGGTAACCATGGTCCAAGGGGGAATAATACTCTCCAAGCGGGATATTACACGTTTGTAACAGCACTTCGCTGCATATCGGCTTTTTGGTTCTGCAGCCATGCACTTAAGAGTATATAACACATGGTCTCAATTAAAACCCACCACTGAAACCTTTTGTTTGTCATATAAGAGAAATTAAGACCACAAAAGCTGCTGAATTATTATTGGTAACCAGCCAGTGGACCCTCTGAGACTGATAGGGGAAAGAGTAGAGGAGGGGCCTGATGTTACAAAGTGTGCTTCCATCTTGTTTGCTGCTGCTCTTTCCAAATACATAAAATCTCTGATTAGCCTTAATGACCGGCGGGTTACAGTTGAACTCCTGTCTCAAAAACAACAGCCCTTGTCGGATTAATTAAGAGGAGAACATGGTGGCCAATTACAAAGGTCCCCTCAGAGCAGCAGCCAAACAAGCGGGGGCACTCCCATGGGGGGGGAGCCTGACGTCAGAGGGACTCCCAGAACCCCTCTCTGCCTCCCTCAGCCCCATACGGTGTCCCTCGGAGAGCGCCACTGCCGACGAAGGGCTGACGGATTTATATACCGGCTTCCCACGAGTGACTTTCTTCCCAGTATCATGATTAGGGTGCACTGGTGCCGGTGAAATCAGAGGAGAGTCAATTAAACAGGGGAGCAAAAAAGGGAGAGGATGAGGGGAGAGAGAGGGGTGGAGTCAGAGAGAGACTCACTCTTTGGGGAAGGGGATTGGCTGAAGCAGACTTGCCAGGGCGGGTCTCCAGTCATCGTAATCAGACCTGGAAGGTACACAAAGGGACTGTCAATACAGTGGGGGGAGGGGGCTGTCATCAAAGCATTTTACATAGTCTTTGTGTACATTTCCTTGGAAGCATTAGGACTGGAAACACAAACATGTAGTGTGTATGGCGGGGGGGGTCATTGCCATAGAACAGCCTGGGCATCCCAGCTCTGTCTATCAGAGATTCCAGGCATGTAGCATGTGAGGGTGGTGAAAATGGAAATGCACAAAGAGACATTTCCTGGGATGTTTGTTCCGCACGGGTCTCCCCCCCCCGCTGCCGTGTGCGGCCAGGAGGAGGCGGCGGTGGCCGGCCAGGATCAGCGGGGTAAAGCGTTTAGAGCTTCTCTGGGGAAGTCACTTAGCTGATCCCAGCTGGCGGGGATTCCTGACCACGAAATGCCACTAACATCCACCCCATACACACGCACTGCACAAGCATGCACACACATGCGTGCACACACACGGGGCACCGTTATGAAATCACTCCAATGGCAAGTGTTAAAAGATTTTTTTCCCCACTTCCAACAGACGTTTACATTTTGGACTACCACGCTACGCAACGGATCAAAACACAACGATATAAACGGGGGCGTTAATGAGGCTCCGCCCCTGATAAGGGAAAATACAAGGTGAAGCTGCAAGATAATACAAAAGGTTATAGAGAACAGCCGACGAGCTGCAGGGAGGGAGGGCGAGGCGTCACAGCGGCAAGTAGCCAACAGCCACCTCCCCCTCCACCATGGAAAAAGAGGGGAACCCAAAGGACACATCTCTCCATTCTTTATGGATTTTTTAAAAGGGGGTTTAGTTTACTTCCTTCATAAAAGAGTAGCGCCCCCCCCCCCCATTGAATTCCTGTCCTCCCTGATCGCACCCTTTCATTGACGCACGCATGGGCTGACAGGTTGTGAACGGATGACTCCCACCGACAGGAAACTAAGTGTGAACAAGCAGCCGCTTCCAGCTGTCGGCTAAGTGGGGGGGGGGGGCACACAGGCAGGGCTCACAAAGTACTGCGAACAAACGTGTGAGTGAGCAAGAGAGTGCAGGGTCTCCCATCTCCATCGGGCCGAGAGCGTTTCTCTTGACAAGTTGTGGCACGTCACCCCTAGCCCAGGCCAGCTGGAAAGGGGACTGATATAGATCCGGGGG
>JAODJX010000020.1:18264808-18278537 GCA_026776945.1 Isichthys henryi | reverse complement strand
CCCCCCCCCCCCCCCCCCCCCCCCCCCCCCCCCCCCCCCCCCCCCCCCCCCCCGGCTGAGCATACCCCGCCGATTTCATATGTAAGCAATAAAACTTTGACGCACGACTATGACCCACCATCCTATCCCGAATGTTCCCAACGTCTGCTGGGATACGGCTAACTCTCTAAAGGATAACTGGTATGAAAGATGGATGGATGACAATATTAGTAGGTCATATTACCATAATAAGGTATTGCATTAATGTTATGTATCGAAGTACTTGAGCAGAATGGAGCCATTAACGTTTAACTTTTCATAGGTGAGGATCTGTTTAACACTTTCTTGGGAAGTTCAATGGCAGAGCGAACGAAAGACTAGCGTTCAAACCGTTAACGTTCATATAAAGCGCCACACACCACTGAACAGGCCAGGCTAAGTCCATTAAGGAGACCTGAATACTATCATAACGACCTGCCGCCATCGCCATGGTAACCGCGGCGACCCGCACTGCTACCGCTTGCCGGTGTTATTCTCCCCTCTGTTCTCCGTCTGTTTTGATTGAGGAGCACAATACAGGTCTTCTGTCCTCTACGGTGCGTTTCCTTGGAAACAAAGACGTTTCTTAAACAAATACGGGAGGCAGAAATTGGTGGCGTACGGTATCACCTTGCTAGGCCGAAAGAAAACAGACGAGTTCATTGTAAACAGGGCCATGACTTCCAGCAGTAACTAAATACTTACGCCCCACCTTTTCCTTCCCAGAGGCACATCAATATACAGCCATAACACATCCACACACTACAACACACACACATATAGTACCCAACAGGAAGTATTTACCCACCCCTGGCTCCCCTCCCACCCTCGCCCCCCGCCATATATAGATAAGCAATACAACACATGGCTAGAATATTTACATTTTACTTTATCTACTCCATATCTAGTCACCGAGCTCCTTTGTAGCAACAATAGTTCATAAAAAATAAACTGGAAAATTAGATGCCATGGCGGAAAAAGCGAGGTTAAGAAAGACACAGTCTTCTATCTTTAGAATTCGCACAAAATGAATGGAACATGCAAATACAAGTTCATATTTCAGGTTACATTGCTCATCTTAAGAAAAATTACAATTGAAATAAACTTTATTGATCCCAAGGGGTAATTCTTGAAAAAGATCTTTTTCAAGAAAACACACACAGAGACCACCCTATATATAAAAAAATGCAGTGTTTAATCCTGGTCCTGATGGCAGAAGGCTACACTGAGCAGCAGGCTGCTTCCAGGCTCAAAGCTTCTAAGACAGCAGTACAGAAGAACAAGGTGAAGCAGGAGACACTGGGAATGACCAGGAAGCAGCCAGGTAGAGGGCAGAAGCTACTTCATAATACCAGAGATGAAAATTAACGCATGCAGTGAAGTGACCTTCAGAAGAAATGGGAAACATTAAGTGGAGGTGTGAAGTGCGCTGCTAGGACAGTTCGTATCCTAGAAGCAGGACTGGAGTCCCAAAAAGCAAGGAAGAAGCCCTTCATTAATGAGAAACAGAGAAGAACCATTTTATAGATAGAGATAGATAGACAGATATAGAGATAGATAGACAGATATAGAGATAGATAGACAGATATAGAGATAGATAGACAGATATTGTGCTGCGCTATATTCTCCTCTTAATTTTCTTCCAGAACTGTGTGCAGAATAAATTTACTGTGGATTTCAAAGAGAAATTATCAAACAAAAATATGTCCCAGTATCATGAGAAAATCCAGTGTCTTGTGCATAAATAAGATGGCTCTCTATCACGAATGAAAGAAAAGCACATGGATGCAGCCAGTTTAAGTGATGGTCAGGGAAATCAGAGAGAGACTAGTGACAAAAATGGAAAGTAACAAACTAAGAAAGAAACGTCACAAGCGGCTTGGGAACCCCACACATTAAACATTTCTTGGTGGGAGGACTCAGGCAGAAAGTTTCTGTGCAAAAGGCTGCGTGACACTGTATACAAAAGGTCCGGGAAAGACACGATTAAGCATGTTGTTGACCGAAGACATAGATTAAACACCTGAACAAACTGGTAATGTTTTACATTGGGAACACGCCTGATAGATGGCACGGATCGCTATTTGGTGGGGGAAATCATGTGAGGGAGGGTCTTGAGGAAACCCCCCGTTTCATTCTGAAAATGACCTTGGAATAGAGTATGGACTGATGCTTTAGTCAGGTCACTGATCCAACATACAGCCAGGATGGCGCTGGAATCACCAGAGGACAGCGAAGTCGGTGCCGGGGAGTTACTGGAAAACCAGACCTCAGCTCAGCTGAGAATCTAAGCGTGCGGCCCACCCACAGACCCCTACAAAAAGCTTGTGCATTTCACATTTTTCGAGAAGACTGCTATATGAAGCTGGCAGACTTACCCCAAGAGACTCAAAGTTAGTAATAATTACTGCCAAAATTCGGCATAAACAGCCGTGGCAAGACGTTTCAGCTTTTCTACTACGCTTAAACATTTTATTAATAATAATAAAAAAAAAAAAAACTCCTGCCTTTCAAAATTTTAAACTGAGTAAATCCTCATGCTACATTTTAAGATTTTAGATTTTAATGGAGAATGTGACAGATGAACAAAGGACACTAAATTGCCCCAAACAGACAATTAGACAAACAGATTTTAATAATCAAATTCATAGCTTTTTTATTTGAACTTTATTCAGATGACAATTATTTCCCACCATTTGATTATCCTCTGATGACAAATAAGATTCACAGTCTTGCATGAGGTTATAGTTCAACATAAAACTGGTTTTGATGAAAATTAAGAATGATGCGGAAACAGAAAATGTTCTATTCCCACGAAGACTGGTGAAAAGTGACCCGCATGCATTTAAAGATGTCTTAAAGAAAAGGCCGCGCTTTCAGCCTTTTCTGAAAAATAAGTACTAGACATCTGATCTCTCCAGTACTTTATATTACGATTTTTTTTTTTTTTTTTTTTTTTTTTTTTAAATCAGCGCTTAAGCTACAAGGCTATTACCTTTTGCACGTAGCTTTTGCCAAACTGTGAAACTTAAAATGCATTTCCTTTTAAAGGCGACTCAGTTTTGCAATTAAATTAATTATAATGGTAATTTAAGAAACATGGTGGTCTTATTCATGTAAATAATTAATATTTTGTATTTTAACTAAACGGTGCGTGCAGGCGAAGGGTGACACCGTATTTAAACTTCGCAGCCCCCTAAGAGAGGGGCTCTGACGTCACATGACGGCTGAGCCGCAGCTTCCACCTTAACTGCGCATATTTCGGAACGGGAAGCCGGAACGGCGGCCGCAGTGATGCGCACGTCACACGCAGAGACTTACAGTCAAACGGGCGACATTGCAGCTTAGAGGGAAACGGGGACGTGAATAGCTGCCGCTTCCACTTTCAGAACAGAAATGCCCCGTGAATCCCCACCCTTTTGCCATAGACCTGGCTGAGCTACTTCAGCAAACGGACGTCCGAGGCGTTTCACTTCGCAAATCTTCTACCGCTGGCCCTTTTTTGTGGCTAAATGAATTTAAAATGAAGCCTGACCGGGGTGCTTCTTCTGCAGGTTTGGCCGGGCACCGGGGAGCCGAACTACGAACCGTTTCGAAGCCCACACCGGGTCGCTCAAGCTCACAGAAAATGTGACTCAGTTTCACTCGTTGATGTCACCGGAAATAAAAGCAGCTGCTTCAGGATGATAAATGTTACAGACGGGCAAAAAGACGGCCAAAAGCTTTATAACATATTTAAAACACCACTACATATTCCAATTTGTGTTTCCATAATGACATAACTTTCATTGTGTTCTATATGGGGAAGATTTTGCTTGACTACCAATATTCCCTTCTTAGATATGAAAGCGTTTAGGGTGATCATACGCCCTCCACTTCCCGGACTTCGTCCTTTTTATGGAACCAAAGTATGCCTGAAATGTCTGGGATTTCGATTTCATTCATGTTGACATTTGCTTTCTACAGTCAAAATATGTTTTGTGTGCGTTTTTGCGCTGCTTTGATGCCTCCCTTTGCGTCCTAACGTCCAGTACCCTCTTTTACGCAAACTAAAAAAAATAGTCAGCCCATGAAACCACTGGCTCTATCATTTGTGTCATTTATTTAGCCTTACTTGTGCGTTTCCTTTTCTAATCATTCCCTTCCGATTAAAACCCCAGGAGATTATTGCTGAGGGAGTGGGGCTGAATTTTCCCTCTGTGTTAATGACGAACATTTATTAGATTGATAAGTAAATTGATATATAGACAGATAAAAAGACTGTATCGATCCTGAACGGGGGATTTAGTGCAAAGCCGTATCTGAACTAACCAAACAAACAAATACAATATAAAGGAACAGAATCGTCATCCAACTAGCCTGTAATGAAGAAAAGGTCGTACAATAACATCTCTTTACCCCGAACTGTGAATTGCCATCACAAATAACACAGGAGGTACTTGGTAGTGAACGACGATTTCCCATACAAGTCTCACCTTTTTATCACACTGACACAATCGGAAACAGTGAACTATATGGTATCAAAATCGTGTTCCTTTTACATTTAAAGCACGTAATACACCAACAAAAGTTCAATGTTTACATGTGTTTCACACGTCACATATTCCTCTATTCTGAAGGATTATAAGAATTTCTCAGTTCTAAATAATTAATATTAAAAGACACAGAGCATACAAAAAGGACTTATCTGCAGTGACTCAAAAAGCTTCGGCTGTGCTGTATAAGTCAGAGTCCAGGTGGAAGCTTGTTCTCTACGCAAAATGATTTCGGCAGACTACTTTCGCAAGAACTATTGTATGTAAAACCCCTACAAGTAATCAAAAAGTCAAAGATGGGGCATGAAGCACACGGCCATTTCCCTGTGTGCCTCACGGACGAGTCACGTCCTCCTAAATGTCAGGGCAATCTCAGACAATGACGGCTCAGTCTATGGGAATTGGCATGTTTGTCCGCTCACACTGATCTATATTATGTAAGTTTGAAGTTTGGCCGTGATCGTCTGCATGTGGTTTCTCAGCACCAGGATCTAAATACGATCATCCGAGATGAGCTATGGAGTCTACTTAAATGAAGATTTATTAAAAAAAAGTTTGTCTGGGTCATGAAATCACGAAAATGAGAAAATAAGATCATGCTGCCATGTTAAAAAGGGTTTGTAACCTTTCTAAAATAAGAAACCCACTATTAAAAACATTTACTTACTTACCTGATATATTTCTAAATAAACAGACTAGGAAAACTGTCAAATTGTAATACTGTATTTCACTTGCTTTATGTATTATTTCTTTGGTTATTTTTTGCCTCGATTGCATGTTTAATTGAAATGTCATCACCTGCACCAAAACAAATTTTTTGTACTCGTTGAATAAAGGTTCTAAATCTGGTACAACTGACAGATAATCTGCAACAACAAAACTTTTGTGCATTTTTTGAGTGGTACAGAAACCTCTTCAAAGATGCAAATAATTATATGGAAAGGACAGCAAAATAATCAACACAATCGGTGACGCGATTCAGAGTCCAGGTTAAGTCGTGCCACGATCTAAACTGTTAAATGCAGAAATGCGCAATGCAGGAAATGCGGGATCGCATAAGTATGTATTTTTCGTTGGCGTTACCGCAATTTCACATTCCACGAGTTGGACTACTTTCAATTCTCTTTGTCAATTTGCAGCCCGACATCACAAATAAAACAAAAGATTTATGGCTTATGGAGTGAAACATATGTTTAGCGAAGGCCAAAGGTCCTAAGAGGCAGCATGCGACACACAGGGAAATCACTCCATAATCAACCAACTTAACTCCTCGCCGTGTGCAAAGGCCCCAAACACTACACTCAAATGACCCTCTTGCGAAGCAGGCCTAATGCAAAATTGTTTGAACCGTTAGATCAAATACTTAACTCCGGCTACACGCCGAGAACAGCGCTGTTAAACTTCTAGCCTGGAGAACTGCCATGTCTATAGTGCTAGGGGGACGCCCTCTTCACAGAGCATAATTTTCAGCTGAGTAACTCCATCCAGGCCAACACCCCCCACCCCCAACATCTGCTCTTGTCTATCTGTTTCATGTACCATCACACTACTGCTTAAAACACACGAGAACCGGTCGCCACCTGCGATGTGCATGAGGAGGCCGCATCTGGCCCAAATACAGGCAATTATTTAAGTTCTCTCTCACTGGGAGTCTGCTGAGAAACATGGCATCTGTAAAACGGTTAAGATTCACAGGAAAGACCCCAATCCAGTCATACTTTGGCACACAAAACAGAATTGAGGGGCCATTTCCTGATGTTAGGAAATTCCTTAAAAAACTCAGTTTGTTTTCAGATGAAGAATTGATATTTACTAAATTACATTATACAGATGCTAAATGGCAACATTATTAGGTATTCCTAGCTACTACATTGTTGGAGCGACTTTTGCTTCCAGAACCACTTCAACAGTAAACAAGCTTTGTGTTCCGAGAAGCTATTCTGTGCACGACTGTTACACTCAACTGTTATTTTTGCACTAGTGTCTTTCCTGTTCGCTTTCACAAAATCAGCCCATTCTCCTCTGACCTCTTTCATTAACAAACTGTTCTTGCCCACCAACCTGCCACAAACTGGGTGCTTATTGCGTACTGCATCATTATTTGCAAACTCTAGACACTGTACTGTTTTACACCAAAAAACAAAATCACACCCTAGTCAAAAATCGGTTAGAACACAGATCTTTGCCGATGCAATTCTTATCCAACCTCTTATCTCTGTCCGCAAACTATATAAATTCATTTTAGGTCACACCATTTGATGTATGGAAAAACAGGCTGTTTTATTTAACGAATTGGTATACCAAATAAACTGGCCATTAACTGTGTACGTATCAATGTATAAATATATAACCTATCCTTGGTGTGTAAGAGAAAGCAAACAGGAATACTCCAACTCCAGAATGTCACACTGATTCACCATTAGCATGACTAATTAGCCTACTTTGCAATGAATGTTAGAAAACAGAAACGAAAATGGGCCATATACAAGGACGACGAAAACAAAAGGGTAAAAACTGGAAAAAGATTTTAATCTTAGTGTTACATTACACTGATTTATCACGTAAAAAAAACCAAAAAAAAAAAAACACACGTCATGGCAAAATACAACAATGAGTAAATAAAAACAGATCCGTGGGCTCATAATGTGACACAATAATGTATAAAATGACTTAAAATGAAACTGAAATAGGTTTTGGGACGGCAGGGGAGCTGAAACCGGGGTAGACACCATGGCGGCCAAAGGAGACCACGGCTGCCGGAGCGTGACCCACCGTGCGTCGCCTGGGCAGGTGGGGCTGCCGCGGAACCGTAAAAAACAGGAAGGCGGCCGAAGCTGTAATGTTGTTATCCGGTGTCAGATAGGCACCGACACCGTAGCTGCTGTCAGATGGTGGTGGTGCGGGAAGCACAATAGAGCGCAGACGGTGTCAGAGAACGCAGCACCGACGCACGGCGGCGAGAAAGGAAACGGGCTGCGGTACCGTGACGGATAGAAAGATGATGTGAAAGGGGGCGATAACACGATAACCGGGGACGGTGAAGGGCGACGTGCAAGGGAGGCGCCAAAGACCGTAACAGACGGCAGGTCGGTGACAGCGGTGGAAAAACATTTCTGGATAGTTTTACTTTACTTAACCAGTCTGATGAAGAGGGCAAGGACTAAAATGCTAAAATCGTGGTAAAGTCCTACTGGGGGCTCGGCTCCACGCACACGTAAAGGCAGAGGTACCACCGCACGGGTAGGGAAGGACAAGCACGATCCCCGGCTAGATGAACAAGCAGGATGGAGGCAGCAGCGGCCGGTGCCTGTCATTGGAGATCGAACGATATATGATGAAAAGGCACTTAAAATTGAGATATTTCGTATTTTGTTCAGTAACATACTGCCCCTGATAATCCTTTATTTCTCAATAAGTCTGTAATTTGTTTAGAAGGAAGTTAACTAAATATTAGGTTGCCAGGATGGCGAGCTTCTATAACCCCTCAATATTCATGTAGTGTGACATTATTCGTTCAGAGGACCCCACAGGTGTCAATGCATGTGACTAGAAACGCCACAGACCAAGCAGACATCAGAGAGGCCTGAGAAAGACATCAAAGACGACTCGGTATTACGAGCCAAAGAAAACCTTTTACTACCGCAATACACCAGCAGATGGGTCATCATTATGAGGGCATACATACAGAGGTACAAACGGACCCTCGTCTTCCTGGTCCTAGAGATCAGTGGTTACCAAGACCGCCGTGCACCGGGAAAGTAATGTCTAAGTCATGTGACAGACACAAAAATATCAATTAAAACCCCCAAACGCCGAAGACAAATCACCATGGGTCAGTTTCACCAATTATTTTTCCTATTTCATTATCCACCATGTAAATTATAATAAGAGTTGCAAAGGAGGTATTTTCGTTACTTCCCAAAAATCGGACAAAGACGGCTTTTCGATGCAATCGGTGCCAAACATGGTGCTTCTGGAGGCTGACAGTGGAAACACTGGGATTAATGGCCGTGTCCGCAAACACGGCCGAGGCCCGGTCGGTACTCCATCTCGTCGATATATAAAATGTCCTCCAACTCAGTGCGGGAGGCGACCATCTCCGAGCCGTGTGGTAGGCACGGAGGCGCCGAAGATCCCTAACAGGCGGCCGGCCCCCTCTGCTTCGGGGCCGCCAGCCCGCGCCGCCTTTCCGATGTACCATTTTATTCATATTTTTATAAGCACAAATTATTTTTTTTCATAGACAGACATTACAGAAACGCCAGATGCGATCTGCTCGGCGGCGGTCAGCTGCGTGCAGGTATAACAGCAGATAAGGAAACGACAAAGCGACTATGTAGCTCGCTGACCATTTTGGTTAGAAACAAAGGAGGAAGGGGGGGGGATAAATAAATGAACGGGAACATTTCTGCTAGTTACTGTAAAGCCGCGTTCGGCAGGTTATCCTGCGATCTGGTTATGGAGGGGTGGAGGCGAGCAAAGTAGTCGGACACCATTAGATGGGACGTTGTTAAATAGCTGCATTCATTTGCACGATGTTATTTCAACATGGCTAGTGCGAGCGATCAGCTGCTCTGGGGGGGTCGGGACTCACCGTGGCCGACACCAGGCTGCTGTCGGTGAGCGTGAGGTGGTGCGGCTCCCATCTCCGCAGAAACTTGGAGGTGAGGATCTTGCTCAGGAAGCTGCGTGGGTGCTTGACCACGCACACCTGAATGTCTCCCTCCTGCAGCAGCTTGTATCGCATCCCGCTGCCGCAGAGGAGCAAGGCTCTCCGACACGGCCCGGCGCCCATCTTATTATTATTTCCCTCCGGCGTCGCCAGTATAGACGTATCCTCTAACAGAGGCTTGCTCTCTTCGGACTGGTGGTACTGGTTATTCTGGAGATCGCTGCCCCCTCCGCTGCCGTTGAAATCCATGGTTTTCTCGTAGCAGCAGCGAGAAAGAAACGCCGCCGTCTCAAATAATAAGAAGTAGGCGTACTGTGATTTCGATTAAAGAGAGAGGAGGAAAACACACACATACACAGACGACCAGGGGAAAAAAAGACGCTTTGATCAGCTAATGCGGCGCGATCTTAAATATTTCATTCGTTATTTTCACAAGAGAATCCATGAAGGCGTTAAGGAGTCCGGAATAGGGGGGAGTAACAGAGGGGATACGGGGTAACAGCGTCCAGATCCACACGATCTCCCCAGAAATGTCTATCCTCTGCGTCGCGCTCCCCCTGGCAGGCTATTCAATACACTCCAACTATTGCTATATCCATTACGCCAGCCATCGTAGCGGTATCAGCCAACGCTTCACGGCATTAACAACAATAATAATCATATAAAAATGGAAACGATCCAAAAAAGCGACGCGTTTGTCTATGAGTTTTGCTCTTTAAGAGCTCATTGGCACGGTTTTTTCACCCCTCGCTCGATCTCCTCTTCCTCTATCTTGCTGAACGAACAGGCACTTCGACTGGGCGATTCTGATTGGCTCGAGCGCAGTCATGTGACACCGCGGTGACGTCAATGGAAGTCAAACGGATGCGCTGAGCGTCTCGTTCTACTGTCAGATTACGATAGGAGAGCGCAGGCTCTATTCTAAAAGTGGAAAGAGGACGCGCCGCTAGCTGTCCTCTCTCCGTGATCCGGCTCCATATCTGATGACAAATGAATCGGTGTTGATTGCGCTCCACAAGGACAGGATCGCGGTTATTGAAGCCCCTGTTGCTCGTCTAGCACAAGACCGAAGTGTATTCCTGGCACTGGGAATGAAGGGGAGCCCAGAGTTCATGACAGCTTATCAAATAGGCTGTGTTCCTTCCACCAGAAACTGAGATGCTGTCCAGACCAGTAGAAGGTAACGATATGAACGCCCATTATCCAGCGTGAGAACACATCCACGCACAACAAATATACACAGCTTAGTACACACCCACTCGGACATTCACCCACCCTAAAACAAATACGTTCACAGTGCTTTGGCACTGCAACAACGAAGTCACCTGACCGTTTGTTCCCTTATAAGTAAACTGACCTGGATGAAAGCACACCTGAAAAGCACCATTTACTCAGACCCATCGTCATACTGCCCCCAGAGAAAATATAGGTATGTATCAACTTCCTGTCGTCTACACTGACTAGGCATTGACTAGTCCATGGTTTGGCCTGGTTCCCAATTGCACCATTACCGGTAAATGCACACTCTGCACAACTGCGCCCCCACCCACGCACAATAGAGCAAAGTAGAGAATTAACCTGTTATTGACCCATAAGTAAACAGGACAGAGTACTATATATC
The DNA here is from genome assembly GCA_026776945.1 of Isichthys henryi. NCBI lineage: Eukaryota > Metazoa > Chordata > Actinopteri > Osteoglossiformes > Mormyridae > Isichthys > Isichthys henryi. The sequence continues at coordinate 18,267,691 of JAODJX010000020.1, read as the reverse complement.
AGATGATTTCTGAACAGCTTTGCAATATTGGTTGGTTGTCATCAATAATTAAATTGGATTATCAATAACACAGAAGTTCATAGAAATCTAAAAATACTTCCTTTAGGAGAAGCTTGGCTTCCAGACTCTGTAACACATGCAGTTTCTTTTCATCCCTCGTATGACGGTAACAGTTGCCCTCGACTGTACTGTTCTTCTAATGCTGCTGCTGGCCCTTCAACTGCCAGTTTCTGCACTTTCGCATGAAATAAAGCAGTAGAAAAATGAAAGCATGTTTTTTTCCACATTCCAAACATACCAGCTCTTCCGTTGGCTGTTGATGCATTAAACAAATCATACATCCCACCTCAAACTGTCCAGTTTTTAATCCTGTGCACATCCCTTCATTATGTTAAGATGGTGAAATCCAAAACAAATAAGCAAGACTAAGGCTGATGATCCACAGATCTGAAGCCAAAAGTGTAACGAATATGTTGAGTATTTAGAATAGGGTTATAAATGCAGCCTCTTTTTGACTGACGGCATGTTTGTGTTACGGTTAGTTAATAAGTTATGTGAATTCAGTTTACCAGGTCGCTCAGAGTCTGCCCCCCAACCCCCCTATACTGGCCTACTTTTTCGATGTCCAATTATCTCAGATTTGGCCCATGCACTCGTAACGCACCGATTAAATTAGAACACATAGGAGAATGTCTCTGGGAGACAGACTCTGGAGTTCTGATAAGCTCACGGCCTCAGATTCAGAGATGCCTCTCCGTTGTGTTAAAAACAAAAACAGTCATCACACTGCCGCCGCGTCGCAGATACTCCAAACGTCAAGCCACATGACCTCTTTGCCACCGATCGGAGAGACAACAGTGGCCAACTTCGAACGCACTGCTTTCATTTTCGCAATGGATAATAATCTGTATTTTAAGTCTTAGATATGTCACACATTTGTCAGTTTCCTCATTCTATGTATAAATATACATATTTTATATACATATAAAAAGGATGGCTGAGATCTGAACCATGGAAATGAGCAACATGCAGACAGTAAGGTATCAGTCCACATGCATATATTTACCACCGAAAGTAGTGCAGTGTTAACCTCATGCTTATGACACAGGGCTACCACTCAGCAGCAGTCATACATGTTTGAACTTGTAGGGTAACAAGACACGTCATCTTTTATAACTGTCAATTACTGGAATAAAAAAGGAATCAAATTAATGAGAAATACCATACAGACCTTTTAGAAATCATTTATAAAATCATGTTTTATCAACCTCAGCTAATGCTTTTCTTGTCTTTTGATTATTAACTCAGCCTGCAAACTCAAGATTACGATCTGGATCGCAAAAAATGAAAATGAAAAATTGTGTAAAAGGTAGAGGCCATTCATGGAAAAGTTCAGAAAAACTAACCACAGAAGACAAAAGGACTAAATATTAAAACCACTATTCCCATATTGATAGCAAACCACATCTGACTAACATTTTTGCGATTTATCACTAAGGCAAAAAATGGTGTTATTTTCCCCCTCCTTTAACATTAAGATGGAAATTAAATAGTAACATAACAGGCTGTGTAAACGGTGTGGAATGGCAGCTGAAAGTAGACTGTCCCCCCCCCAGCCGTCCCAGACAGAAATGGAGGCCGGAGGGGTCCAAAGTAAAACACTTATTACACACAAACACTTTTATAACGGAAACCACCTCTAGCATGAGATTGGACACTGTGGACAATCCAGTACAATTTCCCTCCAAAAATGCAAAACAATCTAAATATTTCTTCCAGTATTCTATTAAACTTCTATTTTTTGCCAAATGTACATTTTTTCCTGAATTAAGGAAATAGTAAAAAGTATTTAATCATCTGACATATTTTACAACTAAATACTTTGTTTTGGTAGTGATTTCGGTAGAAAGAAGTGAGACACAGAATGTGTGTACTTCTTTGTTGGCTTTCCCACCAGCTTTTGGCAGAATGGTTTCCGTGGCAGCTTGCATTTCCTCTCGTGCTGTAAGGTTGGTATGGCGGCGGGGGGGGTCACGGTTAAAAACATACCAGGTGCGTTCGAATAAGGCCAGCGTCCCTAGTGGCCTGCATGATAAGTGCACTGTGCAGAGTGTGCATGAGAAAGTGCCAAACACCTGTTAATAAACGCATTTCAATGGTCAAGCCTCACTGAGGACAGCACGATAAATACATTATGCAGTGACAGAACACAGGCACTCAAACACAATTACAATTACAGTAAGTTCGCCCTTAGGACAGCCACACTGCAGGTAGACAGTAAAGACAGCTACAACTTCTACAACAGGCCAGTAATAATTGCTAATTGTGGCAGATACTCAGTATGGCTTTCCAAGACCAAGCAGTGGACGGTGCATCTACGTGCAGTTATCTACTGTTACGCGCGTGTGCAGGGTTCCTGCATCAGCAAGGAAGTCAGTGCTACAACCTGAGCACTCTACAGCTGTACCGTGTCACCCAACAACGCAGCCTGGAAAATACTGGAACGCTCTGTAACACACAAGTGAAAATAAAAAAAAAAATGTAGAATACGTTTAAAAACTAAGGTCCCTTGGTCAGCTGTCGTCCCCCACGCAGTTATCAAATGTTCTGAAGCCTCTCGCAGAAATTCCTCCAACTGGGCTTCAAGTTGCATAATAATTCTTATTTTAAAGTAAAGGAAACCGCAGATCCTCCTTTGTCGAAGTGTTTCTTTACACAAGCACCCTTTTAAAGCTTAATATGAGAACTAAAAGTAGTAAACATTGAGCTACTAGGAATGAGAGTACAGCAGTAGGTAAAAACCGTTAAAAAGTATTAGTGTTAGAAACGGAATGAGGCATCAGATCCTGTGTGCGACGGGCTTGTAGCATAAGCGGGGGGTTT
>JAODJX010000020.1:18218940-18249963 GCA_026776945.1 Isichthys henryi | reverse complement strand
AGGAAACCCCACGACGACATGGGGAGAACATGCAAACTCCACACACATGTGACCCAGGCGGGGATTCGAACCTGGGTTCCAGAGGTGTGAGGCAACAGTGCTAACCACTGCACCACCATGCCGCCTTTTCACATATATCTATTTTCATTTATTTCATTGCAACAATTTTTTATTAATTTAATCATATTATTGATTAATATCAGGAATACATTTATTATTGCAAACATCCTTCCATCCATCACCATAACCGCTTAGTTGTGGGGGGGGGGGGTCTGGTGCCTATCCTGTGAACAAGGGACACAGGCCGGAAAAAACACTTAGCAGTCGCCAACACACTGCAGGGCGCACATACGTTCACAATTACAGGGCCAACTTAGAATTGCCAATTAACTTACCGTGTACACTTTTGGGCTGTGGGAGGAAGCCAGAGCCCCCAGCGGAAACCCATGCGAAAATGGGGAGAGCGAGCGAACTCCACACAGAAAGCACCAATGCCAAATCTGGGGATTGAACTCACGCCCTTCTTGCTGTGAGGCAGCAGTGCAAACCACTGCAAACATAATATCCATTTAATTCAAGTAAATAAAACTATGAAAACTACTAAGTGGACCGTATAGTTTGCTTTTGAAGCTGAATGCACACAGCATCCACCCATTTCTACAACCACTTATCCAGTACATTCTGACAATGAGACAATCCATGCAGAAATCTCAGGGCAGGAGCCTGAACAAGATATCAGTCTACTACAGAGCACGCACCCACACACACACACACACACAAACAGCCAGAGAGACAGATGATCACACGCACACACACATTTATTTGTATTCATATCATTATGGGGACTCTCCATTCATTCCTATGGGGAAAACTCTAATCCCAACAATGACACCCTTACCCCCCACCCAGCCCAAACCTTAACCATAAGTAACCCAACAAAATATGACACTTTTGATATGTAATATATACATAACCCACACACACAACATAAATTATGGGTAATTTAGACATGCCAAATTCACCTAACCACATGGTTAGAACTGCGAGAGGAAATCTGCGCAAACGTGAACTTAACATGTTAAGGATGCTGGTGTAACATCGGCCCTCACTATGACTTTGTCAATGTTTACATAATTACTTCAAAAGTGTCATTAATTCAGCGGTTTGCTTGCTGAGCAACGCTTCAGCTAGTGCAGGTGATGCTTGACGTCTGACTCCAGTCCCTAGTAACTCTATACTTACAAAATCCATCTACTCATATATCATCCATCCATCCATCCATCCATCCATCCATCTTCAAATTGCTGGTCAGTGGCAGGGAGCCTGGAGCCAATCGCAAGCAGCATGGGGCACTAAGCTGAGGTTCACTCTGCATAGGACGCCAGTGTTTGGCCCATACACCCTCTCGCACATCCATACACTCTGGGTGGTTTAGATGAGTCTGTGACATGAAACCACAGTTTCCAGTCGAAGGGCTGGACTGTGGGTCCCACACAGCAAATTTTGCAAACCGAGGGGTCTACCATGATATGTGGGGGTGGGCGGTGATGTCTCACAAGATCAGTTTTGCAGGCCCACATAAGATGCCCACCGTGCCAGATGGCCAGATCACACCTGCCCATACAGTTGCCGTACAGTAAGTAACACACGGGGCACGAGAACAGAAAATCGCCTAAATAAAATCTGGGAATAAAGCAAGTGTCTTAAACACTCACGCTACACTGAGATGGCGATCGGCAGGAATAATACAGAACATAAGAAGTTACACCCTCCTCAGAAATCTTATGCGACAAGTTATTAGTACACAATTCCCAAGTTATTAGTACTGCGTCAGGATAGATCTTCACAACTTACAACTTAACTTATTATTCCAGTTCATTTTTGGTAACACTTTACTTGCTTGCTCGCGTGCTCTAACTTGTGTGTTAATTAACCACAAACTACGTGTTAATTACATACTGATTTCATGTTTGTTCATCATTAATGCGTTTGTCGCGCATTTTTTATCGCAAGCAAGTACGATATTTGCTATTATATCTTTTAATTCTGTAAACCTTTGCGAGCTACTGAAGGAAGTACTGTAGGAACAAATAATGAATAACATGTAAAATACTGGTCGTATGTTTGTTCATCACCCATCTATCATATTAAGTAGCAACTACATTTTTTCATTATTTGTACATTAGTGATAACTGGGTTATTGATACCCCCTCAAGTAAAGTGTTACCGATTTTTCCCCAAACAGGTTCCCAACGTCATATTTTTTTTTAACTAAAAGGGAATTGTGTACATTTATAGAATATTTATAACCCGATGTATAGGGCGTTTATAGATATATTCTCTATTTTTTTCTTTTTAAGGATTTTTAAAAGCTCAAGTGCCTATTGAGATTTTTCGAATTAAGTGCTTCATTCCGCGAGTGGTGTGTTTTAAGGGCAATGAGATTACAAACGAAAAATGTATTGCATTAAATGCAATTCATCATTGTTTACTCTTGAAATTTATTTAAAAAATGTAGTTGAAAACAATGAAACAGTGCCAAAATCACACACACACGCGTCATATTTGTTTATATATTGGAAAGAGGTTTTTCTGTGGGTCATAACAAATGAAAATGTATTTACCGGAATGGAAAATATGTATGAAATATCAGATTTTTTTAAAACCTTCCATTCTAAAATGGACTTAAAATATAGATTAGTAAGCAGTCATAAAAAAAACACTGGCGTCATTTTCGCGCTATATACTATATTAGCATTAGTACGTTAAAAAATGAATTGCATTTAAAGGCTTAAATTGCATTTAATGTGAACGTGTTTTGTAACGATGTGCAATAAGTAAACAAACATGTGATCTAAATGAATGCTTAAATTATTATTTAAATTGACATCGACATTTAAATAATTGGTACTTAAATCATTTTTAGAAATCGTTGTTGTTTAAAATCATTTTTCATCCAACACTACGTGTTTAGATCCATAATTATATGATTACCTGTCAAGGTCACCCGTCAAACTTAGTGGGCGGGCTCTACACAAAACCTGATATCTAATTGGTTACATTGCAAAGTCACAACAGATCGATCTCGCCTTGTCGATTGAATTGTCATTTATAACGGCGTTTTGTCTTTTCCATCCTAATGCCGTATTACTCTCTCTCTCTTTTTCTGTCTCTCTCTCACACACACAGACATGCACACATATACACACACACACACACACACACACACACACACACACGCACACACATACACACACACACACATACACACACACATCTGTTTTACAGTCCCCAGTATATCCGCGGGTGATAGACCTATCGCGGATGACCGAAATCCCAGATACCGAACAATGTATATAGTGTGATTTTTGTGTGCATACGTATGGTAAAGTTTAATTGATAAATTATGAACAATTAGACATAGCCATCATTAAATACGTGCTAATCTCTCCCGAATGAAATGGTTTCTGACGTTTTAGCCTAATTCTCAAGAGATGATAGAGCAACGAAAAAACATCATGTATCAAGGGATAACGGAAAAATCTACTAAAGAAACTACTAAACAACAATGTACATATTTAACATTTTCTATTCACCAAGGTAAACTGCGGCTAGTTGAAACCGCGAATACGGGGCAATAAAAGAACAGCCATGCAGATTAAATAGGCCTCCGTTTATATATAACTATAGCTAACATTATTTTGTGGCCAATGAAAGCTTAACCATTATCTTAAAGTTAGGAGAGTTTATACATAAGAATTTGGAAAGTTGGGATGTAATACGGGCCCAAGACGGCACAGACAAAATTAGTTTATAAATGAGAATTTAATAGAGTAGGTAAGGCGAATCTGTGGTGACGGGACAATGTAACCTATCGGATGTTCCGTCTAGAGTTCGCTCACTAAGTTTGACAGGTGCACTCTGACAGATAATTTTAATTGTTGCTGGCATAATCTAAACTGTAATTTAGATAATCAATTAAATGACATATTTATAAATTATCTTTAACATTTGAATTTTCATTTAAATAATCATTTAAATGACACGTTTATTGAATATTGTTACAAAGCATCCTCCATAATTTAAAAAGGATTAAGAGATTATTTATTTAAATTGTATATTGCATAATTTTCTGTTGCAAGAATGTTTGAACAAAAGACGCGGTTAAGGTATTCTATTGATTTATTAACTTTCACACAGCAGTGTCAGGGCGGTAATTTATTGTATTATAAACACGTAATGCTTGTAATACCGGATTCCAAATCAGATTTGTCGCATGACCATTGTTTACATCATTTACAAACTTCAAAATATAAAAGAAATCGTTATTGTATGATGAAGGCTATTGTGACCTAGACATAATTTAGATAAATAGATCTTCCCATGTAGGCTACTTAGTTTTATAAACGAAAGTCGCAAATCATATGCAACAAGCTCAGTTTCCGAGAACAACTCCATCTTATATACCGTTACATTTCTATAACGAGTCTTAATTATTTATTATTTGTATTGATCGAGTCACTTTTGCCGGCGAAAAAGGAAATTCCTGGAGTCTTGAATATAACGGAATATTTGTATACGGAGTTATTCGTTTTAAAAGCGGAGCTTATAGCCTATATGTTTCAATTAATATACTTCAAACTGTTTATTTGGGACCTGAAAACAAATATCCGTGCCACAGTTACCTTTTAGCATCCAAATACGCAAATAAGGCTTTCGTTGTGCAGCTGATTCGAAGCCTATGCCGATATAGTGACCGATATCAACTATGAATGTTATCAAGTTCGTGATGGGTGCTATAGCAGTGCGATTTTTCGATAGTATCTGTGGCCAGTATTCTGTGAATGGTTACTGTGAATAGGTATGGTTTTATGTCACCCTACACATTTTGTGATTTCGGGCAAACACTCACCAAGTGTGCAACATGAGGTAATTTACTTATATTACTCTATCTTTGTATTTTAATGGCAATGTTTGTTACCATCACGCGCCAGCGCGTTATTAATTAATGCTGCTGATTGAAATGCCAATGAGATTTGAAAAATCTTTGCAATCTTTAGCTGTTGTCAAGTCTTGTATGCCATATCCCGTGTAACCTCCTAAATGTTCGGTGTGAATTAGGCTAAGTGTCATCCAAGTTATGTTCGGGCTAAGGAATGATTAGTTAATGACTGAATAGGCCTATATATTCTGAATATTATAGGCCCTACAGTGCAAAACGAACAAAAACGTGTGCATGACCGTACGATAAATGCCACACGGCCTGCAACGTTATCACAACCAAAAATATTTTGTTTGATTATTTTGCAGTTCAAGATTTCAACGACCCAGATGTGATAGTTAGCTTCAAGGCTCTCGTTTAGTCCGAACGAAGTTTATTGGGTTGCTATAGTTAGTATACAAATCCCTGCAGATGTTTGCTGGTTCAATAAATGATGCTAAAAAGCAGAAAACCAAGGAGCTCGTGAAACAGAGCGAGCTGAATAGCGGATGCACGCGCTGTCACTACAGAGCGAGCGAGACTGTTGATTCTTAGTCTTGTTTCTCAATGAATCACCGCCTGTAAAAGGAAAAAAAGACAAATGAAGGAAGGTCCCGAGTTTATCCGCTGAAACATCCAAACTCGTAATGTAAGCACGAACCATCTGTGTGCACTTGTAAAGTTGTTATAATCCCTCTACGTTTTATAAACAGGAAAATACATAATATAAAGCAACAGGAACGCATTCGCAAATAATACAATTTACATCCACGTCCTGCCAGATTTCCCTTTTATGGTAGTAACTGTCTGTGGCCCGTATGGTAAACACGGTAAAAGCGTAAAACACCGCGTTTGCTAACATTCTTCGGGCTTTAATGTATTGATAAGAAATCATTAAATTATACGGAAACAAAATTGCACACTTCAGAAATCTTCACGTTTCTGTTTTCTTCCGCCAGTAATAAAAATGCTTACGGGCAAATACAATGCCAAAATAAAACGATTAAACATTTTCTCATATATTTTATGACAAAAGATCTCAATCCGAATGAAGTTGTTGAATCACATTAATACATATCTCAGTCTTAGAGAAAGTTATAGGCAGTCCCAGAAGACGCTTTGTGGCGTTTGCTTGTTCTCTCTGTGTGAGCAACTTTCATCGTCGAGGGTGGACGTGATATTTCAAACATCAGATCAGTGCGTTTATGTATTGGGTGCCCGGAAATTTTTCCAAATAAACACAGCTTGATTCAACTTGGGTGGGCAGACTTATCAACAGACTAATTCTATAAACAAATGAAGGAATAACCAAGCACTCCATTGGCTGGTAGGAAAAGGACAGGCGGAGAGAGAGCAGTGGGTTTCTGCAATGAAAATTTAATTAATGTGGGTGGGCTGAGAACACAACGAGTGTTTATCATAGATAATTTATTTTCCAGCGCAAAGTCAACATAAAATAGCAAACTTACAACAATTATTTAACATTTTTAGGCTCATGAGCCAGACCCGCGGTGAGAAGCTGTGAGACGCCGCAGAGAGCTGACGGGGAGTCGCGGTCCGGTACTGATTTGCTGCGGAATCAAGACAACTTCGGTACTTAGATCTGAAGCGAAAGAGAGGATTTTTGAAGTATGAGCCTTTACAGCAGTCGACTCCAATCGCTCGGGATGCCGCCCTCGGCTTTGAATCTTTCCAGCTCTTCTCTTATATACGTCTACAGCGGTGACAGTAGCGGCATTGTGCCGGCTTTGGGGTTCGCTTCGGCTCGGCAGGAGCCCCCGCAGAAGCCGCCCTACAGCTACATTGCCCTCATCGCCATGGCCATTAAAAGTGCTCCGGAGCAGCGCGCCACGTTGAGCGGGATTTATCAGTTCATCATGGAGCGATTCCCTTTCTACCATGACAACAAGCAGGGCTGGCAGAACTCCATTCGGCACAATCTGTCGCTGAACGACTGCTTTATAAAAGTACCGCGGGAAAAGGGCAGACCCGGTAAAGGTAGTTACTGGACACTTGATGCCAAGTGTCTGGACATGTTTGAAAACGGGAACTACAGGCGCAGGAAGAGAAAGACCAAGAACCAGGAGTCCCCCGACACTAAATCGTTGCACAAAAGAAACGGATCGCTTGTCCCTCCTCCTTGTTCCAGACCCCCCGCAAGCGTTCAGGTAGAAATTGAAGAGAAGGAAACCATCGAAACGGGGGTAGAAGGAGCCGGGAAGCGACGGCACCTGAAGGAGGAGAATGAACAGGATGATTCGGATGGAAAGCATGAAATGCCCACGAATCCCTCAAGCCCAACTTCGGCTCAGGACTGGTACAAGGCGTCGGAGGGGGACAGTGGATTAAGCTTTGACTCTCTAGAGAAGGCTGGCAGCGGTTCATGGGTAGATATGCAGCACCATAGAGGAGCCACCCCTATCCAAGGCAATGAGTCTGCGGCCGAAGATGCGGCCCGGGCCAGATCTCCCCTCGAAGGAGCTAATTTGTCCACCCGTGCGTCCAGACCGAAAGGAATGGATCAAGTTAGCGGCAGCCGAACTGCGCCAAAGTCGAAAGGTTTCAGCATAGACAGCATTCTGGCAAAAAAGGGGAATCAAAACCAAAGCTTCCCAGAGGAGAGTTATGCGATGAACGCGTCGGTGATGATTGGAACCCGCGTACCACAACTCTATCAGATCGGATTCCCCATTTGCCCCTACCTGTCCATCACATACCCAGATAAAATATTCCATTTCTAATGAAGAGATTTAGAATAATATTACAGACTCCTCTAATATACCCTCAAAGATCCTGTGTTACTGGTCCAAAATATGCAAATATACACACTTTTGTAGGAGTGAATACGTGTTTTTTTTCGTATCGTACTAATTGTTGTTTCAGATTGTGACAATGATATTTCTGCATATATCACGTTTAATTCATTAGAGGCCAGTTATTGCGTCTTTCAAGTAAGGAACTTGGAGACGAAATGAATTAAGTCTTGTCCAGTCCTAAGGGTGCCATGGCAGCTAGTTTTACCCGATTTTACCGCTTTCTGACGGATGTTTGTCTTTGTTGAGGTGTACCTGAGAAATGTGCGAACTGTTTTTAAAAACTCTGACACTAAATTCTTATGTTCTGCTTAACATTTACAGCAGTAAAAATTATAATAAAACGCTATGCGTTGCAAAAGCGTGAGGCCGACGTGTTGCGTGAAGTATGCATGCAATTGGGAAAAGCGAAACTCATACCCACGTAAAACTTAAAATTAATGATGACTATCCGAGGCGTGTGCATGTCCTGCAGTGTCCGATCACTGCAACTGCGAGCAGCGCTTCGCCGTGATAGTAAATAATTTTACATTACATGATCTTTAACCCTTGCAGCGTGCAGTTCCCTTTGTAATTGTGATCTGTTTCAATTTTCACGCCCGCAGAGCGGATGCGGATTGCAGCCCGCCGCTCTTGCTGTGGCTGTGGGCATCGCCGTGGAAAATCTAGGTTTGCATTTTTTATGGGCTGGTACTGAGCATCGGTGTTAACGTTTCGTAAACGTTAATAAAATTTCTATTTTTATATGCACATTTGTCGCTTGATTTAAACATATTAGATAGTTATGTAAACTCCAATTGTGAGTCAACTGTGTGTTTTTACAGTTCTATAATAAATATTTGATTACAATTATTTGAAATGTGTAATTTATTTTAATGTTTTATTGTTGTTCGTATATTGGAACTGTTATACACGAAACGATGTAGGTACACATAATTATTGGCTGTCGAAGTGAGGCGCACATACATAGTCCGACTTGTCTGGTGCCGTCTCAGTGTCCATACAGTATGCAGATGCACGTGCATAAACACACACACACTTAGAACCAGCACATGGACAGGTATGGTAAGTACACGGTGTTTTAAATAGTGCGTGATGTTTCCACAAGTCTGTTATCCGACACCAGTAAGTCACTGGTTCGTGCATTCCGATAACTATGCCATTTTATTTCATAACCAGTCCCTTATTAAAATAATATAAATGAGAAGAGACGGCAGTAATGATGGGACTCCAGCCTTGAAAAGCCGTTAAATCGTACACGCGCAAAACACGGAATGACACCTGCATAGTCATCAGACAAATGCTGCAGAAATATGTCTGTGCTTAAAACTTGCCTTTCTTGAATAGACCAATACTCTCCTCTGCTTGCCCAAACTCCGGGTCTCTAAATATAGCCCGAGGTTCCACTCCGCTGAAGCTCTTGCTGCGAATCAGGAATGCGCGCGGAGATAAATAAACCTTCCTGCGTTCGCGCGGAGGGACTGGGGGCTCCCAGCATTTCCTGTGTATATGTGATTATTTTGGCGGAACCTGTAAATAAGACGTCACCCACAAATGAGAAGTTAAACTTGGAACTTTAAAATATATAGGCCTATATATATTTCTTCAGCGTTCTGAGTGTGATTTTTTGTCTGTTAAAAAAGCTATAAATGTATAAAGCTATAATATGTGATTATTGTTAGCAAACGTATCTTGTAGAAAGTAAATACGTAATTGCTATATCAGTCAGTGTCATTGAATATTTTATTTTTACACAATTGGCTTTTCACAATAAATAAAAGGCTTATATTATAACCTCCCCCGTATTACTTTGTGCGTTATGCGGTTTGGACATGAAAAGTCCTTTTACTACTGCTGTCTGGTCTTCGTTGTTTACGAGGGCATCCCGTATATTTGAATTATGCATGATTTTCTGGTTTATTTAACAGCATCTCTGTGTATTACTCCCTCCTGCGACGTGAGTGCCACCGTCGCTGCTCTTGTATAAGACCCACTGAGATGGGAATCGCAGATAGCATCTCCTCCACGTGGGTGTTCCACACTTAGAAACAATGCTATAGCAAGTAGCTTATGGTGCGATTACAGCGCAGCGCAGTTGAAGAAAATCGCGACTGTGTAATCGCACAGTCACCGGAAAAGTAGAAGCGGACAACTAGTCAGAAAGAATGGATGAGACATTTGCTTTTGCTACAATGGGGTACCAGCAGCCAATGCCGGGATGTAAATCATGGAAACAATGTATTCTATTGTATTCTATTGTATGGTGCTGTATTGTAAACATCTAACTAGTAATGCTGGTTGGCTTAATGGGAACTGAAATTTATTTACAAGTCCACGATATAATAGTCTAAACCTCGTGACGGATTGGCAACATTCCCGTATAATCAAATTCCTCTAACACCGACGTAACGACTATTTAACCAGGTACTCCACCCCCCAGCAAAGTCACGAAGTATTCAAAAGCTAAACGGAGCATGCGTAACAGAAAGAAACAGAAATATCTTTTCAATTAAAATGAAAATAAAAGTAACTTTAAAAATCCAAAATCAATCAGTTAATCACATTTGCAGTCCCTCAAGTATAATTTTCAATAGATATATTGTGACAAACGTCATATTTTATTTCCGGTTTTACTAATGTCAACTCTCTCTGTCACACTCAAACACAAGACCCAATAAAACCAGTAAGAACTCCGTATGATTTAAAGTCTGCTATGCGTTAAACAACCAGAAGCTGTTCTCCTGTAAATGTCAGACACCTCTTAATCTTGACTATTACCCTGTCAGGACCAAAGAGATTCCTGCACAGTTATAAGGTGGACGCTCATTTCCCTGGGTAATATCTTGGCGACTAACACTTTAATTAATTGTATATACATTTGCACAATGGTGTTAATGTGCAACAGCACCGGTCTGTTGCGTGTTACTTTATTCCGCGCGGTCATTTGTTTGTTCAGAGACACAATATAGCCGTCTATATTTAGGTTGCCGTGAAAGTCCTGAGGGTAGAGTAGCATTGACGTGCTAATGCACACAGGGCAGACACAGTTTACAGTAACACTATTTACAGGCTCTAGGCTACTACCACACGTACACACAGAAATCATTATTTTAGGAAGGTCGTTGGGTTTGGTTGGGAGAACCTGCCTACCGCCCTCACCGCGAGCAAAACACCCAGGCCGAGTTGCAGGTCATCCCTGGGGCTTTAAGGCAATTATTCTCTTAATCAAATAAACAACTGAAAATGAAGTTTTAAACCTGTGGGAAGGGATTCCAAGAGCAACAAATCTATACGAATTTTGTTCACGTAGCCACAGTGCCGCAAAGCCCCCTCGGTCCAGGGGGAGGCAGTGAGACGCCGCTGTTGGTTTAGTAACAGTAGCTTAGGCCAGCTGGACCGACCGTCTGCGGGAACAGACCTGTCTCTGTTTGCTCTGAGGGGAGAAACAAGGTGCCTGATGGCCTGTTCTGTCCACACCGTCCTGTCCGTCAAAGAGCCCATTAAATAGCTGGGCAGCTGAAACGCAGGCAAAGTGCTGACAAAGATTCTGAAAGCAGGGGAGGAGGCCAATTTCCGGGCTGCTAGTTTAGTTATCGTTAATGAGAGTGGGCAATTAAAGAGTTTGGAGAGACAAAGAGGACATTTTGTTTTATGTATCCTACATTAACGGTATGGACACCCAGGGGGATTCAGGGGGTCCTGCACTATGCAGGGACCCTAGCGCTTTACAGGGGCCCTTGTATACTTAATGTTATAAATTGTGTTGGGCGAAGGTGTCCAAGGTGACATTTTGACAGGAGGCCCAGAATTTGCAGCTACGCTCTTGTGTAATAATAATAGATACTTTTTTGATCCCTGTGGGGAAATTGTCTTTCCGCCTCTCTTTACTTGCTCTTGGGAGAGTAAGCTGTCCAGGGAGGGCAGCCACTGCGAAAAGACACGCACGGGGCCAGGGGCCTTGCTCAAAGAGCCACAGATGTGCTGAGGCTGGGTTTGAACCAACCACCTTCTGCTTATGCACACACAGGCTTAGCCCACTGAGCCAGACACTGCTGGTAATCTGTACAGTACTACAGCCACCCCACTAACTGTATCTGGCTAATGGGTTGAAAAATGGATGGATGGATAGATGGTATAGAGGGTCCTTTGTGATTATTTAAATTGTAATTTCAAAAATTTAAATGATTATTTATAAATATGTAATGTAAATGATTATTTATAAATATGTAATATAAATGATTATTTGTTATCATTTTAATATATTTTTTTCAATTATTATTTTATTTAAATTACACCAGCAACCATTACAACTATCTTTAAAGGTCGCCCATCAAACTTAGTGGGCGGGATCTATACGAAACATGTGATTGGTTACATTGCAAAGTCACAACAGATCAATCTCGCCTTGTCCTTCAGGAGCCCTGTAATGCAGCCCCAGCCCAGACATAGGAATCCATCTGAGAAGGTGAGATCAATCTGTTGTGACTTAGTTTGCAATGCAACCAATTAGATGTTAGGTTTTGTTTAGAGCCTGACCACTGAGTTTGATGGGTGATTTTGACAGATAATATTAATGGTTGCTGGTTTAATTTAAATAATCATTTAGATAACAATTTAAATGATTATTTAAATAATTGTTTAAAGTATAATTTTAATCATTTAAATGGCATATTTATAAGTAATTAAACAACTATTTAAATTGCAATTTATTTAATAATTTAAATGACAATTTGAACTGGAATTTGAATAATCAGTTAAATAATATTTATTTATTGAATCTTTTTACAAACACCCTCCATAGGATGGGTGGATGGATGGATGAATTGATAAATGGATGTATAGTATTTAGTTAATAGTGGTAATAGATAGTAATAGTTTTAGCACAAATGAGTAATAGATTCAGGTGGTCTAAATTGTGTAACGTTTCGTAAGATAGTTTGTATGGAAGAATTTGGTTTAAAAAATAATTTTCAAATATAAATCAAGGTTTAAAACAAACATTTGGAAGGATGTGAAACATTCTGTTTGGTCAAACGAATGAGACGCGCTTCATTTCTCTCCATTTACAGTTATACCTTCACATGGCATAAAACAGTGTCATTTAAACCTTGGACTTCAAATAGTTTTAATCTACGTGTTTATTATGTGTTTTCACTCGCTCTGTAAATGAACCTGGCCTGTGCAAACAGGCTCTCAGCACCAGGGAGGCGTGACGAGTCAACGATGAAGATTGACGGCTATGCCAAGGAGAGCATTAGGGCCTAATCAGGCCCCTGTCTCAAGGAACGCGACTTTAAACAGGCCACGGGCTGTGAGGATTTTTCCAAAATCACCTAGCCAGATGCACTAGTGGACACGTCTAAAACACACATGTGCAAATGGACACGCCTCTTTCACCCACATGTGCGGATGGGCGAGTGTACTTAATGCAGACCTAAGCAGCATGGCGTCAATCCGCTATTCATCATTGGCGTCTCCAGCATTCTTTATTTATATAATTTTCCCTTTAATCACATTATAAAGAAAATAAGTTAAACAAAAGCGTAACTCCCATCCATGTGCACCTCATGCACTATGCAATGAGTTTTGTTGAATTTTGGTGGGAGTTTCAGCTGCAATAAAGCTTTGGTCAATATTTGTATTGTCAACATTAACCATGGCAGAAAGAAGCAGAATGACAGGGTTGAATTTGTCTGCAACTGCCTCATAATGGTGACATGTGCTGGGCTTCGTGAAAATATGTGCCTGTGACATCCATCCATCCATCCATCCATCCATCCATCCATCCATCCATCCATCCATCCATCCATCCATCTATCCATACTCAGTAGCTATATCTCCAGTTATCGATTTGCTAATCTGAGCCGTGTCCTGGGATTCACAGGTAATATGGTGGGGCATATACAGGAACCAGGAACCAACTTCTGTGGGCGGCCCAGGCTGATATGGGTACTGTAGGTGGCCCCCTAAGTAATTTTTTGGAGCTGAAAGAAAAATGAGAGGGAATTAAAAATGATGGATGGATCAATAATATGCTAATCAAAGCCTTGCATGCCAGCAACAAAACTCACTAGCTAGACGCTGGAATTTATCTAAGAGATAATCCTCACTCCCTTTGAATGGAGGCAATCCATGACAAGAAGCATATTGGTTAAGCTGTAGAGTCTTTCCAAGCTGTTCGTATTCATTTTAACCATATATTGATTTGGAAGCAATGTGTATGTTGTCTTTGTTGTGTAATTATTTATTTACTTAATTATTTTTATGTTCTTATTATTTTTTTCTGGGTGGTATACCTCCCATCCTCCTGTTTCTGGGCAGAAGTGACGTGTGCGATTTGGAATTTTCTTTCTTCGGTTGATGTGATTGTGCTGGAAAATCTTTAACAGACAGATCTTAAAAAGAACAGGAAGCCACAATATGTTTGGACAGAAGTTCTGAAGCCTGGTTCTGCTGGACCTGGATGATGAGGCTTTTCCTGCTCGGTTTATGCGAAGTGTTACACTCTGATCGTATCACAATGTCCTTCTTCTTAAGGAATCCTGAGATTTATTCTTGAAATTTCAGTAGAGTGTCGCATCAAACACAGAAGAATCGTACACATGTATGATCACCACTTACATACATTTTTTTTAGCGATATTGGTCTGCTACTTTACATTAACGAAAACCTGTCAAGCAGATGTTAAGAATTAAGTGTAAGATTGTTAAATGTCACCTGAAATTAAATCTATTTCCAAATAATCCTGTTTACTGAGCTCATTTACTGTTCCGCTTCGCTGTTGCTGCAAATGTTAACTCTCATGCTAAGCCGGTAAACCAGGATATTAGGCTCAATGTTAAAAATAGCTCAAAAGCGCTGTAATTGATCTCATATCACCAGCGCGCGCGTGTGTTCGAGGGGAACAGCTGCGCGCCCCCGGCATGTTTACGTGTCCTTGCGTTTCTGTTTGTCTCTCCTGTGTGTGGCGAGCTGTAGCTGTAGTATGCCGGTGGAGTTGGACACAAACGCTGTCTGGCCCCCGAGTCAGGGAGCTGGGGTCTCAGTGTAAGGAAGGTGAGAGGAAGGGCAGGGGCGAGGAGGGGCTTAGTTTTGGGGTCCGTATCTGTGCGACAGCCAGCGAGCTAACAGCTGGAGAGATCTACACATACTGTGGGAGGCTCCACTAACACAAGCTGGGCTGTGTGAGGCTCAGCGGGTCAGAACGCCATGGCTGTGATCGGAAGGTTGTTGGTTCAAATCCCAGGCTCGCTGGAGTCATTTCACTGTTAGGCCACTGGATAAGGCCCTTAACCCCAATTGCTTCAGGGACTGGCCCTGTCTCTCAGGTATGCATTGCTTTTGATAAAAGAATCTAGTAAATGAATCTGTATATCAATCAAAATCACTTTATTTCGCCGATTTACATGCCTGGGGAATTTGTTCTGGCGCCCTGTGAGACATTTCACTCACAACATGTATACAGATATTTACAAGATGATACATATAAGTAACAGAGACAACGAGTGTGTGGGAATGTGCATGTTTCCTTGGAGAGTCCAGCCACAGTAAAGGTCTCAGTGACACAAAGAGTCACATATTGAGGTACCAGCTAACAACACTTTGTGTGTCATGCAAGGGTGCAAGTTTGGGTTTGACCTGTAGGGGCATCTGTGTTTAGGGGAGGTTCAGGGCTGATTTAGTCCGTATCAATGTTGGATCCAAACCTACACCCTTGGTGTGATGTAGGCTTTTCCCTTCTGCTTAAACTTTGTCCTGTGCTGCCTGGGATTGCTTCCAGCACTCCTTTCCAACCCCCCACTGGGTAAGTATTTGGCAGTTGGATGGATCGATGTTTTAATCATGCATTTCAGTGCAGAGTCAACAAGCCTGAGCTTAGACAAAGTGTCAAGTCAGTCTCAAGCCTACTGAATGTTTTCAGAAGCACTCAAGTCCGAATGTTCTGTGTTCGTGCATGAGACTTTGTGGAAAACTGATGCGTGGGTTAGAAAACATCTGAGACTTAAACTGGAAAACAGCGCTGGTTGACCCATTAGGCGACATAGGCGACCTCCTAGTTAGCAAACTGTTTTCACTTTGTCTCGGCCAGGCAGCACCGATGACACTGCCTGGGCTTTGGTTGCTGCTGCTCGAGACACAGTGTAACACAGAAAATAGGACGTGAACACAAAGGAAATTCATGAGACAGACGAGCACTCAGAGACCTGTGTTAATAGGGCACAGCAGTGTTGCCCAGTCCGGTCCTCGGGATAACTAAATCGAGATATCAAACGCCTCCATAGGCCCAGCAGATGAGGAGATGAATCTGTTACAGAGCACTTACAGTCAGATACTGGGTCAGCAGACTCGGGACACAGTGTAACACAGAAAATAGGACGTGAACACAAAGGAAATTCATGAGACAGACGAGCACTCAGAGACCTGCGTTAATAGGGCACAGCAGTGTTGCCCAGTCCGGTCCTCGGGATAACTAAATCGAGATATCAAACGCCTCCATAGGCCCAGCAGATGAGGAGATGAATCTGTTACAGAGCACTTACAGTCAGATACTGGGTCAGCAGACTCGGGACACAGCTGCCTTTCCAACTGCAATATGCAGACGCTGTTACTGATGCCAAACTGGCGTTTGTTACTTTCCAGAAGTGGATTTTTGTTTAAATTCAGTGCTGGGTTTTTCAATCACCATTTGTGGTTGCTTCTTAAAGGGCCAGATGCACCGTCAGACGCTGCTGTCCCGCATGACACACATCTGTGCCGCCTGCTTCGTAGCAGCTTAGCTGCGTTTCGGATCATTACCATACAAGCTAGAATAAAAATGTACTCCATTTGCCATTTGCACAGTATAGGTCCTCTGCAATGCTTCTTTTTGCATATCCCATCATGCTCTCCTTTGTAAGTGATATACACACATATATACCACTGAGAGTGAAGTTTCGGGTCAGGGCACAGGGTCAGCCCATTTATTCGGGCCCCTGGAGCATTTTGGCGGGTTAAGGGCCTTGCTCAAGGGCCCAACGGACACGTGACTATGTTGATGTCGCACCTATGCGCTTAGAGTGTGATTAGTGCTGACCTTTCCTGTATGTCACCAAGATGTCCGCTTGCAGACCGCTGCAGTTGGCAAAGGACCACCGCTCTTGTTTAATGTCACTCTCTCTGGCACTTCCGGGGTTAATTAGTGGGGCACGTGGATCTCCGTGGTGCAACACGGCGGCCTCATGTTTCCTGGATAATTCCTGCGTGATCAATCAGTACGCGGTGGGTGTGAGGATTGTTTATTTACATCCAAGCAGCTGGATGGCAGCGATTTGGCAGGTCACGCAGGGATCCTTAAACACTTCCACATTGGACTGCTGCAGATCACGTCCGCGCCTCAATAGGGCCGTTTGGGGGTATGAGCCTATCACATGCCGGCGAGGGTCGATTCCCGAGGGGACGAGGACGACGTTAGGGTGGGCGTGAGTGAAGTGGGTGCAGATTGCTTGTGTGTTGGTGCTGCCAGTAGGTGGAGCTTTGCCCTGTAAAAACAGGATAGGCTGCAGACCCAAACAGTTGCTTCGGCCTGACCAATCACGTGTATCCGCTCGCTAGTTTCCGTGGGAATGGACCAGAGGAGGAAAAAATAAAAATAAAAATTGCCACTACTGACACTGGCCATTGCTGCCTTTGACTGCCCTTTCCGTGACAAAAACTGAACAACATGCCGCTTCAATCAAAAGCCAACGGCAACGGGGCGAGTCAGCGAAACCGGGCAAGTGTGGGGAGGGGCGCATGTTTCCTGTCCTCTGTCTATACACAGTATAAACAGCAGGATTTCAGTCATGATAAACATACATGCTAGTCATCAAGTAAAGAACACCCAAAGCCTGGGCTGAAGCTGGAGGCGAGGCAGCCTGATGAACATCTGAGCGCCCAGGCTTGTGCGTGTGCGTCCCGCGTGTGTAAAGTCACGGGGCAGTAAATAGGTCAGCTCTGTGTGAGTTCGTGGGAAAAGCGAGGCACAAAGGATCACAGACTCACACCTCCTAACCCTCTGTGACCTCTCCGCCCTCACACTCACCCGCAGACCATAGCGCTGCGTCTGATCGCTGCACACCTGCCAGCCCGATGCCATCTCGCGTTGAACTCATGGCCCACCTGCTTGAGTGTGAGATTCAGGGTTTCCTGAAGTTAAAAACAGGTCTTTGTGTTCCATGTAAGCAGTGCGCGATCGCAGGTGCATACAGAGCACAGGTATAACTATACTTGTGTGGATTTATCGGTGACTTTCATTTTACACTATTGACTATTTTTACCATCAAAACCATCTTCTTAAGAAGATTTTCAAGGAGATACAGTTGAGGAAAAAAAACAGTTGTTTGTCTTGTACAGTGCATTGGCTAATTTTCCTGCTTTACTGCGCAAGAAAGGCTTTTCCATGGAAACACGCATGGTGGACAACTGCAGCTCGGACAGCAGAAAAACACCATCAGAAGCAGCTCCAGCCAAGATGCAGGTGACATATTAGAAGGGGGTGTGGAGCCTGATCCATGGGGAGCCGGTGTGGGTCTTTGGGGTGACTCTCAATCAGCCGATTCAAGTGGGTCCCGACTGCGAGGTCACCCCAAAGACCTGCACCCACACCAGCTCTCCATGGATCAGGTTCCCCACCCTGAAGTTTACTCAGCTGATCACAGGGTGAAGGGGGTTACTCTATTTTCAAAAATAATAATAAAAAAAACACCAGCTTTACATCACAAAATACTTTAATTTCCAGGTTTGTAATACTTACTCTAAAGACGACATGTATTACATCTTCACTGACACAATGACAATACTTGCTTTGACTCATCCATGCAGGTCATTACTCCATGACATAAAAGGCGTCTCCAGTCACCGGAGTGAAAAGGGCGGCCAAGCCCCGAACGTACAGCTTCACTTCCCCTTACAACCAAACGGGCCGGACGGGACCACAATGGGAATGGTGCTGCGGCCTCAGCTGTTTGGAGCATCTCAATAATCCGACCTTCCCACAATCCCGTGCACAGACCACAGAATGCGAGACACCATCCGGGTGTACGAGGGAGGGAAGGTGAGGGTGCAGGCAGGACCGATGAGTCATACAACGACGGGAAACAAACAAAAACGCAGGAAACCCGGCAAACACTGCACCTAACTACAAGTTAAAATACCGCTAACTGTGACATACATTCAACACTTTGCTATACAGTATTTTAGGCAGAAAATATATATATTTTTAGGTTCCTTTGTTTTGCATTTAAATTTCACATGGTCCCTTTTTGGCCCTACAGTTGCCCCCTTGCATTGTCATTTTGCCGTAGATGATGTGAAAGTCTGGCATGTCCTTCTGGCCTTCTGAAGGGACCTGCATGTCAGCAGTAGCCGGCAATCTGCTGTTTCACAACGAACACTTCCTACAGTCACACTGACAAAACAGTATTTGGGAAACAAGTAGTTTCACAGCAAAAAAAATGGCTTTTGCAATACATTAGCTGTTTGGAATCAGGACATATATACACAAGTTTGACAATGAATCCATAAAAGAAATGCATCTGTCACAAAGATTTTGGGACGGAGAATCGTCAGGCTAAAATGCATAATTTGATAATTCAGCCTTTAAAACTAACCTCCATGTACAAATCATCTGTGCCTTAAATTCCCACATGTGGGCAAATACAGAATTTGTCTGACAAACGTTTTAGAGATGCAGTGTCTCAAGTTAAAATTCTGGTTACTGAATGGAGCAATTTGCAAATTGGGCCACAAATGTGCAATGACTGCCCCCTGCTGGACTGCATAAGTAAGAACATTTAAGTTACCCCGTGTCAGCACTACTCCTCCAATCAGTGAGGAAGTCAGATCAGGGGTGCTGCTAGAGGCTCCTGGAATCATCCTAATTTTTTTTCCCTCTATCTACTGCGCTCTGCTGCAGATACACATTTGCACCCTACTCTCCGTCAGCTAGTGCTCCCTCTCTCCCAGTGTCAGGAAACCATGTGACAGCATCCACAGTGCTTTAGAGTTTTTCTAAACTCATGAAGAAAACAATGCACATTTCATATACATCCATATTGCGTAAATTATTGACGGACATGTACAGTGGCATCATTGGGAGCCTACAATCACCACAAAATGTAGCTCCTCCTCAAATTACAGTATCAAAGATGGGCCTGCCACACCATCAAGACGTCTATCTTCAGGTATGCTAAAGGCACTTTTAACCACATGCGGTTGTCTCCAGAGTGCCTCAAAGCTCTGAAAGCTTAGAATCAAAGCAAAAAATGAAATCATTCAGTGTCTGATGCTGTGCATTCTCACCCAGGACACTCAAACGGTTTTAGTGTGAGGGATCTGCTTATCTGACCCTCTCATTGGCTTCCCAATAGAGCACCTGACCTGGGGAAAACCAATCATTGCCAATCTCAGCAGGATACACTGGACTAACTGCTAATGTTAGGCTTTGCATTGGTCAGCTACAAACCTGCAACAGTGTGAGTGTGTAGGACGTAGGGAGAGTCACAGAACACGGCTGTAGATATGCTTCTGGGGGTATGTTAGTGGTATATCACGGTACACAGAGGCATGCAGTGTCTTTGGATGACCCTACCGGGGGGGGCATGCAGGGGATGCACTGCAGGGAAATTGTACAACTAGAGCCCATTTGGACGGAATATACGGGACGTTTGGGAGAAATAACCTACTAGGCTGGTCTATCTGGAGATGAACACCAGTGAGTGCTGAAGGTTTAAGCAAAGCTGGATCAGAGAGGAATCAGCTGGGTTAAGTGAGGCGAAGTTAGAAGAACAGGGTCAACTGACACGGGGTGAGAGGAACAGCCTGCAGGCTCGACTAAAGAAGAACCAGAGGTTAGCTGAAGGTGCATCAGGGGAAATCTCAGGGTTTCATGGAAGCGAAGCTGTAGGATCATCCACTGGTTTGGTTCTCTGTACTCCAAGCCGAGCTGCTCACTCCGTTGCCATCTGCTCTATGTGGTCACTCAGAAGCTTGTACTGCTCTGGTAGAGAGAACAAAAAAAATAAAAAAAATAATCAAAGCCTACTTGCAAATTTCTGATCAGTTACAGATTTCAATAAACTACAAGTAAGGCAGCTATAAATCTATTCAGAATCAATTTCAGTGTTGTAGGGTAATAGAGAAATCTAGTGATTGTGCTTTATTTAACCGAGCATGTTTGATTCGTGAGTTAGCACAGTTGAAGCGGGTTGGTTTGGAAGCGTGAAAAGGTTATTTATGCAGTTACAGCAGAGGCAAGTTCAAATAAAAGTGTGAAGGCGGGTTGACAAATAAGTGCAGGAATACCTTCATTCAAGTTACCGATGACTGCCTGCTTCTTCAGGAAATCATTACAGAGCTTCTTACTCAGGCCGAAGGCCAGCATGTTATGGGTGAAGGTCCTGAGAATGGAAACGATGCTTTATGAAGATGAAGATTCACGTGAGATCGAAAAGGATTCCAGAAACGGTGTGGAAGCTACACGTAGGGCACAGGCAGACAAAACGTCAGCTGAGTGACGAAGACCAAACAGATGGTGCCCGGAAGGTAGATCCTTCACTCTCCAGTGCAGCGGGGTCTGCATCTCAGTGCAACACTAATGGGGCCAAACTCAGATATTTTGGCTTCAAAGTCTGACAAATGCTCAACGTAACACCAGCGATGTGAAAACCTGAGATCTACTCTTTGCACGAAGCATCTTCTTTCAAAACAATAAGTTATGTGTCTTAAAATATCTCACCCACCTGGTTAGGTTAGTCATAATTATTCTGATGCAACAAAAACTACCACTTGTCTTCTCTCAGCCCAAAACCCTTTCACCAGAGCTCTGAAATGCTGGCTGGGTCACAGGGTTATCTAATGGGGCTGGAGAGATTTGATAGTTTGGCAGCAACTCAAATTCAGGAAAATTTATTTGAGTTCATGTAAAAAGCTTATTCGCTAGGCTCCTTTTTAAAAGAAAAAGGGTATTAAAGAGCATGAAAACTTGCTAGATACCAGGTTGCTGAAACTTGGAGGCCCAGGGCAGGCCAAGCTTACGATTGGGTCGCTCACCCAAGCTGTCCGAAGGTGATGTTCTCATTGAACCTGGAGCTGTCGTCTCGCTCCTCCTGGGTCATGTGACACCACTTCTCCCTATAGGACGGCGAAAAGTCAGCATGTAGCAGATGTGGACTACTGCTAGACGTGCTGCTGAAGCTGAGCTAGGACTGGGTAAGAGACTCCCCCCCCCCCATTTTCTTAGCAAAAGCCATAAAGCAGCAGTTGATGATGGTGCCGCCATTGGCCGCTAGAACTAAAATGTAAGCGAATATGCAGTAACAGAAACGCCTTTGTACAGGATGCATAAAAACATGTAATCTGCTGCTCATTCAGGTTCACGGGGTTAAGGGACGCATGAGGGAGAAACAAACCAACAAACAAAAACTCTGAATGTGTCCGGGTTCCCTGGCTATCATGGAGAGCAGGGCAAAGCACAGCACAGCCTGCAAAATGATATTTACAAAGTGAAAAACTAACCCATTCCAAAGTCACATGAAAGCCCATGTGTTCTGGCATGTGGGTGTCAGGTCATTGAGTCCACAGTCCAGTTCGTACCACAAAGAAGTCAGATTTCCCAAAAAAATCAAAGACATTTCAGATATCCAGCTGTATAAATGTGAGAGGTCACACTACCTGTCCAAAATCAACAATCCGTCTAAACGGACCCTGAAATATCTCGGTGACTAAAACGTCGATTTAAAACGTCTCCCTTTCATGATTTCCAGGCTAACTGAGAAATAAAACTTGTCCATTTTTAGCAGCTCAGTCAGAAGCGCTGCTTTCAGCCGAACAGCTTACCCACGTCACACTTCGCTTTCTACTGACGACAGGACGCTGCTTCTGCGCACGGCTCTGCAGCTGCCCTTGTGACCTGCTACTAACGCTACAAAATGACACCTTCCTGTTTGTTTGTCAATGGGGTGACACCTGTTGGTCTAAGCAAAATCTGCTTGTTCTCAGCATGGACTGGGTGTCTTAATCAGATTAGTGAACTTGATTGCAGAGAGATAACTGTACTGGCAGCGGCAGGGCACGGTACTGCGGGGTGGGAGTTGTCACCCATAGCACCTTCCATACTATCTATAGTCTATAACCATGTGACAGGTCATGGGGGCTGGGCTCTAAATCAAAGGGACGTTTCTTTCCATTTAAGGTCAAAATATTTCTAACAACTTTACCACAAGTCCCTGCCTCCCCCATCATGCCCATCTAAACCTGTAAGGCACCAACAGCCTGACCAACTGTGGTGCGCTAGGACCCAGGGGAACACATTATAAAATGCTTCCTTCTCATTGGAGGGAATATCTGTGACACGCGTCAGGAGGAAACAGTGCTTAGAGTTTGTATGAAGGTTTCGCTTGCTGTGATGACGTCTACAAGAGCATCACTGACACTTTAGTGAATATTTCCTAGTATCCTATGTAACAAAGTCCCTATTCAGACACATACACTAAACTAAAACAAATTTGTATACACCTGCACCATGGACCAAGGGACATAATCACATGCTTAGATTAACACTGCAATCTATTATGCGGTCTTCTATCATATACAGACAATCTGGGTTTATAACTTAAAACTCACACCACAATTTCATCCCTGAACATTATTCAGGTTCTGCCTCACATTGCCCCTTAATGTAAGTGAAGTGTAAATGCACAGAACTGCTTCTTCCACCAGAGCCAAAATATTCAATTCTTAAGACCGGTGGTTGAGTTTTACCCAGCGCTTAACTAAATGTTATGACATGCTCTCCCAAATGATGGGCAGATGTTAACACACAAAATACCAATAACAGAATGTCCCTTAAGTAAAGATGACAGTCAGACTCCAAACAGGAAATTCCCATTTGGATGGGTTCATTAGTGGGAACAGTAAACATGCTAGAGACTGAACCGTTACCCATCATGCATTGGGCTATAGCCAAAATAACCATCATGCAATGGTTCCAAAAACGAAAGAACGGCCAGCATGCAGCAGAACGTTCCATACAGCTTGTTATTTCCACGCCACAACAATCCCACACAGGCTTCCTGTCTGGGCCTCTTCAGCTCCATTTTATCTTCCAACATGGCTTCCACAAAACCACAAAGCATAATGCATATATGATAAACCACAAGCGGATACACTGCGGCTGGCTTTTTGACATGTGCTGTGGACACAAGATCACACTGTTACGCAACACTGAGGGATGCTCGAATGCAGGGCCAGTCCAAGGCATAAGCATACTATACAGCTGCTAAGGGCTCAATGGCCACCAGGGGGCGCCCCCATTTGATCAGCCTGCCAGAATGGGAAGGAAAATGACAAATGACAAGGGGCTCCAGTTCAAATTTTGCTCAAGGCCCCTGCTCAAATGTGACAATTCAATAACTTAGCCTAACTGGGCTACTAACTTATATTTAACATGAGAACATACAGCCAGCGCTCTAGAAAAGGTGACAGAGTGTTAATTAAACTGCATGTTAAACTGCATAATCAGCTACACCTCTAGTGTGCATGTTAGGTCTGGTATCAGGGCCCAGGAGTAGACTCGAGGAAGAGGATTTGGGATGTCTGCACAGGGCGAAGGAGGAGTCACATGGAGGTTGGGCGCAGAGGATCACATGACACGGCGGTGTGAAGCATTCTCCATAGCGGTGCACTGAGCATGCACTCACACACTCACGTGTGCCCAGCGCTGAAGTTTAAGGGACGTGGACAACCTGAACATTTAACAGCACGCCAGCACCAGGACTGGGGACCACTGGTCGGCATCCTGATGATGGAGACTCTCCATAGGGGGGAGGAGGTCCACGTTTTCCAGGTACAGACTTTAATTCGGGGAGGGGGTGCCTTCAATAGGGGCACCAGCCCAGTAAGCAATTAGTGCTCAGGTAGAATAAAGTCTGAACACCATAGCACAGTAGGACTCGCACTGATAAGAGCGTCCCAAGGTTTGACCACCCGCCCCGCCTCTGACTTTACTGGCCCTACTCCCCATCTCCCTCTAGTGGGGGTCCAGGGGAGTAGACAGAGTGAAGGACAGACCTCTCGCTTGTGTCGTCCTCGGCCGTCCGCCTGCCGCGGCAGCAGGGCACAGGAAAACAGAGGATTAAAGATGCATGCGGAGAGCGGAGGAGAGAAAAGGAACAGAGAGAGTGCGACAAGACGTCGGCAATGACAACAGATCACCAGCGGGGGGGGGGGGCAACTCCTGCCGTCTGGTGAAATGACAGTCTGACGAACAGCGAACCTCTGCTAGACACACCAACACTGACATTCCTACACTTTAATACACACATTAATACAGAGCATACTGGGGGCGTCCAATCACACGGAAGGCCACAGAGTCAGCCAATAGGGAAGACAGTCGATAGCTGAGCTGATTAATAACAATCAATAGTTGATGAAGTTTTTGGGAAGAAGGAAACATTGTTGGACTTAAATGTCATTTTCCATTGAGTGGCACATATTTCCAGAGAATGGTAGGGACTTTGCAGACCCGGGGTCTTTGGTGGTATGGCTGGACACCTCTGAGCTACACAGAACCTCACCTGCCAGGCTTTTCACATGTCATTACTCAAACACCTCACCTCACTACACCCTCTGGATCATCAATACAAGCAAATCACATTCACAGAGTCTAAGCAGAGACTTACAGCTGGATCTGAGCTTAAATCAGAACCACCCGATATCCGCTCGACAGTCCTATTAGGAGACCCTCTGGTCCATTACACCTGATCCTTGTGTCTCGTCGGACTCACCTGGTTGTGGGAGACCTCTTTTTCCTTTCGCAGTGGACGGCGTCAAAGAACGCAGCATTCCAAAACCTCAGAGTGTGCCTTTGGGTGGCAAAGACAGAGTTTGAGAAAGTAACATACTATTACATTACCAATTTAACCTGAGCGGTGCGGTGCTTTTCTTCACCACCTTAAGAGGGCAGCAGTGGGCAACACATCTCCTTTGTAAAGAGTGCTGTCAGTACACATGACCTACATCCCTACATGAGGCTGACGAGAGGGCCAGTCTTACCAGATGGGCTGCTGCTTAAGGTGTGTATAGAGATAGATCTTTTCCCCTTTCTTTTCGTCAGGTGACTCTGGAGATGGTAACAGGGAGGGTCAGTGAGCACATGAGTCACTTAATCCTTAAGTCTTTTTGTTTATTTTCCAGACACTTTTATCCAGAGCGACGTACGATTGAGAAACCAGGGACAGACAGTCCCTGGGGCGACTGGGGATTAAGGGCCTTGCTAAAGGGTCTGATGATGAAACCAAACCGCCACTGCTGGGATTTGAACCGATAACCATCCGATCTCAGGCACAGCGCCCTACACTGTGTCACACAGTGGCCTTCTTCAGAGTAGACGCAGTGCGCACTGGAGGAACAAAGCTAAGCTCTGCGATAAATGGCCTGCGGAATGACAGCTGCCTACAATGGGGAAGATGGGGAGCAGGAGGAGAGCTGAAGGGTGGCCACACACACGCACATTCCAAAGCACACAGCTTAAACACAGGACACTCTGGACGGGATGCCAGTCTATCCCAGGGCACACTCAAGGGGGAAAGGGTAAAATCCATGAGCATCCCATGATAGCTGGAGCGCGGGTGCTGCCCCCCACCCACCCAAGGGGAAGCTCGTGGAGACATACCGGGCGTTTGGGGTTTCCCTTCCGCCGGGCTGCTGACCTCCCTGAGCAGAGAAAAAATGAGCGCATGTTTCAGAAACAGTGCGTGTGGAAAACAGCAGCGATCAGCAATCCGGTGGGACCCCGTGACGAGTGTCAGCTCGCGAGAGAGAGGCCACTGTGAGGCGCACAAGCTCATCACACTAAAAGAGTATAAGCATCCACTAAGCGTCTGAGTCAGCTTCTCCTATAAAAAAAACTTACAACTGTGTCAGTCACATGCAGAAAAGCTTCATTAAGACGATGTAACAATAACATGGTACTTGAAATTAAATGAAAGGAAAGAGATTAATGATACACAAAAAAAACTGTCCATTTTGTGGTCAGCCGCACGGCACCGTCTCTAAACACAGAGAGACGCGGTCCTCACTCGCTCGTGCTGGCGGACGGCCCCCTCAGCTTGCTCTCTAGACCCCCGAAGAAGCCCTTGACATCGCTCTTGGATGAGGTGTTCTTCAGCAGCCTCTCTGCCATGTCCCTCTTCCCCGACAGCCAGGTGTTGGCACTGCGCAGGTAGGAGTCGATGCCCCCAGACGGACGTTCCAGGAGCTCCGTGGGAGACAGTTGTGACTTCCCTGGAAAGGTCACAGGTGATGCTGACAATCGTGGGGAAAGGAGGAGTGACTCGGGCCAATCGACTGACGGATCGGAAAGAAAGAACCAGACTTGCCAAGGAGGAATCCTGGAAATCTACAGTAAATCCTATTCTCACAAAAGTGTGCAAAACACACAAAATGGCCTTCTCAGCGCCCAAAGGAACATCGGGAACATGAAAGGGTACAGCAGGGGCATTAACCAGCAAGTTGTGCTGTGCAAGTTGAGGAATTCTGCCTGGCTAACAAGGGTCTGTGATTTATGATCTGGGCTGAAGCATAATCGAAAGGGAATGCGGGTTGATTTTTAGCAGCTCGTAGCGCGGTGGCGGCATGCCTAGCGTGTGCATGCAGTCATGTGCAGAGGACAGGACGGGACACGACACACACTGCTTACCCATGTGGTAATAAGTGAAGCACATGGTCATGAGGTTCTTGGCCGGACCGTAATCATCCATCTGGTAGCATCTGCCAATCACACAAAGCCAGCATCATTCCGGCACCGTCGTCACGACGACGTCCGTCCGCCAGCAAACAGCACTGCTTGTGTACTGTTTGCAGACGACAGCTGCGAGATGTTTGTGCAAGATTGTGCAAGCCTTTAGGAAATACTGCACCGGCATTGTGTAAGTGTGGCCTGGTCCTAGCAACAGAAATTCACCCCAGACTTCATCACTGGTTTCCTAAAGGGGACAAGGCCACACTTGCAGATGCTAAGATTAGTTTTGTGGGGGGGAGGCATAAGTGGGGGCCATAATTCATATAGAGGGGCCAGCCTTTATAATTAGTCAATGGTATGCTTTAAACTGGCGAGTGATGAGGGAGGGGACACACTGGGGGCCAATCAGCTCTCAGCTTGGGCTAGCGCCCTTTGAGGCCCCGCCCCTACAGGAAGTGGTCCTTCAAGTCTTTCTACTCACTCGAACAGGACGACGGCGAAGGCCTGGACCAGCCTGTAGAAGGTCTGCTCCGACACACACTTGGAATTGCAACGCTGTGAAGACACCATCTCTCTTTAATTACCGCAGAGCCAAATGAGTGCATGGCCATCTGTCCACTTATCCTGTGTCATTTTGCTTGGTAAATAAAACAAGCAACCTCATGGGATTTCACCTCAAATTGTTTTGCTAATGACTGGACAAAAGAGGCCTTGTAAACTCACAAACCGGTGGGACAAACATTCACTGTCAGCTACTGGCTAATATAAATTCCCTTCCCAATGGTTACCCCACTGGCTGGATATGCCTGCATGCAGGAAGACCGCCATAAGGGGTTCCACACTTTGGCTGCCTTACCTGTGCACTGACATACTTGGCAAACCACTCCCTGCCCTTGCTGTTTTCTCCGCTGCACAGCTCCCCAAAACGTGCCTTCTCCTCCGGGTCAAAGTCCTCCCTGCAGTGGGATCAGAACGTCCAGTTATCCAGGATGACACCTGTTTTGTACTGAAATCTGTACTATACACTAGCTAAAGGTATGCTGACCTTACCCCTTTGATCCTGAGTGCTAGCTAAACGCTAGTCAGTCATAATGCTAGTCTCTCCATCTCAGACCTCGTCTTTGATTCAACACCGCAAAGTATGGCAGCTATCCAAACTCGTCGTCTCACCTGCTGTGGAACACCTTCTCCACATAGTTCTTCATAAACTCCCTGCACTCGGCTGCCTCAGACCCCGCCTCCTCCGCACTGTGATTGGACGATGAGGATGAGCGCCGCGAGAAGCTGCGGGTATAGGTGGGTGACCCCGCCCCCTCGTTCTCGCTGTCCGCGGACTCTGTGGCCTCGCTGCCGTTGCCTTCTTCCCCGTCACTGGATCCAGCCCCGGAAGGTGCGCTGCCCATCTGGGCCCCGGACAAACCGAACGATGTGGGTTCGAGAGGTCCGCACTGCATGGCCAGAAGGTCGGCGGCATAGCCAGGTCCGCCCTGGGGGGCGGTGGGGGGCGTCTCCGCAGCGGGCGGTGCGTCAAAGTCAATCAGGTTGCCTACGGCAACCCCGTCCCTCTCCATGCTGGAGCCAGGAAGAGAGGCGGTCCTTTAGAGCCACAAGCCTACCACGCAAGTTACTGCTCACTACAACCACAGGAGGTCGCTGTAGAGACAACCTAGAGGGAGCACAGTTTTTATAAGAGCCATCATCTACCATTTACATATCATTAACCTGGTTAATTCATTTTATCCAAAGCAACAGACAATTGAGGGTCAGAAATCAGGGTCAGACGGCAGCCCTATAGCAATTGGGCTTAAGGGTTTTGCTCAGAGGCCCAAAGGTGACATCACTCTGCCAGCCACAGAAATTGAACTGGCGACGTACCAATCATGGGCAGAGTCCTAATTTACAGACACCCATGCCCCCCCAATCTCACACCTGCTAATTTACCCTTAATGAATCCCCTCTGGGGGGAGGGCAGATGCTGATGTTACAATTCAGACATCTTCCCCCTCAGCTGTTCTACAGCATGTCTTTAAGTAGGAGGTTGTAAATGTTTAAGTTCAGAATTATCAGGAATGATACTGAATGCAATATAGAATATGCTCTTTTTCCTTCAGATAATCCATGCATATTGACACAGAACACCAGCATCCCAGTAGCCCCCCTGCATTTTGACCAATCAGATGGTGGCGATGCAGCCAGCTTGGTTTGGTCAGGCTTGTGCCCCCACTGGTAAGCAGAGCCATGTCAGGGTGGGTATGGCTCGGGCATGGTTCGGGTATGGCTCGGGCACGGTTAGTATACGGCTCGGATCATTTACAATGCAAACTGTCAGTTCGAGGTACAGCTCTGTTCTTGGTGGCAGTGGAAAAACGTCAAAAGTCTACTTGATGTAGTATTTCTATCTGAAATGTGTTTATTAAAAGATACACTGCACAGAAAACAGGACTGTATACTTATATAGCTAGACACTCAAATAACAGCATGTGACACACAGACACAAACAGACACACATAAATGCCACAAAACGATCTCTAAGCTCTATGTTACACAAGCAGGACGGTTGCAACAGGAGAGATATAAGCTCCTTATGCCATCTATAAAGACACAGTTATCGTGTTGCTCCCCTGCTGTGCTTTTCCAAAGTGACTCATAGTTTCGCAGATATACAGCTAAATATTTCACAGAAACCAATTAGGTTAAATGCTTTGATCAAGGGTACAACAGCAGCAGCTCTACTGGGAGCAACGGCTTTACAAATGACTACTGCAGTGTTTTTTATTTTTAATCCCACAGTTCAGAGGGAAACGCCACATCTCTCTCGCGCAGTGTTCACCATTAGCCCTGGATACAACACAGGGATCCCAGAATTCAGTGCACCCTGCCGCGAAGTGTCCTCTCTGCACCTCTGCATCGACCATCGCACCTCCCAATGGAATTAAACCGCCACCGTCCCCAGGATGAAAGTGGCTCTTCTCCAGCATGTGTGGGCGGGAGGGGTGGGGGGGCTGTCACGATCCCGCTTTTAATCTCATATCGTGTACCACCATACGGTGGCAGCACTCAGCTCTCTCCCGGCCATCCAAGGCTCCCCCCTGATGGAACGGGACTGGTTATGCAACCGGGGACTGTAAGCGCATGACCCAACACGGGAGGACTGTGGCCGGGAGTGACACTGCGGAGGAAGCACCAGCGGGAGTACTGACACGTGCCGTTAGACTGCGTCGCTCGTTACCCTGAAGAAGCTGCCCGCTGCGCTTAGATTTACAGCACATGTGGTGAGCAGATTGAGGCAGCCATGCCAAGATATAGAAGATTCTATTTAACCGACCCCCCCCCCAGCTATTTTATTCTAGGTTATTCACAAATATTATGTGATGGATCCTAAACCATTTGAACAGGTGACCAGTCAGAGGAGAGATGACGATTCTGTAGATGCCTGGATGTCCCTGTAGGGTTTCCATGAGAGGAACTCCCTC
>JAODJX010000020.1:18192190-18213950 GCA_026776945.1 Isichthys henryi | reverse complement strand
GACCCAGGCGGAGACTTGAACCCGGGTCCCAGAGGTGTGAGGCAACAGTGCTAACCACTGCACCACCATGCCGCCCCGGTGTAGTAGTCTCACTAGCCGATCTGTACCATGCCCAAGCAAATTTGATCCCCAATGTCCAGTTCATCTGACTACCACGATTGTTCTGTACCATGCCTGGGACACGGAACATAGATATAATATCACTAATGTGACTGGCACACGCACAGGTAGGCTGTCTAACTGGGACAAACGTTTAGCAAACATGGTGGCAAAGGGATCATTTTGGTGCACAGCAGAGGTGCAGTGTTTGCTGGAAACCTAGGTTGAGATTTCGGACTGTTCTCTTATACGTGCAGCACGATTAAATAAAAATCACTGCGTTGCTTACTTGATAAATCTACGATGGCCACGTGTCATCGTGCCCAAAAGGACTCCAGATACGTCACAAAATAAGGACGTTAATCACGAACGCCGTTGGGCTGTGCAATACTGCTTTTCGTGTGTTCTCTCAAACTCAAATTTCGCACGGTGATGACGAAAGCGTGCTCGGGCATGGAACGTTAAACACAATGTGAGCATGGGCCGGAGAGAGTGAGGAGAGGGGAGAATTGTGTTCAGGTACAAGACAACCGAGCCTAGTGTAAGTACTCCTATACTCACCAATGGGAATCGGTACCAGCAGGTCAAATTTATTGTTATAGGCAACAGACGTGGCCATGTATTTTCAGTCCCTAACCACCCCTTACATACCCCAGCCTTGTTCCCTGTGTTGCCTGGAATAGGCTCCAACCCCATCAATGACCCAGGCTAAGACAAATGGACATGTTTATTGACTTTTGCCCCTGTGATTGGGTATGCGTTGGTGTCTACCGCATTACCTGAATCTATGGTTTGTCCATTCCAGAGCGGACCCCCGAAGACGAAGTAGATATCATCACCATGGTCGGCCTTGACAAAGCCGGGCCTGACGTTTTTGAAAATGGCCGGGGGGTGCTGGAACTCGTACAGATATACAGCCCCCCCTGCATCTGCGCAAGAGAGGTGGAGGCACTGAGGTACAGCCTACGATTGTAGGAACACAGTGCCGCACTCACAACACTGGCTCTGAGCTCTCCCAGACTTACTTCTGTGGTAATTAGCCACCGCGATGGTGGGAAAGACCATGAAGAGGTCGCCCAGTATTTCAGTGAACACGTCTCGCACTTTCTCCGGTGTGTCAGCATCTCGGAGGAATTCGGCGGCAATTAGCTCATCTGTACCTGCAGCCTGAAAGAGGGTTTCAGCGTGAGGCCATATTGAGCTCCTACGCACCCAGACAATGCAGAGCTTTTCTGCTGTCTCCGACAGAAAGAAGTCTGTCCTCAGGCCCGAGTCGGGAGCACAGACTTCATTGTTTGGGGTCTGTCTATCTGATAAACCCAGTTAACTTGTCAAAAGTTGCAAAGATCTATATCTCAGGTTGCACACCTAACTTTGCAAAAGTTAGTAAACGTAAATCAGTATTTTTAGTGTAATAAATACAAGTCAACAGACATCCTGACTTCAGATATTATGCCGACTGCTATTCAGATTTTATCACAAAATACAGGGATCCAGATCTCTGCACATTTGAGAATTTTTTTTAAATGAATATTGTCAATCATATACACATTACAGGCATTTTTGCTTGAGAGATTAATCTGACCAACAGTCATGCATTTTGTATTTGAAATCCTTGTGGATTACTGGGCCTAACAGATTAATCTGTTTGCTCTGCTGTGTCGTGAAGCATTTACGTAAAAACTAACGTAAAAATCTGTGTTGTATGGGGAAGAAACAGCTCACCCATCCATGAAAAATGCGATTTAATATAGACATGACTTCCTGCTTGTCCATCCCCTCTTCCCAGTCAGGAGAAGCAAATTCCTTAGACAAAAACCAAAAAATAATTGATATAAAATCAGGTGTGTTAATAATATCAGGTAATGACCTGATAAAACGTATGTAAGCCATTGAGAGTTTGAACCCTACATTGTTTTGACTGTATTGCAATGTCTATGAACTGATTGTATCAATCACCTGAGAAGGTCGAGCATTACGTTTCAAGTCTTTTTCCTGTACATAATATCGGGTGAAATCTCTCATGAACAAAAAAGAGACAGTATCGCAAACTATGTTTCCATCCACTAGATGGGCGTATACTCTTAGTGGCAAAACAAAAACGTGTGTCAAAAACCTTAGCGAAATTTCCCGTGATCATCACGTATCCATAAAACCAAAAAAATTATCGAGAAAAAGATGCACACGTAATGATGTGTATGTTATGTTTGCTGTATTAAAAGGAACGCGATGAAAATCTTGTCGTCTATCAGAACTTGTGTGTAAATGCCGTTCCTTATCAAAAAAAAAATGTTTCCACTGTAGTTTTTCACTAAATGTCAAGTGTCGACAAGAACTTTAACCACTAAAACTAAATGGAAAAAGGTTGTGTTGACAGTTGGAAAATGTAAACGTTAAACGATGTTTCCTTCATGTTTTTGCGCGTTAAGGCAGAAAGTTTAAGAAGAGAATGGTAGTGCAAATCAAAGGTCAAAAAGACCAGGAGAAAGCATCAGAAAGAAGAATGTACTCGCTGCAGGTGCATTACTGTGTGTGTCAGAGCGCAGGAAATGCGACTTGCCTTAGAGAGTATCCAGCCAAACTCATGGTCAGTCATGCCTAGAAGAATTGGGACCTTAGGGAATTTCTGGCTTTTGAAAACATCTTCTATGGGTTTTTCCAGAAAATATCCATCCACCGTCGACCCCAGAATGGTTTTTTTCTGAAACACATCATCATCATGTCCCGACAGATGAAGCCATGTAGTGTCCAGAAATTATGGATGTACACATGAATTTTGCACAATTAACTACGCATGACCTGCATCTTTGTGTGTTGTTAAGGATACGATATACCAAGAGGAACTATGTTATATGTGCAGCACAATTAAGCGAAAATCACTGCGCTACATAAATCTCTGAGGGTCGTGTGTCATCACGCCCAAAACGACTCCAAATAAGCCCCAAAATAAGGACGTTAATGGTGAGCTCCATTGTGCTGTGCAATAGCACTTTTCTTCCTATGTTTTCTTCAACGGAAACAGTTGCGCGGAGATGACGAAAGCATGCTCAGGTCCAGAACATTAAGCGTAATGTGAGCATAGACCAGCAGGGAAGTTGGGGAGAGGGGACAATCGTGCTCAGGGGCAGTACAAGGTAACTGGGACAAGTTGGGGAAGACGGTGGTCGATTTACAGTCCATTTACCACAAGCGTGAGTACGCCTTCATTTTATCTTAAAATCTCACGGCTTTGGTAGCTTGTATGATGTCCTCCTCAGTCTTCTGCCTCATGCACCGAACAAGGTGTTCTGTAGAATCACTGTCACATGCAGTCAAGTTGGCCACCGCCTGTAGAGAGTGGCGAGAACGTCACACAGCATCGGGTATGAACCCTATGATCTAATGAAATGTTAGCATGAGGTCATAGGGAAGCTGCCAATGTTATCGGATCAGATTTTGGCTGACAGTGAACCTTTGCGAGGAGAAGTGGGCTGTTGGTGGACAAGATATGCACTGTTGCCACTCCACTCTGGCAGATGACTTTGTGGAAAAGGCCCGAAGACAATGGTGAAAGGACCTAGGAACAAACAAATCA
Source organism: Isichthys henryi (assembly GCA_026776945.1). Lineage (NCBI taxonomy): Eukaryota > Metazoa > Chordata > Actinopteri > Osteoglossiformes > Mormyridae > Isichthys > Isichthys henryi. The sequence continues at coordinate 18,210,277 of JAODJX010000020.1, read as the reverse complement.
CCAGCAGCTTCTCCTGTGACACTCTTGACTTCATCTACTCCCATAACTGAAGAGCTAATTTGCAAAACTCACTCAGTTCCAATGTAATCCGACAAAGAACTTCCATTAAATTTCCAAAATACATTAAGTCCACAGAAAGTTTCTCAAAAATCTTCTGTTCAGCTGTGCTCTATACTTGGTTGTGCCTGGATGAGTGAAAATGGCCAATATCCTCAAATAATTCTACGCTAGATTAAGTAGATCTATGACTAATTTGTGGTTTCACCCCCCCCCCCCCGAAACTCACAAGCAATGAGGCGCTGATCCCCCCGGCAGAGTCCCCAGATATAGTGACGGACTGTGGATCTCCCCCAAAACTCTCGATGTTCGCCTGGACCCACTGAAGGGCAGCAATTTGGTCCAGGAAGCCCCAGTTGCCTCTGGCATGCTCATCTCCAGTGCTGCCGTAATTAAATAAATATATGTATGCAAATATACACCATGTATTCTTCTAAAAAGCTGATGATAAAACTCCATGATTTTCCAGCGGGATTTTGCATTCAAAAACCAGATAAGAAAAGATAAGATAAGAAAAATCTGTTAAGATAAAATTTTATTAAACTCAGGGGGGGAATTCTTTGGTGATAAGGGTGCACATGAACTAGAGGCATCTTTAAATATCAGGAACTTTTAAAAAAACAATCCCCAAACGTGACTATGTGGACTGGTGAATAGATCTTCCCAAATCATAGCAAATAGCTGATATGTGCCAGTCGTTTGGTACTTGTGCATCCTCAGATGTCTCCTGCACTTATTTCGTTTGATGTACCTCAAGAACCCAAGGATTCCAAGCCGATACTGGATCACAACCACGACCACATGCTGGTAGGCCGTCAGTGCTGAGGCATCAACCTTGGCAGCGCCGCCGAAGGCCAGACCACCCCCGTGGATCCAAACCATTACCTAAGCAGTGGAGTCAGGCATCTGCTCACTTTCTGCCGTCTGTAACCTTAAAACCTCACATCTGCATTCAGCTTTTAATTCAAATAATTATGCCTTAAAACATATGATGAAAGTGTTTCGTTCACTGTTCTGCATGTGAGTGCTCTGGCTACTTGCCTGTATAAGTGTTTGCTTTGGTGACGAGGATGCAAATTATCTGGTTTCTGGCTTGATTCATTTCGGTTTACGCAGTCAGGGCTGTATGCACTGTGCTGCTTGTGGGGGTTATACTTACGCAAATATGTTATGAGGGCAAAACCAAAATTGATTGGTTCAGAAACATAATCAGGTTTAGAGATGGTGGGACCAAGACATCTGATTGGTTGGGCCCGCCTCCCCTACAATCTGATTGGTTCAGAAAGATGACCAATCATTTTTCATTCTGCCCTCAGAACTTTTTTTTTTGTAAACCTCCCATGACCCACTCTGTTGAGTCCTGAGGTTTTCTGTATTATACTGAAAACTCAGCACTTCCCTATAGTTGGCTAATGACTCCATGTTACCTTCACCTTAGCCTTCTACCCAGCCTTCTCATGCCTTAGGTCCTGCAGATGTGTACCTAAACTACTCTCCCAGCTTGGTCACATGCCTGCTTGACTTTGATATCTAAACCAGTATCTACTCTACTTTTCAGGCCGCCCTCTTGGGACACTCAGCCATTGGCTGATACCAGGAAGTTCCCAGAGGTAATAGATTGGCCACACCTATGAAAAGTATATCCCTACTGTTATCAACACTGAGCACCTGGAGAACTACACTGCAGCGCCCATAGAGGATTCCCTATAATAATCTCGTTCGTTATGTGTGTCAGAGGCTCGTAAACATTGTGCGTGCTGAGTGTGTGCGGTCTAATCTTACAGGTAATCTCTCTTCAGCAGACCGGTCACTGGGGGTATATACATTAAGGTACAAACAATCCTCTGATACAGGTGATTCAGAAACATTCATGTTGAACATTTTTGAAATTTCCGCCGAGATGGCCGGGTTTTGTATACACCTGTGGTGGAAAAAAACATTACGAGTAAAGAGAACTAACGTTATACATTTATCCCGATTCACTCTGCCAAAGATACGGCCTGCTAAGTAAACACACTCACATGGCAGGCTGCCGTGTAGCATCTCTCACGCCTTCCCATGCTAATGGCGGCTGGGGGGCCGCCAGACGCAGGGGCCCCAATGGGGGGCGAGCGAAGGGGATGCCGAGGTACTGCTGCACCACCCTTTCCGTGCTGTTCACCGGGACGTACTGCCCTCGCAAGGTGCCGTTTTTGATAGAAACCACTGGACCGTCATCTGTAGAGAGTGGTTTACATTTTAATGTTTTTGACAGATGCTTTTAGCGAAAACAACACATTTTTTGTGAAGGTAATGCAAGACAAAGTGTTAAGGGTCTTGCAAAAATGACTCAACAGTGAAATCATTCTCCCATCCATCCTTTTTCCAAACCACTCTCCATCCTTCTGGGTCACAGGGGGTCCAGAGCCTATCCCAGAAGCTATGGGCATGAGGCAGGAAGCAACCCAGGATGGGGGGCCAGCCCATTGCAGGGCACACTCACATTCACAATTTAGTAACTCCAATTAGCATTTGAGGGGAAAACGGAGTACTTGGAGGGAACCCAATGACGACATGGGGAGAATATGCAAACTCAAACCCTGGTCCTAGAGGTGTGAGGCAACAGTGCTAACCACTGCACCACCATGCCACCCCGAAATCTCCCAATCCCAGGATTTGAACTGGTGACATTCCAGTCAGGGACCCCTGCCCACCCCACCCCACCCCACCCCACTCCACTCCACTCCACCCCACTCCACCCCACATGCTGAGTACATGCATGTTGTGTCACTCATACAATAGCGGAGGATCTTTTTAAATGCACAGTTGAATTGCCATTAAACAGACTTGTCTGATTCTCAGTATATTTTTTAGATCCGGTTAATAAGGTACTGCGTGCTCATTCTGCTACTGCAGAAATCCATCGTGTTTGCAGACAGCAGTACGACGGTGCTTGTTAACTAGTGCAGAACAGCTTCAAAAAGTACAGGCTATCTGATGTTAACATTTGTCCTCTCGATGCCATTCATCTAAGTCAGTGTTTCTCAGTCCATCCTTCAAGGACCCTCAGACAGTCCACATTTCCGCTCCCCTCCCAACTCCCACCACACCTGTGCCAAGTATTCGGTGTTCTTGATTGGTTGATTTTTTTTTTTCGTGGACTGCTGTGGGTCCCCAAAGACTGGGTGGGGAAACACTGATTTGAACCAAAGCCTCAGATTCCAAACCTTACACCACACTAAACCAATTACACATTTAGGGTAGTAATATGTTAATCCAGGATAATCCGGTATTTACACGAATTTAAATACAGAGCCAATTCATTTCATGTTACATTGTAAAATCATTATTGTTCAGTGATTAAACAGAAATTTTGCTTTTACTAAGTCCTTTAATTTTACCTGTAGAGGGTGTATTGGAAGTCGCTACTGTTGTGTAAAAATTACCTCCAGTGTCTGATTTTGTGCCAATTCACATAGCAGATAAAATCTCCGTGAAACGTGGATATCATTTTGTACGGCTGTCTTGTAGTAAAATATTAATGTTGGGTTTCACTTGCCTGTTTGGCCGCTCGTCGATATAATAATGACGGCCAAGGTGTAGCCGCCAAGCCACACTGAACCTTTGGTGAACATACTCGTCAGCATACGACTGTCGTGCACAAGACTGAGTGCGGAAAACTGCACGCTAAATTCACTCATCCACTTTAACGACCTCCTTGCCAACATGTAACCAGTAAAGGGGCCCTAATTCATACAGAGAGGCCAACCTTACCATTAGCCAATGATATGTTTTGAATTGGTGAGTGACAGGGAATGGGGTACTCTGGGGGCCAATCAGCTTTAAGCTGGGGTCATTGACCCTGTGGCCCCACCCCTGTATGCACCCCTGAACCAGAAACTTCAGTAGCTGCCAAAAACGAACTGACCTTCAGCCATGCACCTGTCGATCTATTGACTCTGGAAGAACGCACTCTGTCTGTGAGCATTAACCCCCTTCACTGCTCTCTGAAGGCATGCATTTGGACTTTGACTGATTCCTAATACTGTCTCCGTTGCCCTCTAGATTTTGAAACGATTTACACTGTGATTGTATTTAGACTAGTCAGGCAATGCAGATGAAACAATTATAAGATAAGATGAGATTAAGATAAGGTAAAGATAAGATAGAGCTTTATTGATCCCTGGGGGGGGAGGGGGGTTGTGTTCCAGCAGTTTTACAAAACTAAACCATAGTCCCTTATTAATTGATTAACCAGGGATGTCACTAGAGATTTTGGGCATCATGAAAGTGTATCATAGTAGCCCCCAATTCAGGCCAATCCAATTATATTCCAAATGTTTGTAATTGCCCTAACCCCCTTCCCCCCACCCCTGGTGGTAATGATAAAGGTTGGGGGGTGGGGGGGTGGACTAATACCATTGCTCATGAATATTTGGACTTAGTATTAAAACGTTATGCATTTTACCATGAGCACAGAAAGAGTGCATTGAATTTTCCAGCTGCATAGTGTCAGATGACGGATGACCTCACTTGTGCTTTTAGATGATGAACTGAAACTTCATAAGTCTGACTGGTGAGATTAGTAAGTTTTAAGTATTTCTTCATGTAAGTTACGAGTTTTCATTTATTTAAACTCCTTTGACGACACGCACGGTATGTTACACTCGGACAGAGTAACCGTTAGTCTCGTTAAGTGCATGTACCGTCCATATGGGTTTTGCCCAAAACAGCATAACATTAACTCCACTAGGGGGCGACATAACTTTTCTTTGGATATAAATTAGTAAGCGGTTTTATTAAATAGGAAGATATTGCCCGTTCTAACATTACTAATCCAGGAATGTGTGTTGGTATCGAAGAAGATGCAGCATAAACTGAAACAAGAAAATATAGCCTGTACTTGGAAATTAGACAATATAAAATATTTATATGAAGCCATATTCAGATCTAATAAGTCTAAATATTTTCAGAAAGGTACATGGCATTTGGGACATAAACTATTAGCTACACGCTATGTTGACAGAACTTGTCACGCGAAAGGGGCAGAGTTAAAGAATATGAAAATTTATTAGCAAGGTACAGCGCCACAGGCAAAAGGTCGCACCTTGAACTGCGCAAAACCACGTGGCCACGCCTTCTACCTCGCGGTCAGTTTCCGAGGTTCCGCGAACGCGCCGCTCAATATCCTGGGACCGCTGACCGCAAGATACGTGGTCGATGCGACTAAGCGAGGCGCAAATGTTGAGGTCGTAGAACAGAACTTGCTCCTGTGATCGGCAAGCGGGAGCCAAGACGCTAAGCAAAAGCGGAACAAACCCAAACCACAGAATCAGTGACCCGAGAGCTCAGATACAGACAAAAAACTGAAAACCAGACCCAGCAAGCAGACCACCAAGACTGAACAAGAAGCTTTAATTAGAGGAAGTTTAAATAGATCGATAGATTGACCGCAGGTATGGGTGATAACAGATTGAAACCAGGTGGAGGTGAGCGTGGTAGGGGAGGACGAACAGGGTAGCTTGTGAAATGGATTCTGGTTCGGATGTCACAGTATCAGGGTTCATTAATAGATGCTATAATATAGCATCACAATTAGCAGCATATTTGCATTACTATAGGACTATTTTTTCATAAATATGAGAGAACATTGCATAAAAAGCTGGCACGTTGATTAAAATTCCAGTGGGACGTCCCTGTTTTAAAGTTTCTGGGTTAAACCAGGGTTGTCCTCAAACGGGGATCTCATAGCTAAACAGATTCATATATTTTATTGATCCTGAGTGGGACATTCTGGCACCACGGCAGAACGTAACTAAACAAATGCTTAATAAATGGAGAAGCAGACTTGCTGATTTTTGTTAGCATGGTTAAGTTGTCCCGGCAATTGATTTTGCAGGCTGTGATTATGAAGGTGGGCTACCTGTCTACCTATAGGTGGCAGGAGTGAGCATGGACCTGTTGTACAGCCTTACAGCTCTTGGGGGAATAGAACCCCAGTAGTCTGACTTGGAACATTGTGGTGGGATGAGTTCTTGACTAAGGTTGCTTACAGCATTGTAATGAGAAAAGGCTAAATATGCTCATGATAGCTGATACTTTTGGTGACTGTCTCCAGTGTGTCCAGGGTCAGGGTCTGTATCAGACAAATCCTCTCCTGAGCAGTTTGCTTGGTCACCTTGCATCCTTTTTCATAGTGTTGCTCCGCCAGTAGAGCAGGTCATAATAAATTATATAGACTTATGCGCTAGTAGGACATCATTGGTGCACAGATTGAGAGACCTTAGCCCTCTGAAAATGAGTAGCCTGCCTGGCATGTTTGCACCGAGCATCTGTATGACGGTGCAGGAATTATCAGAAATTTTTTGCAGATGGCACATATGTAGTATGTTGTGTCAGGGCTGAACATTAAGGGAGGTTCTCTGAGGTTCTTCCAAGATGGGATCTTCTCTGACAAACAATCAGTCACCTGTTTATCAGGAAGTCCATGGTCCAGAAAACTCCATATTCTTGATCTTATTGCATCAGACAGGCCGGATGGTGTTTAAAGAACTCTGATCCGACCATCCTGTCCTCTCTGGAAATAGGTCCTGTGAAGCATGTAGATCAGTGCATCAGCCTGTCCTAAAAAGTCCAAGTAGTCTTTGGCTATGGGTGTGAGCTGTTTAAGTGGCAGCCTTTTTAAGCATTTCATCATATATGATGTTAAAGCTAGTCTGTGGCACTGGATCACCCCTTCTTATGCGCCAGTGCTATGCAGGATGCCTGCCATAGCCGGAAGCTCAAAGAAAGGGTAAATGTGTGTGTAAGAATTCCGTATAGCTGGCTGGTCCATGCTTTGAACAGCCTTGGGCTAATCCCATCTGGGCCTCTGTCATGCCTGTGTGCATCCTCTGTACTTGGTCTGCAGTGATGCATTGGGGGGGGGGGGAGTGAGACCAGTATGAGAGTGACAGGGAGGTGGAGGGAGTGAGGAAGGTATGAAGTGGTAGAAGGCTGGGGGGGGGGGGTGTCTGGGGGTGCTGAGTGCCGGTGCGACTGTCACAAAGGTATCAGATCTGCTGAAGAAGGCTCAACTAATTGTGTGACATTTTCGGATTATTTTCTATATATTTACCATACCGAAGAGTTAGAATACAGCTTACAACTCTTTGTTTTATTTCAGCTCTATGGACTGTGGTCAAACAAACTTGAGCCACAAAAGAAGTGCAGATAGTGTTGTTGTTTTTTAAACGCATAAAGCCACAAGCAATGGCCTGTAGTCAAGTTAGCCATTTTCTCTAAATAACCCTCTTAATGTTTATTATTGCTTTGGATATCTGCAGGTCATCTAGAACATCTGTACCAAAGTGCTTTTTCTTAATGCCTGATATCTGAAATTCAGGAAAGGAACATAAAATTGACTGAGTATGCATACATTTACAATCCTAATGGATTTAATGCCGGTGATTTTGCCCTTTACTGTGTGCGTTTTTCTTATGTGCATTATTATGTATATGTGTTGGATGTGGAATGATTTCATTACAGGTGGTCCCACGCCTTTGAAACTTGCTTCTAGTCCCTGTTCTGTACGACGAGTTTCTTCCAACCAAACATGCGAAACACACGAAACGAAAGCCTGCGATGCAGGTGAGCTCGTTTCTCTAAAAGTGTCGCATATGTACAGCTTGTGATGAGCAGGCATCCTGTCCAGACTGCGCTCTGCTTCTCCTGAGCGGCAAGAGGAGATCATTTAACTACTTTCTCATACGTGGCCCCTAGGTGGCAGTGTGCATTGCAGACTCCGCGCAACTGAAGCGCACTTTTTGCGTTTAATATGCTGTCATTACATCTAGGGAGTATTTGCTGGTAACGAGTGTGACAGCTGGACAGATAAATATTTTAATGTATTCGGTTTATTTTCAGTGAGTTGTTTTTTTTTTTTTTAGAACATATTAGTGATAACGTCAACAGCCTGTGTGGAAGTCATGCTGATATTAGAAACAAAAATGAATCCCTCAGATTTAACGTCGTCGAGTTAAAAACTGATCAGCCTTGTGTTGTTTCTTGAGGCGCAATCCTAAGGCGAATATCTGGGATCAATATGGCTGTATTTAAATGGATAGTTACACTTGGCAGTTTTGCCCACCCATTTAAATGCGAAATGTTTACAAATTAAATAAACACGTTACTTGCCAATGCAAATTGATAATTATGGCGTCTTATACCTAAATGGTAAGTGAGGTTATTAGGCAACCGAGTTAAAGTAAAAAATTGGATGTTGGTAAAGCAAACTTTTCATTTCGTGCTCTTTCGACCGAAAGCTTCTTCCTTGTTTATTAAAATACAAAAAGAATTCTATCCTTGAACAAGAATCCGTATAATCATCGTCAAAAGTAATCCGTATGAGTTGAAATACAGTAACTGCTGTTTCAGGGTCACTTGCATTGAATTTATAGGATTGGAAATGCATGTGCGCTACTTGCGCTCCAAAGCCTCCAGCTTGAATGCGCTGCATGTGGGCGTGGCTTCTGACGTCACATCCGGGAGACAGAGTTCCCGTCACACAGCAGGGGCGGTACGGGGGGCGTGGCTTTCTCCCGGATCGCCATAGCCAGGGTGTGAGTGTCAGGGCTCCCATTCAGATCCACACGCTTGAATTACCCAGGGTTTTGTGACACAAATGAAAACGATTGAAGAGCGCGACAACAGCCGCGGAGCATCGGAAGAAACAGTGAAAACAGACACAGCGGCAAACCGCAGGATCTTACCTGCATTACTCTCAGCGATCCCGAGAATTAAAGGGGAGCGGAGAAGGAAGGGAAGCCGCGCGTCCTTAAAGCAGCTGAAAGTAGGCAGCGCTCGCGTGTCCACAGGTAGTCAGCGGGCTAGCTAGTGTATTCAGTTATTAAAAAGTGCAGGACATGTGGATATCTCCGGTCTGGGACACGGCTGTGGTTTTCTGCTAGATCTCCGTGGACGGAGCGCTTCGTCGCTATTGGAAAGGGAACAATCATGTCCAGAAGAAAACAGAGCAAACCCAGGCAGATTAAACGTGAGTAGATACCTAGAAAGTTAACATGAAGACCTTGCCTAATATTTCTTTCCCCTGATTATATTTTTAATAACATATTTCTGACTGCATTCTTTTGTAAAGCTATTGATTTGTTACATCATTTTTTTTTGATGATTCGCATTTGTTAAAGCCTTTCTTTTGAGACATGCTCAATATGGAGTAAGTGTTGGAAATATGTATTTCTGCTGTGAGCGTTTGAACCTACTTTTCCCTTAAAGTTAACTGGGTCGAATACACTTCGGACCAACATTAATCAGTCTGTAATCGGTACTGTAAATAAGAAATCCCTTTTCCATAGAGTGTTCTCGAAAATATAATCAGCGGAGATGTTTGTGCATGTGCATACCTTCTGGCAAATGATAAGATTAAGTGTCAAAAATAGTATAGGCGATGCCAGCAGTTATGATGACGGCTGTAATGAAGTTTGAATTGTTTGATTGGCTGTATCGCGGATTACTAATTTCTTCAAATGGCTTGTTGCTTTTAAAAATATATTTCCTTTTTTAAATACAAGTAGTGTCCACATGCAGCAGACCGTTGCCATGGTTTCCTGTTTAATTCTGTTTTGGAAACGCACTGCTCTCTGAGAAAGGCGATGGGAGCCCAGATAAGCAGCGATCTGATCTCAGTCGAGATAAAGATTAAAATTGGATCTTTTTATTTGTTTTCTGTCTGTGGCTGCTCCGAGACTGGCTTTTCTGTTCTGTTTCCAGAGATGGGGCCCTCAGATGCCGCGCTGTGCTGATTTCACTGGCTGATAGGGGATTACAATTGGATCTTTTTTCATCTGTCCCATTAACTCTGTAATGCACGGTCGCTGCACTCTCTCCCCCCGCCTTGTAACTCTTTTTTTTTGCACTTGGCTAACTCGCCCTCGATGTTTAACAAATCCTTCCTGTTTTTAAAACATGCACATATTTATCTCTGGTGTGCGATCTCAATTTTGATACAAATTATATGTAATATTAAATGCCTTTCTCCGAGTTAAAAGGAGCGCCAAAGCTGAAAAGTCGTTTTGCTCCGGTGCCAGGCACTGTTTCAGTTCTGCTTCCAGAGTAGATGCTTTGGTGCGATAAACACAGTAGCAATAACTTGGAGGTTGAGTTTGAAAGGGCTGTTCAAAAAGAAAGAAAATATATATTAATCGGAGGAAAAGGAGAAAGCGACTCTTAGAAAGAAAACCAGAAGCCTCCTGATAAGATAACATTAGCAAATGCTGTTGTATCGAAGTTTGTTGGGCCCCCCCGAGGATTGTGAGAGACGCGCGCGCATATATATTTGTGTGTATATAGCGCCGATTGAACAAAGGATTTCACTTTGGGGGCTGTATATGTTTCATGTTCTCACTCTTGAGAATTTGCCCGAACATCTACGAGCAACATCATAACAGCGGTATAGTACTAGTGTACTTAGGGGAATAGTGTAATAGCGCATGCAAGTATTCCAGGTGGCAACCGGCGATGGTCTTCTTCGGCGCTCCCTAGCCTGATTACTTGTTTTTGGCGAATGCTGGACTTTTTGCCGTTTAGCCGAATTTATTAAATTGAAGAAGGGCTGTTTCCCATTCGTTGCTTATAATCTTTTTATTAAAAGCAGTGACTTCGGGTTAAAACTAAGCAAATAATACGACGTGGGAATACGTTTGCGAAATAAATGTATTTGTACTAATAATATAGGCTTAAACAAGCAAATAAGTAAAAAACAACGGGTTACACAAACAATTATCGTATGACTGTCCTGTTTGTAATGCGTAAAACAGCGCTTAATTCCTTGTTGGCCGATATGAATATTTAACAAATTGTAATTAGTGTCCGAAAAAAGTAGACTAATTTGTGGATTTCAGTCTGATGTCATCGACATCAACTTTTTATCATGTGTTATGACTTATTTCCTCAGTTGTGTTACTTGTCTGATGGCAGTTACATTGTCACATGATTCTCTGCGACTTTGTAGATGCGTTTCTATTCGGGCTGTCCCCCCCCCTTTTCTTCTTCTTCTTCTTCTTCTTCTTCTTCTTCTTCTTCTTCTTCTTCACCGAGGAAGACTTGTAATCGCATTGCAGGGTGGTGCGACCCAGAAACACGTGCCAAGGTCCATGGCCTGTGGCTGTAGGACACTAATGAACAGCGGCGTTTCTACTTGTCGGAGACTCTTCTTAGTGCCGATGGCCAGATCTTGCCAACAGATCAACAGCCCCTCCCTGATATAATAATTCCTTTCATATATACGGCCGGCGCTTCCTGTTCCCAGTTTTTAGTTCTGGCAGTTGAGATGTCAGACAGGATAGGGAGGGTGGAGATCTTCGAGCGATAACGTGAAGCAGATCAGCCCGATTACAACGGAATGCGAATGTTAATTATACCCAGCTGGTGCTCTCATCTTTTTGTGTTTGAAACTAGCTGGTTGCATCAAAATAGCATGATCAAACTGATAAGAACAAGGGTAGAAAGAGCACAGAATTTTAAAAGCGATATATGCGTATTAAAGCATCTTTCTGTGTGAGATCTGCTGAAACGATAAGCCGCCTGGCCGATCTGGAAAGATACCGGCGGCTCTGCCTCCTGACGTCTGCGACTGAAACGCAGATAAGCGACGTCAATATGCGGAGTAAGGGGTAAACGTCCAAAGTGACGTCACATTTCGGTCAGGAATTCCGAGATATCCCATAATCGCAAACAAGATTGGAACTTTTTAGCGATTGCCGTTTCAGTTAGTTATATACGCACCCCCCCCCAAAAAAAATACACTGCGAAATACCCCTATCGACCTTTGGCTGTGTGATAGTTACATATCACACTGTTTTTCGTCTTCAGATGTGCACATATAAGAGAGACAAGGAAAGGCGGGAGCTGGAGCGCCATGGTGGCTTTTGCCTGTGTGTTTTTCCTTCTTTGTTCTGCTTTTAGCTCGATGTGAACTTTAGATAAGCCGTGGGGCCGATCTCTGCTCAGATAGAGATCGCCAAGTGCGATAAGAGTTCTTATCTGCGGCGAGCAGGCAGAAGAGGGACTTCAGTGCAATAACAAAGCCGCCCATAGAAGCTGTGCGCCAGAGCCCTGCCAGTGAGCTCCATGCTTAATGTGATTAATGTTGTTGTATAATTAGATGATAGGTGTGAATGCATGCCCCCCCTCCCTCCGCCGTTTTGCCTGTATTTTCTCCTAACGACCATTGTAGTCAATTAATTTAATTAAAACTAATTCCACATATTACTCACTATAGATTTCACGGAAGATACTACGGGGACTTTTTTCCGCTCTCGATAATTATCTTGAGTATGCTGTTTATTTTATCATTAAAAGAAAACTGTTGCATGCCCATGAATCAAAAAAGAAAAATAACGTGCTACGGCAGCAGAATTACTGTGACGATTACGCTGAAGATATTAGATGGCGTGTGATAACCCCCGGCTGCTGTTCTCTTGATGGAGAGCCGTTCCTTCCTGTTCCTCCCATTTTCCTGCGAGCACTCAGTTTGTCCGGTACAGTGTTTGTTAGCTTTGACTGTCAATGGATCCTGCTGCGATCGTTTTCCCTCTTGGGCATTAGCAGCGGCGTTTGTGGTTTCTGATCTTCAGTGTACCCTATGTCTATTGAAAACACTGTAATAGCCCCTCGGCAATCAGGGTGATTAGAAATGGCGACAGATTAAAACAGTTCTGCAAACAGTGGGGCACAGCTTCCAGCCTCAAGGGTCTAGTTGTATGTTGGCATGCATGACGTTAACATTTTTTTGAACACTCAAAGTACAACGAGCAGAGATGAGTGAGAAGGTGCTGTTGAATTATTTTGGTTGATACTGTGAACTATTCACAGCTACGAATTCAGGGGCCCCTCCATCGCAGCCTTTGTGCTAGTATTGCCAGGATAACCCTGCCGCTGAAACATCTGTTTCTGCAGTGCAGCTGGCCTGTGTCTGTGGTCTAGCATGGAAACCCGGGGGGGGGCACAAACACACTTGGGCATTTCACTGCTTCTTGTGCTCTGCTCAGAGTTGGTGGTTAGGGGGTTAAATTAACCTAATTTTTCAGCTTTATCTCCAAAATCTAAAAATTTATCTTCAAAATATGAGACGCTATCACAAAGTTCCTGAATTAGTCCTCTGGTAAGGTTCTTTTACTTTTCATGAAACAAGTGGAATGAGAAAATACGTGTTTACCTGCCGGGCCCGGGAGTGTTTTTCATGCAACTCCCAAGTCCATAATATTTAGAGAGTGCTTAGGTGGCATCAGCCTGGGGGTGCTGGTGGGGTTGGAGAGGGTGGGGTGCATTGATTGGAAAACCTGCAGGAGGTTGTTCAGGGTACATGGGTGACAGCCAGCGCAAGGACAGAGTATAACACTAATGTTATGACAGGAACCCCGGTGTCTTTAGTAAGACGGCTATTTTTTACGTTCAGAGTCTTTTCTCCTATGTGTAAAATGTTGTCGCCTGGCGAGTGCCAAATCCCGCAGAAGCGGCTCGATAGGCCGTGGAGGTTGCCCCAGACGTCGTACATCCACCTCAGAGAGTTTCCTTGCTAATTGGAGCGTAGGGGGTGTAAAAATAAAAATAGATCTGAGATTTTGTATAACAACAAAAGGCAGTGGGCGCGATACCCCTTCCTGAACGATACGCACCTCGCCTTGAATAGCAGCCAACGCGTAATGAGCGCTTTCAAATAGCGGCTCTATTATGAGTACTTTCTTTTCTTCTGCGGAGAACGAGACGTGGCTTAAATAGCAGAGAGACAAAAACAAAGGCTGACAAAGGGGAGACTTGATCGTGCACAGGGACGTTGGGTTTGGGTGCGGGGTCTGGGCCGGTGGAACGGTTCTGGCGTGAAGTGGTCAGTGTCGCTGGTTTGTGGCTGTTAGCCGGCACTCTCTTCTCGCCGAGCTTGTCTTGCACTCTCGCCCCCTTCTCTCATCCTCCCCCCCCCCCCCCCCAAGTCTCTATCTCTTTCCTTTGTGCCTCTTCCTCTTGCCCTCTCCCTCCTTTCTCTCCCTGAAATGGTCACCGGATTGTACAGGATGACTCATTAGAGATTGTGTTATGAGTGATCTCAGAGCTGGGTTTGCTTTGCGCTTGTGTAAACCATGCGGGTGTGTGTTTTTTGGCTGATAAGTAACCTGTCAGTCAAAGACGACTTGTTGGTGGTGGTAGTGGGGGGGGGGTACGGGTAGTATCCTGGGAGAAAGGGGCAGGGCATGGCACTTGCAGTCTCAGGTGGGCTCTGTATTAATTAGCATTATGCTAATCCCCTGCAGGTTCTGATTCCCTTGGATCTGTGTGTTTATGGTAGTTGTATTTTATGAAGTTTAAGGCTTTATTTTACAGGAGGTGTAGGTGGGGATCAGGTGTAGAGGTGTTTTTATTGTCCTGTAAATTGGTTGGCACATTGAGCTTCCGCTTTACGTCACCTGTTTTAGTTGCAGCTCCTTGTCTTATTAATAATGGAGAATTTAAGGTCTCCTGGAATCGGATCAGCTGGGATTCCTCACTGCCAGTGAGAAGATGTGGGTCCCTTTGGTCCATCGGCAGCCGCTGTTTGTCCTTGGTGTCTGTATGGCCCCTGTACCTCATACAGGTCACTTCAGGACCGGCTGTAGACAAGATGAAAATCCGTTATTCGTTTTTACTCAAATCCCCTTTGGCAAAGAGTCTTAAAATATCTTACGTCAGCTTTTCGTTTATTTATTTTTCCTTCTTCATCTGCTGAAGAATCTATAAGTAGTATGTGCTGTACGATTGAAGTGTCACCGCCTGGGTGTATAAATGTATATCGATGTGCCAGAGACAAGTAGCTGTGCGGTAACTGTTCGAAAGGTCGAGAGGTTATGGACAAATACGGAATGGCTGTCCTGTATGGAAAGATGAGCTCAAAAGGGAATCTTAGGCCATAGAGGCTCCTTGCTGCCCCCCCCCCACCCCCACTGGACTTGCACCCTTCCTCGGACGCTCTTCCCATTTAAGCTTCACTGACTCCTCCGGTCTGACGGGATTTTGCCGTGTTGGAATCTGATGTTCCAAAACTGCTGCTGGTGGAATTTTTATATTAGCTTGCAGCAATCTCAAATATTTTTCTTTTTAATCCTTTTCCTCTCTGTGTTCCTCTGCCTTCCTGCACTATCTCTGTGAGCTCTTTGTCCATAAACAATACCCCTGTGACTGCCTCCCTGTCCCCTGTCTCACTCTCCGTCTCTCTCTCCTTCTTTCCCTTTTTCTTTGATCCCCGCCCTACCCCACCCTCTCTCTCTCTCTCTCTCTCTCTCTCTCTCTCTCTTTTTCTCTCTCCCTCTCTCCTCCCCTCCCTCCTTCTCTGTCTCCAGTCAGACCTCTAGCTTTCTCTCAACCAGGTCCTAGTCGTATGATAATGTGGAAAGTTGAACTGGCCCCATTACAGCTGGGCTGATTGGGGCGCCGATAAGCCCGTTGATAATGGGTGGAGATAGCGCTGACACAGCGGTCCAATAGCGAGCCCTCGCTCCCCATTATCATTCCTCCCCACCGATGGGCTCCCCTGCACTATCGGCTCTCCATTTCCACTCCTCCGCCAGATAAGAATGGAAATACTGACTTCATAGCTGACTGATTAAAGTGTCTGCCTTTCTTGATAATACACAGATAAATTATGTTTTTTTTCTCTCTTTCTCTCTCTCTCTCCTTTCTCTCTCTTTCTAGAAAGGGAGGGGGTGACACAGGGTGCAGAAAGAGCCCTCTCCTGTGTAAATTCTTCTCTGTCGGTCTCTATAAGGGCAGAAAACTGGCGTCTTGGATGGGCTTGGGGCGAGGAGTGGTGCAGGTGTCCAGGCGGTAGGCAAGGCTGGCGTTTTGCGGGTGGGAGTGGCACCGGCCTAGTAGGCAGATGTGTGTGAACATGAACGCGCTATTTTGACCATAAACACGGAACTTCCTAAACTGTAACAGCAGCCCACATAGGAAGTTTACACTGGAAAGCTTTTGCAGATTTCAGGCGTCATATTAAAATGCTTTTTTTTTGTGTGTGTGTGTGTGTAATATCAGTCTGGCAGCAGTTTTGCTCTGGGTAAGACGTTCTCAGGGTTTCTGAGGGATTTTGTGGACCCAGAATTATTTTAATGACACCTCTGCCCCCCCAGTTTGGGCTGATGTAAGCCCCAACGAAGACGGAAGAGAATTGTTGTTGATGGCCATTGACCAGTAGAGAGGGAATCTGTGGGGAAGGTCGACCAGCATCTGGTGCTTTCTCAGCGACGGCAGGCCCTCATAAATCTGACCTGCTGACACTTCCCCCACCTGAAGTTTGCCCCCGCAGCCCGGCATTAAACACGGCCTTAAATAGTCCAGCACCTGCTTCTTGAATTTGGTAGCTGAGACCTGTTTGGCCTTATGATCTTTTCCGTTTCTTTAGAAGTGCCAGGGTTCTCTGCCGCTAGGTGCCTTTGGCCCCCCACCCTCACCCCTACGGACTCCCCCCTTGCCCCCCATCTCCGCGTCCTGCCCTCCACCAAAGCCGTCTGACCTCTGAATTATTCACATTAGCGGGCTGCTAAAATGTGCACGTGAAGCTAATTTGATACCAAAAGCAGGAATTCCATTTTAAGGCCAGCAAGTCCCATTCAGTCGGGCCGCACAGAATGGGCAGTGAAGGGGGGGGGGGGGGAGGGGGGAGAAGGAGAGAAAAAAAAAACGGAACTGTGATTAAAAGGCCTGATAAGAGAGTGACTGTGTTGTGTAGGAGTTGATATCAATGTTATCTATCTGTCTTTTTCATTCTGCTAGCCTTTCTGTTGTTTTTTACCCTTATCTTGCGGCACCAAAATGCCAGGAACAGAAAAGAAAGAAAGAAATTACCGCTCGGATTATTCATGGGCTGCTGATAAAACGCTCGCACCAAATTAAAATGAATATAGATATTTTTTTTTCCCCTTGCAATTGTTTTTATTTTAAACGCTGGGCAGAGTGCTGAGTTCTGTCAGTATAGGATACACCCTGGCCCCCACCTGTCTGTCTCTGCTGGGGGGGGAGAGTGACACGAACCCTATTTAACCCTTTCGGCATACACACACCTCTCTCTCGCCCTCTTCCACCACAGTGAGTTGCTCGTTGGAAGCCTTAGATAAGCCCGGCCTCAGCCTGACACAGACGGCTGTTGCCGTGGTACTCCTTTTGGGCGTCTTGCCCTTGGCTGGAGGGGGCCATGTTTCCTCAGTGTTTTTACGCATCTGGCTTTACCTACATAACAGAACCACAGGGTCGTTACTGCACAGGATGTTCTGTATGCCCCAGCACATGTGCCTGACCTCTCCCATGTCCTCCCTCCTGCCTTATTGCTCTGTAGGGAGGGCGGCACGCATCACGTTCAGTCCCAGTTTGTCTTTTTTTTTTTTTTTTTTTGTCCAACTCGTTTAGCTTCGCTCACACTGTCAGTGAAGCGATTTTAGCCCTAAGTTTCTCCCCAGTTTTAGTCATATGATGTGACCACAGACCCAGACCGACACCCTGAGTAGGACTCTGTCTCCGTTCTGGATCGAGCTGGCTTGCACCGACCTTCTGGCCACCTGCCCTCACTGTTCCTGTCATGCCACCCAACCGCCCTCAGCATGCTCTGTGCCCATCGTGCCCTGTGCCCATCAGACTAGCTACCCGCCCTCGCCGTGCCCGTCACACCATTCGCCCTTGCTGTGCCCTCGCTGTGCCCTACCCTGCCATTCCCTCTTAGTTGAATCCTGCTTTATAATCCCATATTAGTGCTGCCACGTCACTGTCTTTCCTCCTCTCTGTCTGTTTGTGCTCTCTCTATCCCTCCCTCTCTCTCCCTCTATCTCCATCTCTGTCGTCCTCTCTCAAATGATTCTGCTTCCAGGACATTTTCCTTTTCAGACTGTCATCTTAAACCCAGGTCACTTCTGTACAAAATGATATTAATCCCCCCTTTTGCGCATTTGCTTTCCTTGCCCTGTCCGCGTGGTGGTGGGGGGGGGGGGGCGGGGCGGGCCGGGGGGCGGGGGGGGGGGGGGGGGGGGGGGGGGGGGG
>JAODJX010000020.1:18155613-18170197 GCA_026776945.1 Isichthys henryi | reverse complement strand
CCCCCCCCCGCCCCCCCCCCCCCCCCCCCCCCCGCCCCCCCCCCCCCCCCCCCCCCCCCCCCCCCGGGGAAAGCGCTTAAGAATTCCGTAACTTTAGCCGTTTCCATTTTTTTTCAGATGCAAACAGAATGTGAGTCCCGCAGCCTGCTTGGATACTAACTACAGAACAGGGATGCATTTCCCAAACCCTCCTGTTAGCAGCTAACATAGTCAGATCCATTCAGTTGCATGTTTCCAACTATGTAAGTTGCTAATGTAGTTAGCGACTGTGCTTTTGGGAAACGCACCCTGGTACCAGGGCTTTGGTCAGGTCTGCAAACACTTGCACGTGCATTCACATGTAGGTAACAGTTTTATTACCTTGTAAACAATCTGTAGAGTTGGCAAACTACTCCAATGTTTTTGATGTAGCTAATTTTAGGTTCATAATGGAAAAACACAGACTTGCCATAAGATTTCTTGCGTTGGTGTGAGAGTCTAAAAGATTTGAGTGTCACGCCAGATGCATAAGAGTTGGCAACCTTGCAGTACTGGTCACAGAACCCCTACTGTAGATTCTGGACTTGCCCCACTGGGGAAGCAGAATGTGTGGTTGTTTAAATACAAGTGTGTACTGTTATACAGCAATGTTACTCTGGGGCTTCTGTAATCACTGCCATGTAATTTCAGCACGGTATCTCCTGAAAATAACAAGTGAGGAGGCTCGTACAGGCATCGGGGAAGGGACGGGGGGGCTGTGTAATCCTCTGGGCTGTTTAGCATGATTCTGTGTCTCATTATGTCCAGATGAAGCTGCACGTCCAGAGGCAGACCGAGGAACAGGCAGCACAGGCCAGCCAGTGTTTCTCATAGTAAACGGAGAGGCATCTGAGCAAACAGAGCCGACGTGCCAAAGGGTGATGCTGGGCGGGTTCCCTGTGTTCTTCGGGAAAAAAAACACCCCCATGTTTGCTTCGTGGGCCAGAAACCCGAAACCTCGTTGTTCTTGGAAGGAGATATTCGATCCATTTCATCTTCTTCCTGGTGGTACCATTTGCATAGTTTGCAATTACAGGCTGTAACGCGTTCCGATGTGTCACCCCATGTTTGAATAATAATATTTAAAATAACAGCTGCGATGCAGTGATATGAGTGATACGGGAGCTGCCGAATGTGGCGGGAGGAGATGGAAAGCTCGCATCTGACTGTCAATCCACTTTCACGCCTGTCGCTGGTGTCTTTTCACCAAAAAAACACTTCGCTGAGGCTGAAGGGTTTTTAATAAGCGCTAAGGAGAATGTTTAAGTGATAACAAGCTGCGTGGAAAAAAGGGGACATTCGGAGCTAAAAAACAGAAGCGACAAAACAGCTGTGTGGAAAAGCGTCCGCTCAGCATGTTGTGATCTAACGACAACACCAGGAATTTGGGCGCGGGCTTAGGTGGGAAGGTGGGGTGCCGGCGTCCATGACAAGGAGGTGGGGCAGGTGGGGGGGGGGGCAGGTTAAGAGGCGCGCCTGCCGTCTAAATGCGGCTTCATTCAAGAGCAGTGACGTCACCCCTGGACGGCTGCTGGGGTGTTTTTGGAAGGCCGTCCTGTGCAGATTACCCAGCGAGGCTGGGCTGTAACTTGAGGCCAGGATAGAGAGAAGAGGAATAGAGAGAGAGAACGAGAAAGAGAGAGAGAGGGAGGGAGGGAGGGAGAGAGAGGGAGGGAGAGACTGAGAGAGTTATGTCAAACCAGCTGAGCTCAGAAAGTAAACAGAGCTCGAGACTGAAGCATGCTTTCTACAGGATGCCAGCTGCTCGCTCTCCGCAGGGACACACGTGCATCCCCTTGTGCCGGCTGCGGCGCCTTCTGGCATCTCCTCCTCCTCCTCTTGGTCTTCGTCGCCCGGGGAGCAGCGTGGCCGCGCGGTAAGAGCCCAAGCAGCCGCCTCGGCTTTCCGTCTCTCCTTCTCCGCGGGTCTCTCCCAGCTCTTTGTTTGAGAAGGGCAGCATCAGCATTCCTCTGCCCTTAAAGAGCACGGAAAGATTCCCCCTGGCGTGTCTCCCCTCTGCACGGTGCCGCTCAGTTTCCTGCTCCACTGATGGAAAGGAACCTCCAGCAGAGCTCCTTAGGTGCTGCTGTCTTTGAAAGATGAAACATCAAAGTGTCTCCTGCCTGGAAAATTTGGGAAGATCTGAAGTGTTTCAGTCTACTTTTTTAGCTATAATCTGTCCTAGAGGCTTTCTCTGAAACCTGCTGAGTCAAAAGGTAACCCCTCCATTCTTTTCAAGGCCAGTATATTTAATCTCGAGGGTCCTTGACATGCATTCAATGGCTTTTCCATTTACACACTGCGTTCATTCAACTGCGCCGCTATAACAATCTGCTTTCCTCATAGGACCACTATCTGGTCAGACATTTCTCAGCATAACATAACACAAGAAGTGAAATGGCCAGCTACAGCCTTAGAACCTGCAGCATGTAGCCACATATTCGACCACAAGGCTGTCTATATGGTGTTCGTACTGACAGAGATCAGCCGTCTTTTGTTGGAAGATTAGATTTCGTTTGACCAACGCAGGTGTCGCAGTCAGGAAATCGACCCAAATGTGAATGGTTGAGAAGATCAGGGAAGTACTTGTAGACAGTGGTGGATTCTCCTGAAACACATGTTCTCAGTGATGGCTGTAACGCATGTCCTAAAAGGACGGCAGGGATTGCTATATGGCAGGATCACCGTCACCAAAAATAAATCCAGGAGACACGAGGTTGGCATGACTAAGACTTTCCCTCTTTTGAAAAATGTCGCTTTCTTCCACAACAGGTCATAATGAAGTCAGTTGGGCAACAGCACAGAGATTATGTAATCTGGCTGTTTCCAGGCAAAGAGGTGTCAACAGTACAACGGAAAGCTTGCCTCTGGAGAACTGAAAGCAGGGCGTGCAAAAGTGATTAATCAGCATTTTCCCTAATACCTCCTGCCACATCAAAAAAATTCCTCCCCATATCTCTGCCTCATGCCCCCCCCTTGCTAAGCCTTGGTTTTCCCAACACACAAGCTTCCCCAAGGGCTGTCTGCACATATTCTATTTTTGCCAGAGAAGAGGCTAACTGTTGTTAGTGTGTTTGGATTACAGGAGCGTGCTGCCTGCGGTAAATCTTTGGAAGTGAGATAAACAGAGGCCACATACAAAGGAGACAACACAATCGGCACTCAGAAAACTGTCGTGCAATTATTGCGTTTGCATACAAGTTCAGGTTAGGATTTAGCTCTATAACATATTTCTTGCTGCTAGTTCTTGTTTTTAGAAGGTATAGATGCACAAAGGAATTGAGCTGATGACAGAACTACATGCTACATGGATTTTATTTTTATTGCGAGCATATGGTGTTTTCAGCTGCTTCAGTGTTTTTTTTTTGGGAGTTATTTAAGGGTGAGCCCCCCTTTTTTGGATGTGCATCCTCACAGGATGCCCTCGGGAGCCTGTGGGAGCTGTCCTTTCCACCGCTGATAAGTCCGTCAGGCATAAAGAGGCCAGAAAGTAGTATGAAAACACAGCAATGGCTTGAGGCTGTCACTTGTCTTGGGCAACCTGAACAGAGTCAGTCATTAATAGTTATTACAAGAGGTAAGCTTCCAATTCAGGGTCTGCATCATTCAAAGGACGCAGTGGGCGTAGCCTTTGTCAATTGCGTTCTTCTAAAAATCTATGCAATAAATCCTGGGATAAGTTGGATCGCAAAAGATCCATTGGGGTGGATCCTTCGCAGCCCAAGAATAGAAGGATTCGTTTCAAGGGCGCATTTGAAGGAGACTTCAAAATGGAACAGCCTTGAGGTGCTGCTGTGATGCATTTGGTCTTCAAATGCAGCCTGAAATGGTACACAGCTATAGTGTGGTGATTAGCAGGGGTCCTAAACTTGGTGGCCAGAAGGTTGCGGGTCTGAAAACCACTATTGTTACTTTTGAGAGCTATCTAGCGGTACGAACTGTAAAAGTGGTGAGGCACATGAATCGCTTTGTGCAAAAAAAAATTAGCTGCCCGGCATGTAAGTGATACAAAGTCATGTCATGTAACGTGATCTGAATCAGATGTGCCGACTCCTAAATCAGACCAAGAAAATGATGTGCTATGCAGCTGTATGGAAGCCCCAATGCAGAACCCTGATCAAACCATGCAGAAGCAGGGAGAGCGACCTGCCCTCACCAAGCCTCAGGGTACAAGCGCCATTGATCACAGATGCTCTGAATCTGGGTTTGGATATCTGGCGAGAAGGTGTGACTAATCTGATTGTGGCTCTTTGCTTTATTTTGGCAGAACGAGGGGGTTTCCGCAAAAATGACCAAGGAAAATAAGCGCTAAATCTGTAGCATGGCAGACTATATGTACATGTACGGATAGTTGGATGGCTGGAGAGGACTGAGATCTCTGCGGGGTGTCCCAGAGAGAGATGCACTTCTATGGGGGAACGGTCCTGGTAACACTCAGTGTACACTAGGCAGAATTCGCTGGTTCCCTCTGCCATGGGCCATCAGTTTCCACCTTGTGACCGGACTGTTTCCATCATGGACTGTTGCGCTTTCTGTTCCGTTACCTCCATCACGAATTCAACATCTGGAATGGAAAAAAAACAGATACTAATTACATAAGGCCAGCAAGCCTCAAAACCTACAGAAGACCCATGGTGGGAGAAGCACATGGCCTGGAAGAAAACCATGTTTGTTACTTCTGCTCTCACAGTTACCTTGGTATACGCATGTTGCGTGCCAGGAATGTCGGTGTGCAGGTTCGCAGTTCTTACTGGTAAAAGGAGCCCAGACGAGCACGATAAAACCTATCCCAGCAAAAATGGACTTTTAAGTGCTGTTCTATTGTTCGTGTGTGTTTTTTTTTATTTGGGCTAATGATAAACCAAAGAGATAAGAGCTATAATGACTGCAGAACATCAAAGGACTAAACGCTTGCTGAGCCTGCTACCCCAGGAGGAGTAAACAAAGTCCAGACCATTTTTTGGGCTATGCGCCTTCAAATTACAGGGACACGTGTGCCAACGGTGCCTGCTTTTATTCTACGTGGGTCTGCCGACTCCCTATTTACGCACGATGTAAATACAAAGGATCCAAACTGGGAGGGGTGGGGGAAACGTCCAGAGAAGCTGAGCCTTCCAGTCATGCTCAGGGACCAATATTGTGGCTCAGAGTCTTTGATTTACAAGTTATAATGACAAAGGAGAAACTTGGACCCACACACATCAGGCCGTTTCTTAACCCCGTCCCCCCACCCCCCCCTTAATCCCAGAACAATGTGCCACATACCCCTTGGAGACCTTTCAGTAAACACAACACAAGCTCATCTCTTGAGTTGGAGCGACTTGCCTGGCTTCCAGCTTCACACCGCAGTTGCCTGGGACTTCTCAGAATTCCGGTGGAATGGGAGGATCAGGAGACTCGAATCTGGCCGATGGGCCGCTCTGTAGAGGTCAGAAAGTCAAAGGATGTCATGTGGGGGGGGTGGTGTTAGTGGCACATTAACATCAGAGTCAGAGCTCCCCCCCCCCACACACTTTCTTGTATATTAGCCTAATTGTCGCCCGGAGGTGTGGCCAGTGATGACGGTACAAGCTATCGAATGGGGGGGGGGGGGTTGGAAGAGTGTGTAGCGGGGAGTTTAAAATTTGGGGACCCCGTTTTAGCAGAGACCCCTGGATTTCAGGTCCCCGGTTAACGTCTAACACTGCTTTTGCGTGCATCAGGGCCGTGGGCAAGAACCTGTTGCAGATTATCATACAGCCAGAATGAGTCAGAATTCCTCTCTTCCCACCTCCCCGATGAAAGCAAACGAATGTATTCATATTTGACAGCATATCTATAATGAAGCAATTCTGATGCTCAGTGTTGTAACAGAATATCCTCGGAGACAGCTGAGCCGGTGAGCTTTTGGCCAAATTATCCAGTGTGTAAGTCGCTAGTCTGCCATGTTACATCAGAGTCAACGCATTAACGGCATCAAATCCTGGGAATGAGCTTAAAAGCGCTGGACAGTTTAAGTGGATTATCGGGGACGATAAACACAGCAATGAAAGAGCACCATTACATCAGCTGGGAAGGGTATACACTATAATCTATCCTTCAGAATCTGGCTGATTCCTGGGTAGCTGGAGCTGCCACATGCATCATCCGGTGAATACCTTTAGTGCAGCAGTGTGGCAGCAAGCAAACTGTCAACCATACTTTACATATTAGATTCACGCAGGCCTTGCGGGTAGATTGCAAAAATGCAAAGAAGCTTGTTGCATTCATTTCCACAGAAAACCATTATGGAAATTGTAAACACTGGCAATTTACCCCGAGTAAATGAACATAATTGACTCCAGTTCTTGCATGGTGCCTATAGGATAGAAAATGTGTTTTTTCCCCTTTTTTTCCCCAAATAAGCAAACAATACTTTATTGTCACTTAATTTGCACTGGAGAGGTTTGTGGCTCCTGATGTTTGTCTGGAAGAGAACCCCATGAAATGATTTTAAGGAGTGTCTGTCAGAAACGGAGAAGAAAATCCAAAACAAGACCCGAACGTTTTTATCGGCAGCAAAGAGACTGCAGCCCATTATCACCCACCATGGCGACAGATAAACTTCTGAATACTTGGCAGAGGTGTAACGAAGTTCCACGCAAATAAACTGTTGCACAGAGAAAATGGTCTTTATATGTGAGAAGCAGTGCCACTTTTTCTGCCCTTCGGTGGGGACGTGCATGGCTCTGAGAGAGAGGTATTCAACCTGTGTGTGCCCACCTGGTGGAGCATGAAGGAATTGCAGGGGGCTGCAGGTTAGGTGTCTGTGTCTGGGTTGGAAGGTTGTGGGTTTGAATCTCAGTTAGACTAATCACTCCGGGGTGGGGGGTAGGATAAAATGGCTGATAGTGTAAGCCGACCTCAAATTCTGCCCCCACCTATATGAAAGTGTGTCTCAAAGAAAAACCATAAGCCAAAAAACAGGGAATTCTGAGATACTTGTACAAACGCCAGATAAAAGTTACTTACACTCTCATAGCATAGGAAACAGAACTGATTATAACATAATTCACAGCTTGCCATAGCTGGTCTTGTTAGCTTTATGTTTCACAATAAGAAAATGTAAAGATGTATTTTTGTTGCCCTTTAACAATTAAATCAGGTGCATTTTTCTCAAACTAAACAAATATTGTTTTCCTTTGTGAAAAAAAAAAATCTTGAGGGAATCGCAAATATCTGGATGAAGGAGAAGGGTGTATTTTATTGCAGTGTTAGTGCTTAAAATGGCCTGAAAATCACAGATACTCGCTGTGCGTATGTCATGACATTCTCCAGCTGGTTGTCCACACAGAGAAACACATCCATTAATCACGTCAACCGCTGTGATTCACCATGGAGGCTGGCGTGTGGGCAGATGGGGTGGGGGGTTACCATCAGGCGCAACACTCAGCTGATGGAATTACCAAGGAATAATACCAACGACCTCAAGAATGAAGAAGTATTTGGGCCACAAACTGTGGAGGCCTTTGGCAGAAGCGGTCTGACCTCCTCTCACCCCTCAAGCCTTGCGTTGAAGAGCAGTCAGTGGTTCCCAGAGACTTGTGCTGGAGAGACTGACCCAAGCCTACAGAGCTCTGACCAAGCCTGTGGTGGACAGGAATGTTCAGAACTCTCCAAGCAGAGGAGGCATCCAGAGTGGATTGAAACTGCTTTTGTTTTGCTTTCTTTTCCATTTCTACGCGTAGTCCTGTCTTCGTCTTCTCAGTTACATAATCGCCGGCACTGAGACAAAGAATCTCTCCTAGAACTCGATGACCATCTCGCCTACCCCCACCCTCTGGCTGTTTTTCCAGTGAGTTCCTCAGACATGAGGAGGCTGGGATAAACACAGACATTAAGCGGGGGTCAACCCCCCCCCCCATACTGCTCAGCGGCAGGAACAGGTCAAAGACCTTCCAGCGCTTGATGCGATGTGTGCCATCAGCTTGCAAACATTACTCAATAGGAAAACAACAATTAAAGCTGAATTTCTTGGAAATGGGTGGCCTGACTTGCAAATAAATTACTGCCAAGAAACAAACACAGTGATTAAAAGGGAGTTCAGCTGAAATCCATAAGGACAAATACTGTGGATCCCAAGGATACACCAACTCTACAGGCTTTCCTCCTCCACATTCTCCAGATCCTGAGCTATTTTGTAGTTATCACCTGCAGGCTGGAGTCTTTTAACAGGTAACGCTGTCAGTCGCTGTGTCAAGGAGCCCACTTCTGCTGAATAGCACCTCTGTCTGTCAGACTACAGATTCTGGTACGACACCTGCCCCGGCTCTGAATGGAGCATCATGTGCCAAGGCTGCTGCGAGTACGACCTCATCCGCTGCAAGTGCCCCACCCAGGGGTCGCCGGTGGGCTATGCAGTGCCCTGCTGCCGGAATGCTGTCAACGAGTGCGACCCCTGCATCATCCATCCAGGTAAGAGTTTCCTCTCCTCTCATCCTGCCTTGTAAGAGTGGATGCATCCATCCATGTTCAATGATTGCATAT
This sequence comes from Isichthys henryi, assembly GCA_026776945.1. Taxonomy (NCBI): domain Eukaryota; kingdom Metazoa; phylum Chordata; class Actinopteri; order Osteoglossiformes; family Mormyridae; genus Isichthys; species Isichthys henryi. Next base: position 18,161,674 of record JAODJX010000020.1, on the reverse strand, counting down.
CCAGGACAAGATGGTTACATAAGGAACAGGGCAAGGGACACTTTGGACATGTGCCAGTCTTTGACAGGGCACACACTTACACACTATGAGCAATTTAAAGATTATCACCTAACCACAAGGTTTTAGGAGGGAACCTGAGAAAATACAGGGAGAGTATGTAAACCCCAAACAGACTAATTTGGAGTGAAGAGTATGTTACATATATGACATAACAGGTGACGTATATCATGTTACTTTCTACCTCCTGGTTTCACTTGGTTTTACAACCTACATGAAAAAGAGTAATAATAATAAATATGTGATTCCGCATTTCGGGAAGCAGCACACGTATGTTCACAACCAAGTGTAAATTTGTTTTATAAACTTGATAGGTTCAGTCGTAAATCAGTGACTTGCTGTCTCCATGGAGACCTGCCCCCAACGGTCGTGGTACTCATGCCGACACGTGGAGGACGCGAGACCTTGGGCCGGCAGCCTCAGTCCTGTGAGTCTGAGTGAAAATCCAGGCCCCCTTTAGCATCGGGCCCTCTGGGTTTTGGGAGCATTTCCATTTCAGGTTGGAATCAGTGTGAATTCCTCCCCATCCTTTCTCGAAAGTAAAACTGATGACTTTCCCAGGTCAGATGACAGAGCTTATGGGTGCAGACAAAGTCTGTGTTTGCGTGTGCGTATTGGGGAGGGGGAAGAGAAGACGGCTAAAAGCCTTTTCAAATAAAGAAGGCAAGAAGTAGACGTAATAAATCAAACATTTCGTTCAGATTGCAAGAAAGTATTTCTTCCCTGCAATAACCTCCCTTCTTCATCCTCTCACCCTCTTTATCTCCGTCTCTGACTCTCACCCACATCTTCCTCTTGGTTTTCATTTGCCATCCGTGGAGTCCTCCCCACCTCTCTCATTCTCTCTACCGCCCCCTGCAGGTTGCAGCATCTTCGAGAACTGTAAACGATGTAACAATGGCACATGGGCAGCCAAGGACGACTTCTTTGTCAGGGGGAAGTACTGCGCTGAGTGTCGACCCGGCTGGTCCGGAGGCGACTGCATGAGTGAGCATCCCGTCCTCCTTTCCTTTTGTGTGTCTCAGACATTAATAATGAACACGGAACCACTATGGAGCTCAGGAAGAACAGCTTCCAGAAGACCTCGGGTACATCTGGGTGACATGATCAGATGTTAGCTGAGTGCTGGAAAGCCCTTTACTTCAGTGCAGCCCTTCCTGTGTAAATTTCTCTCCTGACAGAGAGCAGCTGAATCCGTGTGTGTTTGAATGTGTCCCTTTTTCCTCCATCATCTCTCCCGCAGGATGCGGAGGAGTGATCAGGAAGACCCAGGGTCATGTGGTTCTGGAGAGCTACCCGACAAACGCGCGCTGCGAGTGGACGCTGCAAGTCGACAAGGACTTCACTATCGAGCTCAGGTAGTCACCTCCACCCCCTAATCTCTGCTCTTCAGTGACACACTGACAAAATCCTGCACCATCAGGCCAATCATATATACACAGGAATATATCGGTTTGTCATTATATAAAAATATTTTTAAAACATATAATTGCCATTGAAACTAAAACAGATTGGAAAGGACTTATATCTGCTGTTAACATTACCTTCCAGCACAAAACATTCCTTGCTTTAGGTATTACAGCAATTTGCTCTGGCTGAAGCGGTCTGCTTTGACAGTAAAACGTGCCCCCCTGATTACCGTCCATTGCGATATCAGGTCACCAGCTGCCACCGGGCTTTTAGAATTTAACTTTTACACAAACCATGTCCAGCCAGCTGAGTTGGGCGTTAGTTTAGCACTTACGTAGCTAATCAGCGTTTTCCCTTTAGACACCCGTCCTCTAAAAATGGCTCTTTTGTGGAGATTTTACAACGCGCATGAAGGTTATACATGGAATTACTCCCCGTTTCTGACTTATGTCAGCGCTCCTAAATAACGGACTGCCGTCGCTTATTTATGGCTCCTGGCACGTGCGAGCGGAAGCCCACCTGGTAATCTGCTACCGCGCGCCGATCCTCTTAGCGCTCTGCTCTCCGCCGCCGTGACTGAAGCCCCACAAAGTTTTACACCGACATTTACCGACAACGCTTTTCCACCGCCGTGGAGGTTGGAAAATGTCTACCAGCTACTGAAAATTAGCCAGCATCTAATCTCTGGTTTTTCTTAAATGTCCATGTGTATGCTATATATTTGAGTAAAATTTGGCCCTAACAGAATTTTTTCCAGCTTTAGCATGATTTATGAATAACGTCATCGCTTATTAAGGATCCTTCCGTAGCCCCCGCAGCCCGAAGTGATGTCGTACGCGCTGTCATAATTATATCCGCGCGCCCCTGCTCTTTGGCCCAGCGCGTTCGCGCGTCGTCTGTCCAGCCTCTAATAACTCCACGTAGTCCCTGCTATTCGGCTGCTTATGCGCGTTCAGGTGTCCTCTGTCCAGCTGTTGTGTCCGCGCGCGTTCGCGTGCCGTCCGGTCTTCGGGTAGATACGCGTGCATCTGCTGTTTGGCTCCGAACGCACTTTCGTCTGCTTAACGCAATAGACGTATCCTTTATAATATGAAAATATTTGAGTGCGTGAGTGAGTAAAATTAAGCGCTTGGGCGGGACACGGTCCGCTGTTTTGACTAGATATTTTTGGCTTACTTTTAAAATCAAGGGTTTTTGTCAGCATGTTGTACGAATCCATCCATCCATGCATGCAAATTTAAGTAATTTATTCTAGTTAGGGTCGCGGGGGGACGTAGAGTGTACCCCAGGCAGCAAATACCACAAGGTATGACTTAGGTACAAACATGCGCATTGTTTCTGAAACTTTTTTTGTATCTATATGGAAAACTCCGCCTTCCATGCAAATTCTCTTTGGGGCGGGAAGACAGTTTTATTTCCGAGAAATATTTACTGCTATTGCTACTGAAATTCTTCTGGGATCTACTGCATATGTTACTGCATGCTGAACCAAAGTTATCAGTCTCAGATTAAGCTGGCTAAAAGCTTCCGATTTTGATTTAAGGGTTTGCTTGTGTTTGGACCCGTTTCTCAGTGACGCACAACAGCTGGGAGCACTTATAATTCTGTGCTGTTAGCGAAAGCTTGCATTATTTGAATGTTTATACATTTACTGTGCAAATTGGATTCTCCTGTCTGAAAATGCATTAAACTCAGGCATTGTTTAAAATATCCATTTGTGGAGCATAATGCCCTGCGATGGACTGGCCCCCCATCCTGGGTTGTTCCCTGCCTCGTGCCCATTGCTTCCGGGATAGGCTCCGGACCCAGTAGGATAAGCGGTTTGGAAAATGGATGGATGGATGGATGGATGGAGCATAATCTAATATGTGTATAATATAGTAATAATAGTTGTTGTTAGAATGGGAAATTTACTAAAACTTGCACACAACACATGGTTTTAAAATAGAAAATAGTAAACATTTTTTACATTTAGTGTAAGTAGAAATCTCAAAACAGGTGCATGGCTAATTTTTCACTGTACAACTGTAACCTCAAGTTAAAATATTATTTTTAGAAGGAAACAACGGCTTTTATTTATTCCTAAGTAATGAATTAATGAAACTGGAGTCTATACTCCATCATAGGAGGAAAACTGGTTGAATAACTGGATCAGTAAATATCATCAAAGAATAATATTACCTGACCGTGTAGGTTACGTTCTGGAAACTTTGCAAAATGACAAATGTTTTAAGTGACAGCCAATTTATGTTGGAAAAGGTATCCACTAATTCAGATGCTGAATATGTAGCAAGGGCAGCTATTCTGGAAAATTGCATGGATAAAGAGTAATAAGTGAACAAACTCACCACGCCAGCATTAACTGTGTAATGACTGCCATCTGGATATTCTAACGGGAGCTATTTTTAAGCAACAAAATATAGGCATTCTTTTTTTTTATAGCTGACACTATAGATGATAATGTTTTTATTGTAGGCATGTAGGGTGTTTCCTTATTAAATTCAAAAAGCAACATCTGCTTATTTTTAAGTGTCACTTACGACTGCAGAAAATATTTAATATTCGGTCATCCTAATAGCTTGGGACTGTAAGACTCCCAGACTTGTTACTTCTAATTGCCTCCGGTGGAAACCAGTATGATGTCAACGGAGAGCTTCTGCCAGCTTTAATAACTCTCTTCTCGCGCTGATCCTTTTAACAGGCTAAAAAAAATAATATAAAGGTCGGTTTGCGGAGAATAAACGTGGCTTATTTAATATATCGTGACTTTCATTTTCATAGTTTCACCAACAGGAGGAAATTACTTGCACTATTCACACCTCCGTGGAACAAAGGAACTTGTGTGAAGAATGACGTCAGAGTAACGCGTAACCCTGATTTGGGGATTTATCAGTAGTCTAGAGGCATCAAACAACAGCTAGGTTGCAGAGTCTTAGGGAGGGTCCCCTACCCCCCAGCCCCGGAAAACTGCCCAGCTGGAAAACTAGTGTCCTGGGGTTACTGCTTTTAGAGTATTCCAGCTTCTGCAGAGATAGTGTCATGATTGCTTCAGTATCCAATCACGGCTGCTTTTCTGCAGCTTCCGGATGATCAGTCTGGAATTCGACTACAGCTGCCGCTACGACTACATCGAGGTGCGGGACGGCGACAGCCTGAGCTCCCGCGTCATCGGCCGGTTCTGCGGGAACGAGCGGCCGCCGCCCATCCTCAGCTCCGGAAACTCGTTGCACATCCTCTTCGTCTCGGATGGCTACAAGAACTTTGACGGCTTCTTCGCCACATTCCAGGAGAGCTCGGGTAAACGGTGGGGGTGAGGGGGCATTTTCCAGGCCCGCTTATTATGACCAAGTGGTGCGTTCCCGGGAATAATCGGATTACTTTTTTTGCCATCTCGGGCACTTGCCAGATATCTGCTTGGGTTCTTGGCATGCAGTCTAAGAACAAAGGCCTTTAAATACCTTCGAGCTGTCAAGCCCCAGACTCCATCCCCAGGGCCCCATGGACCAGCTCCTTTATCCCGAGGCACGTCCGTTCTGGTCCCACTTTTCGGCTCGCCCCACTTTCCCTTTTTTACCGCCTGCTTTCTGTCTCCCATCCACAGCGTGCAGTTCCTCCCCCTGCCGCCACGATGGGACCTGCGTGCTGGACTCGTTGGGCTCGTACCGATGCGCGTGCCTGGCCGGCTACACGGGTCGGCATTGCGAGAATGGTAAGCCACACCTGCCACGTCTGTGCCGGGATGTCGCGGCTGATCTGAGCACGAATAGTTTCCACAGCAGCTGCGTGTGATGCCGTGCCCTTGGCGTGCTCCGTCTGGGTCCTGCTTCGTCAGCTGTTCTCGGCTGGCCTGCATGTGCCTGAAATGAAAGGCTTGGACCCTCTTCAACTGTACTTAATTACACCCCACTCCCATCTGCAGAAAAAGACCCATGAGTATCTCACAAACCATGTCAATGGAAGCCAGGAGTTTCTTATAAAAGTAGTCTCTTTTTTTCCCTCGTTTAAAAACAGATCTATCTTAATGTGTTAATGAAAGTCAGTTGGATTATGAGATTAGCTCGCTTTGTGTGGCCAGAGGGTGTCATGCATGCTACTTTTATACATCATCTAAATCTCAACAGAATTCAGGTGAGTTCAGTAGTTAAGCTTAGTGAATCTACCTGGAGGGAGTGCTTATTCTGTACATCTGTGCTTTTCCAGATAGGCCTAACTTGGATTCTTAAAAGTCTAATTTTGAAAGCACACTTAACCTGATGTATCCAAAAGGAAGCTGTAACGCTAGTTGGTAAGTTTACAAGGGTGAAAGGATGCTCGACAGCAGCATTGTGCTTCTGTTCTTATCCAGCAATGAAGCTGTTTAGGAAAAGTCATGTGACTTGACAGAAATAGCCATTCGAAGGCATGGGGTCACACCTGCTGGCAGCTGAAAGGCCTGCGGGTGACCACATGGGGCACTCAACAGAAGGTCGCTAGGTCAAGTCCCAGGAAGTCGTACTCTTAAAAAGGTGGCTGTATAAAAGCCATCCATCCATCCATTTTCCAAACCGCTTATCCTACTGGGTCGCGGGGGGTCCGGAGCCTATCCCGGAAGCAA
>JAODJX010000020.1:18128961-18148985 GCA_026776945.1 Isichthys henryi | reverse complement strand
CTTAATCCCTGCTTTTCTGTCTTACTGCTTGCTCATTTTTCTATCTGACTGCCTGCTCGTATATATGTTTGTCCCCCCCCCCCCCCCCGTCTTTCGACTGTCGTCTCACTGCACAGAATCTGAGCGGCACCGATGCACCCTTCCCCCCCGGCTGCTAAATGGGTACAATCAGCTGGTACTGGGTTTGGATGAGGCACCCGACACCGTGGAGTACTTCTGTAACAACTCGTATGCCCTGAGCGGCTCGGCACAGAGGACATGCCAAGCAGACGGGTCCTGGAGTGGCAAGCAGCCCCTGTGTATCCGTGGTAGGCCCTGGGTCCCCGCATGGCTGACACCTCATATTATATACCCAAACTTACATAATAATAATAATAATAATAATAAAAACACGCCATACCCTCTGAATACCCATCATTCAGTAACCAGCTACATGCCCCATTTCCCTCCAGCCTGCCGGGAGCCCAAAGTGTCGGACCTGGTGAGACAGAAGGTGTTGCAACCCCAGGCCCCATCCAGGTGGGACTCCTCTTCCTACCTGTATACTGTATGACCCCCCCACCCCTGACTGATTTCCGAGCTGTGTCTCCAGCTTCTGGTCCATTAGCAAACCGTATAATTCAGATATATCTAAAATGACCAATGGGCTTGTAAATATTGTAAAAAGGAACTGTATGAAAAAACATGAGATTTGAATTAAACAAGTGTTTAAAACAGTGGGAGGGGTGAGTATTTGATTTAGTCCAGAAAGCAGAATTACTCTGCAGGAGACAAGCCCCCCCCCGTGCCTCTCAGGACGGGGACATCAAACACAAAAACGTCAAACACGACACATGCTATTTGCCTAAGAAGTGACTGTCTTTAAAACATGGAGCGCAGAAAGACTTGGGCAGGGTCTGTGAACTTCTCTCCCAAAAGAACTTCTTGTTTTTGTTTCGGGGTGGGGGTCGATGACTCATGTCAGGACTCTGTAAACACCACAGCCTCCGATTGCACAGTCAGGCTTGGGGGGGCCATTACATAATTTGCAGATGCCAACACACAGATTCATCGATGTCCCTCTCTGGCATGTCTCCGCCCCCCTTCCCCCCCTGCCCACCCCTGCCGGCACCACAGGTTAAGCCCGGTGCAAAAGTTCTACTCGTCCTCCACCGTCTGGAAGGTGCATGACCCAGCCGTCCCAACAAAGGGTCCCCCGGTGCTGGTCGAGCTCCCCCAGGGCTATCACCACCTGTACACCCACATACAGTATGAGTGTGCCTCTCCCTTCTACCACCACTCTGGCAGCTCTCGCCGCACGTGTCTCAAGACGGGCAAGTGGAGTGGACGTCATGTCTCCTGCTCACCAGGTGAGGGCAGCAGAAACTCTGAATTGACAGCTATTCAGAAGTAAAGCATGGAATTCCTGTACAGTACCCTTTATTCAGCCTCGGGGACTGCAGTGATGAAAACACAATATTATGAAACCTTTAGGCGTACTCAGTAAAAAGATTAAAATAATATTATAATTGGCGATTTTACCGGGGGTGAAATTGCACCCCCTCTTGGTCAAATGAAAATGCAATTGAACATATTAAGTTCAATAAAATTGAATTTTTTTTGAAGTTATATTTGAAGATGTGGCTTGTGCTAGTCATATCAGTGTGTAATAATAATTCATTGTAAATGTCTTTCCTGCGTATTTATCTGAATGAATGACTGGCTGGGGTCTCTCACCCTGCGCGCCCTGCGAGAGAAGCCTGGAGTGACATGTGAATGTAATATCGGTTTAGTGAGGCACCTGGGGTGCTGATGGTGACTTGCTGTGTGCCTGCAGTGTGTGGGAAGTTGAGCAGCTTCAGCGCGCGAAGGCCGGCCGACACACACTGGCCCTGGCACGCTGCCATCTATAGGCGCTCCAGCGCCAGCATCGCTTCCAGGATCGCCAAGAAGGAGAGCCTGGTGGCCGGCCTGGGGAAGGAGGCCCTGGGGGGGAAGGGGTCTCCAGAGGCGGCCACGGCGGGGGCGGATGAGGAGGAGGAGACTCGGACGGGCAGCTGGCAGCTGGTGTGCAGCGGCGCTCTGGTGAACCAGCGCAGCGTGATGGTAGCCGCCCATTGCGTGACGGAGCTGGGGAAGGCGCACCCGATTAGCACTGACGACGTCAAAGTGGTGATGGGGAAGCACTACAGGAGTGAGCTCAGGGAGACCAAGAGCCTGCAGCACCTGCGGGTAGGAGGGGCTCTGCTGAGTGGGGGCGGGGTCATGCTGCCCTACACGAGATCTGATTGGCTGGCATGCTGCTGGGGTCAGTGTCCATGACCCGGGGCTAAGCTGCTGTGTAACAGCATAACACAGTGTGTGTCATTCTGGCTTAAAATACAGGATTTCCTAGATGTACGGCAAGATAGAACAAAATGTGCCTTGGAGTTTGAAATATTTGTTTTTAATTGCAGATATATTTGATTAATAATTAAAGGAGAATGTTGGTGGAAACACCAGCTGGGCACGATGGAGACACCCAGTAGGCCAGAGTACCACATTTGGCAGGGAAATCATTTGTTTAACCTGTTAATATGAAACCCTAAGTTTAATAAATTATACATTCCAGTTCATCTGAGGCTTTTTTTATGATGAAATGTGCTCCCGTCCTGCTCTCCAACTTGGTGTTTAGCTGTGAAATATAAGAGCCACATGCAAAAATGAGTCTGCAAAGGGCAGACAGCAGCCATTCAGGGATTTCATGGGGGGCAGCCGGATTTGTATGTCCATAGCTGCCTCCCCCTACAGTGCATGTTGGTCTTTGTGTGTGTAGGTGTCTGCTGTCCTGGTCCACCCTAACTACGACCCACTGGTGCTGGACTCGGACCTGGCGGTGCTGAAGCTGCTGGATAAGGCTCGGGTGGGTGAACGCGTGTTGCCCGTCTGCCTGCCCGACGTGTGGGAGGGCCAGGGAGCCGCACACCAGGCCTACGTAATCGGCTGGCCCATCCTGCCAGGCGCGGGCGGCACGGAGGCCGAGGGCACGGCGCGGGCGGGCCTGGTGGAGCTTGCCGACGTGGTGGCATGCGAGCGGCAGTTCGCGCAGCACGGAGCCGCCGTCGGTGTCACAGACAACATGCTGTGTGGCCGGCAGCACCCGCGTGCCCTCTCCGACATCTGCCCCGCCGACACCGGGGGCATCGTCATCCTGCCCGCCCCCGATGACTCCGAGGGCCTTGACGAGACCCGTCGCGTTTGGACTCTGCTAGGGCTGGTGAGCTTCGGGTACGATCGGCGCGCCTGCAGCCCGGAGCTCTACACCGTCTACACTCGCGTTTCCAGCTTCAAGGACTGGATCCAGAGGAACATGAAGTAGGGCTCCTTACGGTTCCCTTCTCAGTCCTCGGATCAAGCTGGGGGCTTCGCTAAATTAAACGGCAACACTGGACCCTGGGGCCCTGGATTAACAAGCAGAGGAGGAGATAACCGGCCTTCTCACTGGGTGCTTGTGACTCATGACTGATCGGAGAGCCAGGTCTCCAGCTTCTGTTCTATTAGCATACGCCACAATGTATATATACTGAACTGTATTATTCAGATATATCTAAAAAGACCAACGGGCTTGTAAATATTGTAAAAAGAAACTGTGTGAAAAATCATGAGATCTGAATTAAATCTGTGTTTAATACAGTGGGAGTCTTTGATTTAGTCCAAAAAGCAGAATTACTTCGCTGGCGGAGCCGAATGTACCTCTCTAGAGCTCCACAGGCCTCATCAAACACAATGCATCTTATTTGACAATTTATTTTTTAGGTAACTGGAAGAAACCTATTGAATTAAAATGATTTCTTTCGCACAGAATATTGTTCGAGTCCAAGTCCAAAGATGAACATTTAGTAGTGTGAGGCGAGCTGGAAATGAGTAATTTATGTATGGTGGCTAAATGATTAGCACTGTGGCCTGACACCTGTACAGGGATTCAAAGGGTAACTCTGCTTCTGTGCATATTTCCTGTGTTTTGCATGACTTTCTTTTAGTGCATCAAAAATTGCAGGATAGGTACTTTAAATGTTGGTAAAAGTGTCAAGATATTCATGGTGGTTACATGCTCAACATGACACATGCTCACTTTGGCCAGTAGTGTCCGCCAAATGAATAAATGTAAAACGTAAACTCAAATTGCTGCGAAAATTAATACTGGGGCGTATCAGTGAATTTCATATCTGCATTTTGAAAACACCCGTAGTTGGTGTTAAGCTTCGTAATTCAGGCTAGTTTCAAATTGAGTGGATGTTTCATTTTTATCTAGGCAGGATTGCATCACATCCCTGATATTTGCTGCTTACATAAGTAATTTCTCTTTGTACACTATATATGTTCCTTCATCAGGATGTGTCACTTTCATGCTGAAAAAGTGACATGCCTGCTAAGCACCCTCTGACCACTAGATGGAAATATCAAACTCACGGTTTTGTAGAAGCATAACGAGAAAAAAAGGCAAAATTCTCTTGTGATTATTCCATTTTTATGGAAAGACTGGGATCTGGGTGGCAAAGGCCTCGCTTCAAGAAGGTAACTGTGCATCTAAGGCACGCCAGCCTGAGCTGAATCACCAAAGGGAAGCTGTACTTGGAGCACACTGAGTACGAGAAGAATGATTCGTATGTTGATTTGGGGGGTGTGGATATTGCGAAACAGTGGGAGGATTTTCCCCAATCATTAAGAATAAACAAACCAACAAATGTGGAACCGGCAAGTTGGCTTAGCACACAGGGGAAAGGAGACCTGGATTTTATTAGTGGGGGGTTAGGGGGATAATTACACAGTAAAACTATTTTCAAAGACAAACAAAAGATGTAATTTTGGGAGTGACTAGGAAACTGAACGAAGTAGGCTTGTGATGTGATTGGAAATGTCAGCATTTGTGCAGGCCCAGGCTTACAGAGGGGTATATGACCAAGAAAATAAGGATCAAGTGGCTCACCCTCCTTTGACAGAGCCCTCCCCCCCACAGGCAAGCTCCACATTGACATGCGTGGTTCTGGTCACCATCTGTTGGGTTGAGTTTGGGTTGAGTTTCCTATTGATCAGTGACTGACACTTCCCATTGGACACTAGTTTCATCTGCCCTGTCGGTATGAGCGTATATCAGTAGAGCTTGTAGTTCCCTCAACCTCTCCCCCCCTTCCCCACCCCGCTTTGCCAAGCCCATCACTTGTCAGATTTCATCCATTGCAGTTGGAATGTAAGGTTTCTCAGGCACAATTTTGCTACAGGGGTACCAGCTATATGATAATGGTGAACACTTATTACACACCCAATTAACTAAGGACAGGTAATAAAACAGCAAGCTGCCAAAACCCTTGTAGCTTGTGAAATGCTGCAGTATAGGGTCCCATCGTATGCTATGGAACGGCAGAAGGTAGGTTACCATATCTCAGCTCCACATTGTGCTGACGACGACATAGGTTCCATTCATGGCCCACAATCAAACACTACTGCAATACTAATGTTAACATTATTGAGTGGAACCCTGCAACTGACAAGAAGAGATACACTTGAGGTTATGCTTGCTCTAAAGACAATGCCTAGTCCACAGGCACCGGTGCATCTTGGATAAGACGGAGAGAAACGGAGAACCACCACATGTAATTTCCATGTGAATGGACCCCCATGGGAGAGCTGCCATTTTCTAATTTTCACTTCACTTTGCAGGTGTCTTGTTCTCTTGTTGTTACTCTCATCTTCTCTGCTGTAGGTCGAGGTGGGGGTTTGCTCAAGTCATTACTCGTGTTCCCCCACAACCCCCAAGTGACCCCAGTTCATTTGCCGCATCCATAAATAAGGAATGAAACAGCACATAGGCCCACACACGTGCCTGGTCACATGGGCTGAGATGACAGCATTATTTATTACGTTGTGTGTTCTTGGCTCTGCTCTGCCTGCAAAGCATTTCATGAATTTTGGACCTTGATTTCTCACGTGGGAATTTCTGGAGATGATCAACGATGCTGGGCCCTTTCTGCCTCCCTCCCCCGAACACGATGGGCCTCTGTTTTGCCTCCTTTATAGTCAGCTGAAAACTGTGCCTCTGTCCATATGCTTTGCTGCATCTTCCCAAACCTCCTGACCCCTGTGCACAACCCAAGAGACCAAGCCCTTGTCCTAATATGAGTAGTAAGCTGCCTCCATAATTGCCCTACCATGGCCAGAGGCACTGTAACCCCTTAGATCTGCTCAATTTTCACATGGAACCTATTTTAGGCAATTGGCCACTACTTGCGCCCCCTCCTCCCCCAAGCACATTATAGACACATGAGTGTAAATAAAACTGCAAAATCCGTTACTTGCACTGCTCAAAGTATTGAACACAAGACCTCAGGGAATAATGCAACCCCTACCCCAGTCAATACAACAAGGTACCCTTTGTGTGACATTGAGCTTCACTGGTGTAGCAGATGTGGAATAGTTAAGGTGGTCCAAAGCACTTCTTAAATGGACATGTCCTCCCTTGCATGAAAATATCACACATGTGAAAAATCAGAAGATGGCTGGGCACCTCCCTGGTGCAGGGGGAATCAACTGTGGCCATGGTCTCGAACCCTTGGTCACACATGTCCAGAACAGTCAACTTTTTCCGCTGGACTTTTCAGTGAAGCCTGTGTCCTTGAGGAAGCCAACTACCTCAACTAGACTCAATCACACCTCCCACTGAGTGAAAATCTCGCCCCTCCCTGCCCCCCTAGCCACCCCGCTTTTACACACCAGCATATATATTTCAATTTCATTTAAATCAAGTGATTTTGGATACCTCAGTAGGAAAATGCTTATGTAAGAGACTCGTACATTATTCTTGGCTTTGAGTTTGGTAAAGGAAATCTCACTTGGCAGTTGGAACAGATGTGGTTAATCCCCTATCAGAGTGCTGCAGTATGCACTGGGAAAGACAGGACCAGTTCGGATGCCATAAATAGCTGACGTGACCAAAATGGTCTCTGACTAGGTTTGATTAGTGGCATAGTAGCATAGTGTTCCATTATATTCCAAGCAATTATTCTAATTACATTGAATGTGTGCTACTGTTGTACATAAATATTGCCATGATCACAGCAGGTAACGTGAACTTTGGATGTCCAAATTATTGCACAGGCAGTCCCCAGGTTAAGAATGCTCAACTTACGATCAACTTGTACTTAAGAACAAACTGCCGTACAGCCTATTATATTGACAATTTGGGTTAAATACAAGTGCACTACTCTTTGATGCTCATAAAACCTCACATGATACAGGCTAAACCCTTTCTCTGTTGTTTGTAGTCTGGAGTAACAGAAGGCCATTTAATAACGCTTTTCCTCTTCAAACAAATCTTGAAATGAATGGACCAGGAGGAACTATTAGTAAAAGATTAGCTTTGTTTCCATTTTCTTGACAGAAACAGTTTATCATGATCTATCCATGTCAGGTCCGTTATGTTCCTGTTATGTTACCCTCACTTGTTCCCTGTTACTCGTGATTCTCTGTGTTTCGTCTTGTAACCCTCATTATCAGTATATATGCCCTGTTCCTTTGTCACTCATTGTAGATATTAGTGCTGTGCATTAGTTCCCCCTCATGGTTTGCTATTGTTCTATTTTAGTATTGTTTTTTACTGTTTTCCCAAGCCAGTCCCTGTGTCTAAATCAGTCCTTGTCCCTTCCGGTTTATCCTCCCTGCCTCTTGTTTTAACTTCTTACTGTCCTTTTGTTAGTTCCATATGTGTTTTGTGTTCATCAATAAAATCCCCTTCAGGTCTTTAAGCTGCATTGGGATTGTCACTCCTTGCCAGCATCTAGACATGATACTTTAGTTAGATTTCTTCAAACATTGTTTTTGCAGTAATAATAAATATCAGATTTCTTTTTCCTTGAAACTTGGCTCTGTGAGGAATGTTAGGTCTTACTTAGGGTAACTTTGTCCCCTCTTGGCAGAGACATCTAACCTCTACATCTGTCTTGACATAGAATCCACACATAGCATTGAAACAGGTCCTAGATCTGACCATAGTGTCACTGGTGACACATTCCACCTTCACAGTGTCCAATGCAAAGCTTCACACAGTGAAAAAATATCATTCGGAGAACACTCCAAAACATTCCAGAATGTCCCGCATATTCCAAAAAGGTACTGAAAGCAGAGAGAGAACCACAGTCTTGAAATGTGTTGAACAAAATACGAATAAAAGGAATAAGGCACAATTCTTGCTTTTGCAAGAAGTAAAAAAAAAAAACACTGAATAAAACAAGGGTGTAATTTCCCAAGAAATGCAATACAGCCGAAATTTGCTGGGCATCTTTAATAACCAGTGCCAGTGTTCATATTTGGGGGGGAAAAAATCACTTATTTAGGAAACATTCTCCACCCGACTCTATTTATGGAACATCCACCTGTCTTCCATAACCATTCCCAGATCATGGGAAACCAGTAGCCTTACAAGGAAGCACACCATATGAGGCAGGGAACACCCTGGACAGAATGCCAGTTTACTGCAGGGCGTACAGTCAGCAAAAGAAATCGTGGTGTACAAATTCATTTAATTCGTTATTTTTGGACTGTGAGAGGAAAACCTGGAGACCTGCAAAAGCACAGAGAAAACATGCACACATGCACAGAGAGAGAGCTGGGAGAAAAGATCTAACACCGGTTGTGTGAGGTTACAGTGCTAACCATGCTGCTTTTTATAAAACGTGGCTGCTTAAAAATGAGTACATCAAGGGAATGTGCAATTCGACACACATACATAACGTTTGAAGGAAATTAATTATTGTTTATTATCTCGGTGGTTTCGGGCAGGGGTCTTCGGCCTGTCTTAAATCAGGATTCTCTACATGAAAACCATACTTAAGGACCCCCTACCACTAACGCGTGAACAAATAATAAACTAAAAACTATAGACGTCGATGGGGGTTAATATTTCTTTTTCCGGGTGAGGTGACCCCCCTTGCATGCTTTTGGCGTTGCGTAAAGCGGATTTTTATTATACATACGTCGATAAAGGTTAGAAACATTCTTATAGATAGTCGGACTTCCAGTTAAAACCCCCCGTCTAACTCATAAACGTGACACCACTGACATGCGTTTTACGAAAATGACGCCGAATTCTGCGCTAGTGCGCCCGTGCTTCAGTGGACTGCGTTATCAGGTCTGCAAAACTCCGGCATTGTCACTGGAGGCGCCAAAGTGAAATTGAGAAGAAGAAAAAAGCTTCATTATGTGAAAATGGCGTGTTTTATGAAATCCATGTGCAACTCGAGCGGTATATCACTGACAAATCATGCAAGCCAGCCAAATAAATAATGAATAAATACAGCAACTCTGAAAACCAGGCATCACCCCTGAACCACAATACCGAGTTTTTCCATTTTAGTATCTTAGGCTTTTAAACAACCATCACTGTCTTACTGGTCTTGTGCGTTCAGAATGAACTCCTGTAAAAACCTTGAGTTTCGCCGAGTCTTTTCTGATGTTTAGTGGTTGTTCACCTTCTTAGACTAAACCATAACCGTCTTAAACGCTGTTAATTTAAAATATGACTACGATTTTCTTCCTTCGACTAATCGCGCAACCTAGGCTTTATATTTTCGAGTATTAAATATGGAAAATGTACAGGATGCATATTAACATTAGTAGATAGATAGCCCACAATTAAAATGCCATAGTTAACATTATTAGAGTTACCTAATATATTTTCAATAGAGCACCGAGTAGTTTAGATATAAGGCATTTTCCTGCATTAAAATAGTAACATATTTTATTGTCGGACACATTTGCTTCCGTACGTTAGAGGAATTAAACTATAACAGAAGGTGTGTTTTGTTTGCATGGAATCTTCTTTGGTTTGGCTTCTGCTTTGGCCATGAGAGAATACAGAATAATGCATGCCTCTTTATCGGACTAAAAAATGAAAGTGATAAATGGAGAGAAAGAGAAATAAATAGGGGAACTGCAGATGATCTCGGGAGCGGGAGGAGCTATAGAGCATCGCCGGCTTGCGAGGAGCGGCATTCCACAGCAGGAGCGCAAACGGGGAGAGCAGGAGGAGGAGGAGGAGTGTCCGCATAGCGAGTGTGAAATTGATCATTCAGCGCGCTGGTCCGCTCGCAGCCTCTGCGGATTACCGGATCCGGCTATTTGGCGTGTATCTATACCGATCCTGAGCACATTAACCGAGCCGACCCGCGAAGAGCCGAACACCTTCCCGGAGGCTCCTGGAAGCGCAACGACTGAACGGCACCTAAAACTTCGCATTTTCTTTAGCAGCCGCTTAGTGGGAAAACGTAAGTATGGATAAACTAATAGCCTGCAAACAATTTGACGCACTTGAGTGTATGCATCTATAGTATAACACTGCAAACCAGTGTAACATTATATATGTGATATTTTCAACAGTTTTATCTGTTGCAAAAACTATAACACGGATCTTTAACTTTCTGGAATGGATTATACTCTAAGGGATCAATTCCATATATTCCAGTTGCCGCGCAGGAATGAAAATCTAATACATACACTGTGGGGATTGATTCCAATGAAGAGTCCTAAATTATTGAGAATATATTTCAAAACCCCTAATTTCGGATAAATTCTCTTGGCTTATGGCTGTTTATGAAAACATCGAAAGTTAGAAAAGTATGACCCATGCACCACATCTGGACTCTGATTTCATTTAACAAGTTTAACATTTCACAAAAACATGAATTCTTATGTTTCGTGCAGGCATGGTGCCATTATTCGGTAGATACGCCAGATAATACGGGTTTTCTCCAGGTATCTGTTCCAGATGACGGATATTTATGAGGATAGGCGTTGCACAAAACCTGGTTTGTAATGATTGCTTTGCTGCCGTTTGATGTATATATGCTCCCGGCGCTTAGGGCGTACTCACACTCTGCCCGGTTGCCGTATACCGTGCCCGAGCACGACTGCCCCCCACCCCCGCCCACCTCCACTCCCCCGCGTGTCCGCGCTTGCATAGCCGTAACGATACTGGCCCGAGCACGATTTCGTCATCACCGTGCGACTTTTTTTTGTGTTGAAGAAAACATAGGAAGGAAAGCAGAACGGAATTCAGGATTAATGTCATTATATTGTGGCTTATGTGGAGTCGTTTGGGGTTCAGTGACAGACACAGATTTGTCAAGTATGCAGTGCAGCTATTTTTATTTATTCGTGCTGCACCAATAAGAAGATAATCCCACATTTTACCAAATATCTCGGAGTTTATACAGACTAGTGTTGCACGGGTTACCGGTACTATGGTACTGTATGGAAAGCTGTTCGATATATATCTTTAGTCCTGGTACTAAATACACTCTTACAGACATGGCTAACGCTCAATATGTCTGAACAAATGGCGAAACTCAATTATACCCTGTCAGAATTGCATGCATCGTGCTATATAGGATACTAAAATGTCAGCTAGTAAAACATAATCTCCTTAGATTCAAGTCATTGATTTATGTGAGAGGTCTTGTAATATAGCAGATGTAATTACGTTAACATGAAAATAGCATCTGTACTTACAAGTTGTTATTCTATGCTGTGTTTCAAGCAGTTAGATAAGCATAAGGCGCAACATGGGAAGTTTTTATTTGTTTATTGAGCAGATGAAGAAAGTTGAAGAAACGCCTTTATAAGCGCTTATATGGTTCGTTGGCTATTTATTTTGGTTTTACAGTGGAGAATAATGGTGATGAGTTTTATCACTGTGGAAATACATTTTATGGTTTTACATGCTCGCGTGTTTTTTTTTTCATTCGCCAGCACATCGCCTTCTCAAAATCCATATAATGAATCGCATCCGATCCATACGGACCCTCCTCTGTCCCCTAGCCCCCAAATATTCTCCTTATAATTACTCACAATTTTTTAGCAACAGAGTTTTGCGGGGAAGAAAATGAGGCGATCTGTATATTCCCACGGAGCTATCACAATAGTCAAACGAACTGGACTTTGGGGGTCAAACGTGCTCGGGCACGATACCGATCGGCCAGTGTCTGTACACCCTTAAACCTTTTTTACTTCCAGCTTCATTTGTAATCGGGAGCAGTTGTAGTCAGGCACGCGTGGGGCCCCGCGACTACTCTTCACGTGCGGTACAAGCTCTTATACAAAATTATTTGTATAAATTTATTTCATTATCTCGAATTTCGATTTATTGTTCATAATTCTTGTACTTTGCAGGGTATTGATTTTAGTAGTCTACTTGCTTTGCATATCCAAGCATATCTCATGCTGAAATGAGACCAAAGGCTAAATTGCCCAGTTAAATTGAGCGGCTGGCGGATTTCTTTGTGTGTTTATATATAGTCACCAATCTCACACTTCTGCTGTACCACCTTTACACCTGCACAGTCGCAACTCACATACTCACACCTTCACACAGATAAATAGTTCACCATGGTAACAAAGTGCTTTATTTAAAAAAAAAAAAAAAAAATAGCGATTCCACCCATCCATCCATTTTCTATTCCTGCTTGTCCTATTCAGAGTTTCAGGGGCTCCGGAGCCTATCCCAGGGGCTGTGGGTACAAAGCAGGGAACAACCCAGGGTGGGCCGCCAACCCATCGCAGAAATAGTGACTCAAAACTAAATAAACAAACACCCCACGACACAATGGCTTAAATTTAGACTTGGGGGCATATCAGATGAGACTAACCATTAGATTGAGACCATTTTTTCATCAGTATTTTAAATTAAATTTGAGGCAGGAGCTGTGGTCCAGCTGTAGCCTCTGGCTAACGCCTAATGAAATATCTCATGTGAAATTCAAGAGTTACTTTGAAACAAAAAAAAAAAACTAGAAAGGAAGGTTCCATGCTTTGTGTGTTTGGCTTTATAGCCCAGGGTTGTTTCTTGTGGTCCATTGTGTCAATCACAATGTTCCAGAAGTTTGTGAGGGATGCATTTATCACATACGAGGGGTATATAGGGACCACCAATTTTTGAGCATTGCTCTCAGCCAAGACATTCTGCGGCATTATAACGTTAACCACACGTAATGATTATGGGTTTCTTTCCATGGAGACCAGCCTGTTTTTATTATGGGATGGCTAGTGGTCCGCCACACATCTGAACTCTGAACTGATGTCAGTTTTGGCATTTGATCATGTGAGTGCATGGGATTGCAGGACCTTAAGGTTAGACGCGTTGTGAACGCATTTCAGAGGGGTTTTTATGAGGGTCGCTACCTAAGGCTGAGCTCTTTAGGGCCTACACAGCCTGCTTATCTCCACCATATCATTGTGTTTTCCAGATGTAATAAAACACTTAAAAAAAACATTATGGCACGTAACAATATGAGGTTTTCCCAGCAATGAGAAGAATCGATTTTACTGGAGGGGCTCAAAATTTATTTCGTATAACAAGCTGCTTTGAATGATGAAAGAAAATTAAATTCAAGAAAAGAAATAAAAAAACAATAAAGAGCAGAAAGTTAATATAAATGTGTAGTAAAGAACATTTTGAAAGTGCAAGTAGAAAGAATGTGTTGTGAGTACAGTGTGAGAGGCACAGGCTGAGAGTAGCAGCTGGCTGAGCAGGTCAGGTGATCAGGAATGGAGGTGGCAGAGGTTTGGGACGTCACTGCACCCTGTGGCCCCTCCCACGTCATCCTGCCACAAGCCAAACGACAACAGTAATTTATACTTTTATTTTAAAGACTGAATTTATTAAATGGAATGCCTGGGCTGCAGGGTGGCACAATGGGTAGCAGTTTTAGATCACGCCTCCAGGATTTTGGGATCAAGTTTCTGCGCTGACTCCATGTGGGCATGTTCTCTCTGTGTCTCTCTCTGTTTCCTCCCACAGTCCAATGCTAAGGTACATGCTAAGGTAAATGGGAGTTGCTAAATTGTGTGTGTGCCCTGTGATGGGTTAGTGCCTCGTCCTGGGTTATTCCCTCCCTTGTGCCTGTAGCTTATGGGATCGGATCCCCTTTTCTCTGCGTAAGACAATCGAGTACAGATGATTGATGGCAATAACAATGGCAGCATCTGGCAGTCTCACAGCATCCAGAGTCTTGTCCTTTCCCTTCCATTGTTTTATGGCGCACCAAGGAAGGGACACATAGTCTACATACCAAAGGGTTCAAAAGAGTAGTGGCGCCATGCAAAAGTCCAGTACACCCTTTCCTGACACAGATGGGCTCTATGTGCAAATTCAGTTCTGACTCTGACTGAATACGTATTAAAAATGCACACATATACAAGAGCGGGTTCACATAGGTGAGCCTTATTGTCTACATGAGGTAACCAATTCATGGCAGCGTTGCCGTGCAGCCTTGACTGCCACAGTGAAGAGGGTCACATACTGTATGAGTCTTACCTCTGTAACTGATCATATGGGCTTGATTAGATAATCTGGATAAGTGAAGCTAGATAAGATTCTGCGGAACAGAGCCCAACTTGTACAGCATGTAAGATGTTGCGTTGTTCATTGTATGGCAGACAGAAAAGCTTTATATTACTAATTTTAACAGCTTAAGATTGATACCTATATATTAATTGTGGATACAAAACAAGATTAGTTTGTATCTTGATGACACTTATATTTGCTTCACTGACAACAGTCCATGCAAGTCCTGTTAAAACATGACAGCGAACAGCTTAAAGATAAGATCCTATTTGTGGTGTTAAAGGCGTCTCATGTTCTGTTTTGTAAAGTAGATCCTGAGAAAATGCATTTCTTCACATATCTAAAATAATAGATTTTTGGCTATACAAGTATTTCTATTGGGCAGCAACAATATATCACTTTCAGTGCATGCCTTAAAGCGTTTGTAACAGAAAATTTCAAAAGTAGGGCATGGTGCAGGCGGTAAAAAGGCAGCATAAATCCACCTCCTAGAGATAACAGGCATTTGTGAAAAACAGGCCAAAGGCAGGCATTTAAATACACAAAACTGAACTGGGTAACGAAGAAGCAGGAGCGAACAATGAAACAATTAACCAATCAGAGAGGACGCAGAGCAATGAGCAATTAGGTAGAACAATCAATTTATGAAGAACAGGGAGACAAGTGGATCTAATAAACTAATTATGGAACTAAGACGCTAACGGGGAAACCAGGAAACCGAATCTAACACGAAGAATATAACAAAGACAAGTAACACATAACCGCAACAACCAAAACAGAACACAAACCACAAACTAGGGGCAAGAAAACTAATAGAAAAGAAACACTGGGGAACAAAAGTTTAATAAACATAGAGGAGGCTGACCTTGAACTCATAACCAAAGGGTTAACATTCTCAGAGTCACACGCTTCACCTGTTCACCTGCCACCTAAAGGCTTCTGGGAAATTAGTTGGCAAGCAACACTGCTCCTATTTGGACAGCAGTGAAATCTTCTACTCCCACCCTCAAGACTAGAACACTTTCTGTTCACACTGTGGGTTTCATCCGATGATGGTAGACCTCCTGTACCCCAGAGAGAGGTGGGTGTTGCCTTGTTGGCCTGTCTTTGCTAGGAAGATGAGGTTGGGGGGGGGGTCGTCAAAATTCAGCATGTGTTAGTAAATAATCTAAGAGAAACAAATGCACGGGGAAATAATGATGAAAGTTGTGAGAATGCTGGCTGGATAGAGATGAAGAAAAAATTTAGTAAAAAATCAATGCTTCAGTGAAGTAGAAACTGAAATGTTACGACCATCTTACTTTATTTTAGATATGTCAGTGTCAATATGATTAAGATGAAATGTCAATGCTAACATAGCTGCAGAACCAACTAATTTTGCACAAAAAAACTGAAGTGCTTTTGGCCAAATTATTTTGTATTAGTAACTGAAATGTCAATAGCGGCTATACTCCAAAGGTTAATCTAGGCATTTTATCAACATTACAACACTGCTGACATAGCCTGTCTGCGTGGCTCTTTTGTAAACAGCATGCCTATTTGTGCTTCAGGTAGGACATGAAGCCACCAGCAGTGATTTGCTAAGAAATTTAGTTTTTTTTTCCTAAGAAGAGTCAACATTGTTTGTCTTTGAAACAGTGGAACAGGAATCCACTAACTTTAACATCCAGATAGGGTTGGGTGGAAAAACTAAGCTACATCAGCTAAGGAAGGAGTGGAATCTTTATTTAGGGAATCGTGAGGTGTGTGGTTCATTGCTAGAGTTAGGTACCCTAACCCTGGAGGTTGTTAGTTTGAATCCCTGGGTTTGCGGTGTAATCATATCATCCTTGTACATTGCTTTAGAAAAACTCTTCTGCTAAGTAAATGTTTCTTTGTAATTTTACCGCATTTCTAATAGGAACCAAAACAGCAGAGCAAGCCAATGTATGCACATTCCTGGGGGTGAGGGACAGGTGGAATTCATCAACATGAAAAATGCTGCTCACGTGACTTTGTCTCGCGAGACCGCCACCGGCTTCGTCCCTCACCAGTGTGTCACTCTCATCTTTTATGCCAAAATACATGACACAGATGTGAAGGAAATATGTGAAGTATTTTGCCCCCCTGTGTTTTGGGGAGAATAATACAAATTGAATACAGAAGAATGCACTTATGATGAGTTTATTAAGTTTGGAGTCTGGATCTGAATGACTTGGAATTGTTACAGGAAATTTTGAACTATCTATCTATCCATCCAATCGCTTATCTAATTCAGGGTCATGGGAGGACCAGAGCCTATCCCAGAGGCTGCGGGTGCAAGAAAGGGAACATTGCAGGATGGAGCACCAACCCATCGCAGGGTGCACTCACACACCATTCAGATTTTGAACTGGACTCACCACAGAGCTGTTCAAGTAAGGAGCTCCATTAGGGGGCAGCACAGATGTAAGTGACAGTGTGGATGAGTGGCAACAGGTTATGCTTCGCTTAGCTTGGCTCTCACTGCACTTATGCAGTGTGTGACACAGACAGGCTGCTGACTTGGGTTCGAATGTGTATATGCGGGTTTCTGTGGCTGTTCAGGCCCATTACCGGCATGATCCTTAACTTGCTGCGTCTCCACTGCCCTTCTGTTGCTTGTGCCGTTTGAGTAGTCCTGCTGGGAATATGCCATAACCATCCTGCCCCCCCACCCCATTAAGTATAGCCACCCCCAAACACCCCTGCTATCTTCTCTGATCATCTGTTCCTCAGCACGTCTGTCTACATCTAAGCCACAACATACAAAGCCTAGTGGATACTGAGAATTGTGAGAACTCCAGGGCTCCCCATACAAGATCTTCCCAGCTATGGTGAAACAGGGACGCACTCGCTTTCTGCTGGTGCAGAATTACCCGCCACCTTGACCCGGCCTTCAGTGCTCTGTTGTGTTCCAGCAAAGACCTGCTCATGTCTCGTTATGTCTGGCCACTGTGATAAGTGCTAGTCTGCTGGCTTGGCCCGCTGACTCCATGTTATCCGGACGCACTGTGTTGATATTAGCCGTGTTCAAAAAATCCAAATAATTCTCCTTGTTCTGATAACAGTAAGAGTCACAACTTATGGACTTAAGTTCGGAAATACGCACCTTTCTAGAGCGACATATTCATGAAACTTTGTCCAGTAACTAAATTGGATCATAGGTCAAAGGTCAATGGTGGGCCCACATCTTGTAGGGAAATTTGATACTTACACCATCTGTGTGGCGCCCAGTTCTTCCCCATTCCTGCATCTGCCCCTCCACATCTCCTGTGTTGTGTACAGAACAGGGCAGTTTTGTGCAAACTGCAAAGTGTGGTGATGCTGGTACAGTCTAAACCAATAGTAAACACATTTCCAGTTGTACTAGTCTGGGACCCTGACCCACAGCTGTACCAGCTGTATGCTTTTCAAAGCTGCGTCTTCATAATACATCAGCTATGCTCTGGGAGCTGTGAGATTTTATAGTCAATGGCATAGGAGAAAGTGATGTGATGCGATGCGAATCCACATCAAATGTTGGACCTCATGTTCCTGGACCTCTGTTCATAGAACTACAGCCCAATGGATCTGACAGGCTTTGCTAAACAAAGGGGGGGTTCTCCATTTATTTTTAGAAGGCAATACACGTCAAACAAGTAGAAAAACAAACAAAAAGAAAAAAAAAACACCTCTACCCCGTAAGCCTGTCTGCCCCCTTCACCTTCCAGAAGGTTCTCTGAACTGGGGAATGTCAGTGTGAAGCCCAGTCTGTTTACTCACCAGCGCAGTCAGTATTTTTAATCACGCATTATTTTTCCATGTCGTCGTTGACGATTCTGAGCGTCACCCAAAGACACTTCATTGTCAATGGCCTACTCCTCTCCATGCCCCGATACAATCTGTCTACAGTATGAGCTGATGTTAGCAGTCGAGTAAATCCCACTGAAGCCCCCCCCCCGAGGTAACCTCTGCGATGGCTTTTTGGCGACCTTGCTAATTATCATATCCAATGACTGATGGTTCTCCTCCGTGAGCTGTCACACAGCTCTTCAAAACCACATAATAACAAGGCCTGAACACTGGTGGGACGTAAAACCCAACATCAGGTGAGCAAAACAAGATGAACAGTCAGGGGTTATTCAGTGTCCCTGTCCCCGTGTCACCGATGACTCAAACCACACAGGTAAGCCCCTTTAAGGATTCGGCCACAGGCGTACAGGCCTTGTCTGAATTAACCGGGGCGGTGACTTTGGCGATAAAGGCAGCTGATTGGTTGAGTGACGGCTTGACTCCCACCCACTTCACATTGCAGAGCCATTCACAGAAGTCCCTCAGTTTGGTTTATTAAATCTAAGAAATTTTGAGGGTGGTGTTAGAAGAAATGGATTTGCTACACAGGAGATGACCACTGTCCTGCACATACCAGGAGGTCTATGAAGAGTGTTCAGCGATACAGTAGTTTTCTTGTGATAAGACAATGTTATAACTGATGTTTGAGCTTGCCTGCCAAGGGTTCCTCAGCGTTAGTCCATGGCTAACTACGCAAACATTGAACTACAGATATGGAATGTATGGCTCCGAATGGGAGTTACTAGATGTAGTGGGATTTGAGGGATATGTCTAGCATAAGTCTCTGCTTGTGGGTTTATGAATCATAGAGGGATGAGCCCTACAGTGCTGGTGATGGGGAATATCCTTAGCATTACTCTGAAATTGTCCATTGCCTGGCCAAGAAAACAGAATTTAGAGTGGGAAGCATTCGGCTGGATGGTAGCTCGTCTGGCATTCCCGTCATTCCGTGACGTCGGCAAGCTGAGAAAATGTTTTCACGGTTCAGAAGATATGCCAGATCCCGGCAGGGAAAGAAAAACAGGGATTCAGCCGATCCTGCCATCCGGGGGTGAATTCTGTCACAGTTTGCACTTAGTGGTTTTCCATCACATCCGCCTGTTACCGTTTGTCACACCCATACCCTCAAATCTTAGTCACACAGAAAAAAGTCACTGTTATTATAAATACAAACTGCTATTGCAGATTTTTTTTCAGCACGTCGTGTGCAAGATTAGGAGCGATTGTCACAAACCCAGGATGATTTGGGTATCCTGCTGCTCATGGGGCTGAAAAAGGAAGCGTCCCTTATTGGCAAATATGTGAAACTGAACTGCTGAAATACAGGTTGTATTGATTAACATCTAGATTTAGTTCCCAAATTCAGCGAATGTGCAGTTTGTGTCTGGGGAAAACCAGGTGTCTGTACATTACTGGAAGTGTTTCTATTAAATTACATTTTTACCTTTTTGAACTGGGAGCACTTTATCTGTCTTGCAGGTTTTATTCGGAATAGAAATGAAGTTATTTAATCTATCGATTCTTCATCGTCAATACAGTGTCACGATGCATTCATGACAGTGATGATAGTAAATTGTTAAATAATAAACCTGCTTTTATGGCGTCTCCATTTGCAGAATCTTCTTACAGACAGCGGCTGGTTGATTCAATTTGGACCCACTTACCCCTGTTAATGAAGTGGAATGACTGCGGCCATTTTCTTGAATTAGTCTGTTTAATTGTGGGGGGCGGCCCGCGGGGGCCGGGGGTGGGGGGGGGGGGGGGATTGTGTGGGGGGGGTTGGGGGGGGGGGGGGGGCGCGGTGGTTGGGGTGGTGGGGGTGTTTGTATGTGTGTTTGTGGGT
>JAODJX010000020.1:18078854-18092399 GCA_026776945.1 Isichthys henryi | reverse complement strand
CGTCTGCATTTCTCTTGTTTTGTCTTTCAGACGTTCAGGTGTGTGATTCAGAAAATACCATATTTATATATATATACATCCTGTCCTTCATTCCCTAGCCCCTGAGGAGGATTTCAATTCATCTCCCAGTAATACCCCCCCCCAACTGATTTTTTTCCTTATCAACCCACCCAACCTCTCCTACGCTCTCCCCTTAGCTCACGCAGTATACAACTCTTGGACCTAGAAGACAGGCCATAGCAAGTCTGGATTTTGACATGCTTCAGGGTGGCTAGTGATGGTACGTTTGGATTAATCAGCAGGTTAAATGAGTCAGCGCTCCCTCTGAAATACACATTTGACAAATTAAGTACTGCAAGTTAAGTACTATCACATTTATCAGGCCAAACAGTACATCAAAACATCTGCTGATATAGGCCAACCACCCAGGTTTGCTCGGGCCACGCCTCCCTAAAGCCCCCTTCCTATCATCCCCACCCTCATTTCACGCCAGCTCGGCCTTCTCTGGTGACTCCTCTAGAGCAATGGTGGTAAAATCCTCCTTTTTGCCGTTCTCCTGGATGTTCTCCTTGTGCATCAGCGTCACCATCTCCTGCTCTCTTTCCTCGGCTCGTGAGCTGGCTCCCGCCCCGGCCGCTGCCCCGTTCCCTTCACCTCCATCCTTGGTGATCATCAGAGTCTGATGCTTTCCACACCATCTGCCGCAGCACAAAACAAACAAGAAGATCTCAGCCATCACCTGTCACCTTGCCAACAAGATACGTATGGTACTGTGCAACTGGGAGGATTTACATCCACATGTGGCTAATTATTCAGTGCACATCTTACATAAATAAAAGTCAAGCAGAATAGGATTGTGGTGTGGCCTTGCTCCTAAAGTACATAAATCTTTCATACAGCAGCCAGAAATGAGTTCTGTGGACCCACCTCTTCCTATTGGCAACAGCAACAGCTGCCAGAATGATGACGACCACCACCAAGACCACGAGCAAGATGATCAGCCAGTCTGGGGACAGAAGGATGCAAGTCCGTCAGACAAGGGCACATCGACAGGGACCCACCATATTAAAACAGGAAAAAGACGAATTTTTACAGAAAATATGCATTGACTGTTTTGGCTTCTAGCACTGTTTGGGCTGGAGTTGTTAATGAAGTAGACCACTCACCTGGTACATTTCCATCTTTTAATAACATAGACCACTCACCTGGTATGTTCTCATCTTTTAATAATATAGACCTCATATGTTCTCATCTTTTAATAACATAGACCACACGCCTGGTATGTTCCCATCTTTTAATAACATAGACCAGTGTTCCCAAACCCGGTCCTCGGGGACCCACAAATGGTCCATGTTTTCACTCCCTCCCAATTCCCTGGCAGACTCTCTGCGGGTTCCAGAGGACCAGATTAGGAAACACTAAAATAAGAACATGCCAGGTGAGTGGTCTATCTTTTAATAAAGTGGACCACACACCTAGTATGTTCCCATCTTTAAATAACGTTGATCACACACCTGATATGTTCCCATTGTTTAGTACTATACACCACTCACCAGATATTTTCTCATCGTTTAATAACATAGACCAAACACAGGTATATTTCCAGCCTTTAATATTGTAGACCACTCACTGGGTATGTTCCTTGCTTTTAGTATTACAGACCACTCGCCTGATATATTTCCATGTTTTAATAGTGTAGACCACACACCTGATATGTTCCCATCTTTTAATAATTTAGACCACTCACCCGATGTATTCTCATGTTTTAAGAACATAGACTATACACCTGATATGTTCCCATCTTTTAATAATGTAGACCACTCACCTGGTATCCCATCATTATTCTTGGTTTCTCCACCACCCGGTCCCATGCGATTCTGTTTATTATCTGTGGTAAAACAATATAGAGACACTTTAACGAAACCCTGTTAATCACAGATATTCCTCCCACCCTCTATACCTCATTTCCTCCATCCATCTATCATCCATCCATTCAATCTCCTGAATAGATTAATAGACTGATGTGTGTAAATCTTTATTATAATACAATGTTTTTAAATGGACCAAAAGTTTCATAAAATAATAATTATTCGTTTAAAAATATTAATGTTACCTCACTGGCACATTCTTTGCACTTTTACATACGTAGGTTTGTAAATTATTATTACCTGGTGTAATTGTAGCCCTGAACACTAGAGGGGGCATTTCCTCTCCAGATCTGACTTTTTAGTTGCGTCTCGTGCCTGAACTGGAAGTGCAGCTGATTTCGTTTCTGTGCATGATTTCATCGTAGTGCTACTGATCATAAATGGCCAACTAGAGCCTTCCAGTTCTCTGGTCAGAGCTGTTCAGAACTGCTCAAAGCTCACCTTTAGGAAGATTCTGAGTTTAATCTAAGTTTCCCAGTAAATTTCTAATCATCTGAGAGTAATTCAGCACGTGTATGGTAGACTGTGAAGTACTGCTCCCCGTTTGGTGATACTGTGGTAAGTAGTATTATTAGTCTGACCATGGTGTGTAGGTCCAATTCCCCGCTTAGCACTCAGTTATCAGGTCAGGATTTGAACCTTTAACCTTCCAGTCGTGCACCTTATCATCAGCAGAAGTTCTCCACCAGCTGCTCTTTCTGCAGGGGTGGTCTAGACCGCAGGGATGAACTGCGGAACTATCTGCCGTTACCATGACTACCAAACTGCGAAATGTAAACATATGTGCAAAATTGTTCTTCATTTAATAATAAGAATGTGTCGATAAGGCTGGATGAGAACTGAGGTTTTTGCACTTCTCTCTGAAACCTTTTGTTTTCTACATGATTTTACATTTTGTGTGCGTGTCCTAATATCTATTTAACCCTGTAGAGCCTTCTAGGACCTAGTCATAAGTGATGCATGAAGGTACAGTACAGTAGGGAGTTTGATATTGGGGGAGACACAATTTAAATGCTAAGATCTGTTTATTGGGGGGGTGGGGGATGAATGACTTAATCCAAATAAAACACTAGGGGGCACAGGTCCTCCCCATCCTTCCTACCCCCTGGACAGATGGATAATGCATTCTATTTTCATTCCTACTTACGACTTAGTATAATTTCACTACAGATGTTATTATATAATATGTAATTATATAATTATAATATAAATTATATAACTATAATTTCAGTACAAAAGTTCCCAGTGGGACCTTCACCAGCCTCACGTCCTACATCTATAAGCAAAAAATAACCAACTTTACTCTCATCACATGCTGTTCAGCAGCTGCACCAATACATCTCACCTTTACCTTGTATGTTTACCATGTCTGACACATCAGACATCGGGGTACTTTCGTCCGGTGGTGTCCCTGATCCGGCTATGCCGTCAGATTCCTCTTCCAGGCTAGAGGTGATGCTGATCGTCGGTAGCGTGGAGGTCTCATCATACTTGTCCTCCATCCCAATTACTCTGTCTGTTCTGTTCTGTGTTTCTGTTGGACTGGGGCTTATATATGCTTCTGCAAATGCCACGTGGTCAAGGGTCACCATAGTGTCATTTTGGGAATCTGAGGGACTGACCCACTCATTCGTGGCAGAGGTGTACGTCTGAAATGTTTCATCTGAACCGTCGGTCTCTGTAGTGGAACGATGGACACAGGGAAGTAATGAAGCATTTTTGTTGCTAAAGCAGTGAAACTGTAACTGTGTGGTCATTATCAGGTAGGGGTTAGCCAGGGTTGACGTCATAAGACAGGGGACACCTTGAATGGAATAACAACCCAATACGGGTAATTATGGGCAATTTAAAGGTGACACAACATGTCTTCTCACTGATGTACATTCATGTAAATGTCAACTCCACGCACACAGACCTGGGGGCAGGAATCGAATTCATCATTAACAGGCTCAGCATCTCCCAATCGATTACTGTCAATGAATTGTCATTTAATATTATCCATACATTTCTTACGCAATGTATGAAATCGGCTACCTAGTTTATTATGCCAGCAGTTAGATAAAAACACTGCATTCTAGTGGCAGGTAAGCAAACGCCCTGAGCTGTGTTAGAAAGTGGGGCTGTGTTTACGGGCTGATTATCTCATAATGTCTAGCATCATGCATCTAAAAAAAAAGCACAATGGAATCTCTGTACTCTGTATTCTCATAATTGCTAATTACTTTCTCAGTGTATACGTTCTTTTAAAGGTTTATGTGAATGTGGAGCCACTAATGGAAGGGACAACAAGCTGATCATCATACCAAAAGATTCCCATCCCAGCACACGACTCAGGAATTTCTACCAACAACATGAAGTCTTTAGAAAACCTTACTTGTTTGGAAACATTTTACGGAGTGCTAACTCTGCAAAATCTAGTTAGATAATATGGACCAGTAGTACAATACTAAGAAGCTAATTGCTAAACCACTAACCTCTGCAAAAAGAAAAGTTTTGGTTGTTCATCATAATTTGGTCCTCCAGGACATGCCAGAAGGCCAAAGCAGGCAAAAAGGTTCACTATTTATAAACATCCCGGCAAGGAAACACTTTCCGGCCAGAAACTGGTCTCCATGGTCTTCACTGGACTTGATGTGAGGAAGCAATGTCCTTTAGACCAGTGTTTCCCATCCCAGTCCTCAGGGAACGCTGGACAGTCCACATTTTAGATTCCTCTCAGCTCCCACCACAGCTGTACCAGGTATTCGATGTTCCTGATTGGCTGGGAGCTGGGAGGGAGCAAAAACGTGGACTGTCCAGGATTCCCTGAGGACTGGGTTGGGAAACATTGCCTTAGACACTAAGGTGACAGATTACCAAAATACCTTCCCAACTTGATTTATTGTTAACAGAGGGGTCAACACAATAGTTAATCACCAATATAATCCCTTTTGAATCTTTGATTGTTTGCAGTAGCATTCTTCATCAAAACATCTGCTGATATAGGCCTACCACCCAGTGTCTTTACTGAGATCTGAACCTGGGAATTTTTTCTCAGATGACCTTCATCACACCACCCAGCATAAAACACCCTCCTGTTATGATGTTTGTTTTTCCAGAAGAGACCACAGTGTTACATTAATGCTGCAAACATCTCCTATTCCTCACAGCCTGTGGCATTTTTTAATTTATTTATTTTTTTGTTATTTTTCAGTCGAGTCGTGAATTTCCCTTGACTGCTGATGACGAGCAAAGCACTTCTTGAGTACATCTGCGGGCGTGCGTGCGGCTCACCTGCTGCTGCCATCGCATCCTCTCCTGCGGGAACATCGTCTGTGTCGTTGCTTTTATGAGTGAAAGCGGCGCTGCAGTTCTTGTCTGAAAGATCTGTCATAAAACCAGGCAAGCAAACAAATATTCAGGCCTGGTGCAGCGAGCTCAAATGCAAACAAACTCTACCATTTTCTAACAGAAACTAGCTGCCCATCAACTGCACTTATGACTGTCACATTTTCAGGAGCGTTTTCAAGAGATGCACTTGGCTTTACTTTATTTTACGATCTCTTTCCGCTTCATTGCTGTGATTGATATTGAAAAGAAAATCACGTGAGAGAAGCTCTGAAGAAACATGGTCCAACAAGTCATACTCCACACAATTTGAAATGTTTGTGGTCCCTGAAACTGTTTGGCTTTCTAAGCTGATGCGTTCATCCAAAAAGGTACACGTTACGCCATTTGATGACAACTGGATCTTTAGAAGATTTCAGGTACCTCAGCAGAACCCCTCGTGGGAGTGGATTTGTTGTCTACTTAAATTACTATAGGTTATGACCTGAACTGCTCTCGTTTAACTTTTTTTTTCCAGTTTCACGCATTAAAAACAGAGGGATTACACATCAAACAATCGAAAGTAAAAAAAAAAAACAACGCTACTGACAAAAGAATGTGGAAAACATGCAGTTTCTTTATCATCTCGAAGGACATTTCACAGAGAAGGCCTTACCCTTTTCGTCAAAACAGTAGGCGTCAAAGTGCATGAGGAAGCCTGAGGTATTCGCATAATATAAAATTCCTGTTAAGTTGTTGGCACAGTTGGGGTGAGGTGTTCTCCTGAGAATGGTGACGTTCCCATTGCTGATCCAGCCATATCTACAGACAAACAATAAGATTTTACTGGACATCATAACGTCATAACTGATGTTACTGGATTAAAAATGTAATATTGCAAAAGCCTTACAGTAGCTGATAATTACAGGAAGGGGTAAGTGTAAAATAATTTGTATTTCATTCGTATTTTGTTTACATTCGTATTTTGTTTATATGATGTTGCACTGTGGGGATGCTGTAAATACAACTGAATTTGTTTTTGTTGATAGAGCAGTGTCGTTATGGTAACAGCAATTTCACACTACAAACAATCTGACAGAGATGTGTAGATAACAAGTCATCGTCTGAATGTGCTCTGCTGGTGTTGGTGTAGCCTGCACTGTCTGCGGTAGCTCCACCTGCATATCTCCATGTCTTTGTTGTAGGCTGCTGTGATGTTCTCCAAGGAGGCCAGCGTGGTCCCCAGGCTCCTGCACACGTTCTCTGCTTGCTGGAAGTCTAGGGCGTAGCGGGAGCCTCCCACTGCATGGAAAACTCCAACATAGCTGCAGCTACGTGAAACCACCGCTGGGAAAGGAGGACAACATTAAATCTCTAGGTTTCACACTTCTCTGAGCAATTGTTCCAGCCTGCTCTTAAGTGACCTGGGACAGGGTCCAGGACCCCCTGCGGCTGTAGGCAGGATAATTGGTGAATAGATGGATGGATTTTAGAATTATGTTTGTGGGGATCAAATAAGTTCATCTATCCATCCATTCGTCCATCCATTTTCTGTAACCACTTGTCATATTCAGGGACGCGGGGGTCCGGAGCCTATACCAGAGGTTATGGGCGTAAGGCGGGGAACACCCCAGGATGTGGCGCCAACCCATCGCAGGGCACGATCAAAGGAGAGTAATACAAAAATATAATCAATGAATATGAAGAAAAGTAGAAGGTAAAAAGTGCAGGTGAGTCTGCCCAGCATTCTGAGTATTCAGTTGAGGGGTATAGCAGTTATAG
The DNA here is from genome assembly GCA_026776945.1 of Isichthys henryi. Classification (NCBI taxonomy): domain Eukaryota; kingdom Metazoa; phylum Chordata; class Actinopteri; order Osteoglossiformes; family Mormyridae; genus Isichthys; species Isichthys henryi. The sequence continues at coordinate 18,085,383 of JAODJX010000020.1, read as the reverse complement.
CAGACTATCGCGACTCCATCGCCCTACAGATCACACTGTATTTGCAAACGGGTCCAGCTCTCTAACTTAACACTTAGCTGAGGCTCTAACTCCTATCGGACTATTGGATGTTCTTTAAATACTGGCCTTAAGCGTCTAACACAATGCACATGAATTTAGGGAGGAGACCCACAACCTCATGTATCCAATGTTACAGGTTCAAGTCCCGCCGCATGTGAAGCCTGTGTTCCTCCCTGTGTTATGTGGGTCTCCTCTTGGTCCTCCGAGACCCTCCGGTGATTAGGCTAAGTGATGCTGATTAACAGTTAGGCTAAGCGATGCTGATTAACAGTAAGGCTAAACGATGCTGATTAACAGTTAGGCTAAGTGATGCTGATTAGCAGTTAGGCTAAGTGATGTCGCTAAATTGTCTGTATGGCGTGGATGTGTTTGCGTCTGAGGTGGACTGGTATCCCATCCAGACCATTCGCCCGGCATGTGACAGGATGAATACATTTCTTTGTGCACAATGCAGCACTATTCTACACGGTGTAAATTAAAAAAAAAATCTAATTCGTGAGAAATTATAGAAAAAAGATGGATATTTTCCCTCACTATTTTAACAGCAAGAAATGAAAGTTTGGTGTTTTGAATTTTCAATCTTGGGTAATGTTTAACTTAATTGAATGAAACTGTGACATCATCTAACGCGTAACATACAATACATGTGGTCAGAGACCAGGCAAAGGGTCGCGATATACCCCCCATCGGCACTGATCGAGACCACATGCAGGCCACATGATCCCCTCACACAGGCAGGGTTCAGCTCTCTGAATGGTGGGGGCATGGGGGTCTTATGAATTACCCCCCCTCCCTGGTAATGCCACCCTTTCATGGCATTATGACCTCAGGCACCATATTAACCATGTGAGCCAGTACAGTCCGGTCATGGCTGCCTGCTTGGGGCCCGTCAGATTAGCCCCAAAATCAGATTACTACCTGCTTAAATATAATTTATTATGCTTGTTTAAGATTGATTCCAGGCTCGTCAGGCCCAAAAGATCATCGCCATGGAAACCAAGCAAACAAGTACAAAAGCAGCTACGGGCGAGAAACCCTGCTTCCTCTTCCATCTGAAGCCACTGTGAAAATCTCACCCTCTCTGCTCAATGGGGTGTGCAGTACATGCTGACATGACACAGCTGTGTTTCGTCTCGCAACCGTGAAAATGTTACGGCTGGGTCGCCTTGGACGACCTGCGTTCTGACCTGCCGAAACACAGGCAGCCACACCAGTCTGACTTGCAAACGGGAGACTAAAGCTCCCAAACCCCCATTCCATTGCGTTGATGGTACCCAGGGTCTGGCCACTGCCAACCTGCTCCCATGAAAGAAATGGCTCCGAGATAAGATGTACCATCACTCCCCATGAGTGCCCTGCATGAATTAATGGACCCAAAGTTTGAAAGTGGGTCAAAGAAGAAAGAAGATTTCAGCCTACAGAGAATAGCTACAGTCCTGCAAGGCTGTGTATGGTGTTTATGCACAGAGGTGGTCTGCTTATCTCTGTCTGGCAGGGCAGGTTATTACTTCCAGCCCAGAAGGGATGATGAGCCCGCCGCCGGATTCCTATTTAATTGTAAATTATACATCAAAGCATCTGTGTCCTGTTAAGGGAGAAAGAGCCACACCTTCCTTTAAAAGAACAAAGTCCAAAAAGCTGAAATCCCCACTAATCGCAACATCGGCCAATAAAATGCCCCAATAGTAATGGGGCTCGCTGGGAAGTCTGCCAGCAGCTTGGCCCGGTCTCAGGGCATGATGGGACGCTCCGCTGCGGCCGGCGGACGCCTTGCTCCCCGGCGCCATCACAGAAGCCGTACGTGGGTGACCTGGTGGGCGGAGCCTGGGCTGTGTGAGCAATGAGAGTTTCCAGCCGCACGTGGGCCGACCACCGCGAACCTGCGAAGCTAAACCTAAGCCGGACCAAACGGAACCACGAGGCATCTACTCCTCCATATATGAAATTCACAGCATATGCCCCAACTGCTACCGTGCCCCCCTACATTCTCCCAAAGGCAGCCCCCGCTCTGGTATGGTATTTACTGAAAGAAATGTAGACATGAACCTTATGTAAAGTAGAATGAATATGACGATTTGTGACAGTCCCTTTACTGTGGAAATGTCCGCAATATTAACCTTCCAATTAAGCCATAAGGTTCACATCACATTACTTTGTTTATCTGATATTTTCCTGATAAGCGATTTAACCTCTAGTATTTACCCCTTGTCCTTGAACCTCCTCAGCTCTGGTATTGTATCCTCAAACACTTGTCCTACAGGGCCTACTGACCGAAAGGCCCTCCCCAGGGTGATGGTGCCCCCCCCCCCCAAGCTGTGCGCGGGTGGCACCAAATGAAACATGAGATGCCCTTTCGGGTCTCGTTCTCCTGGCTCCAGCTGCGCGAGTCACAAAAAGAGAGAAAAAAAATCTTTGTGTTTCGGCACCTCCGCTGAGCGCTGAGGTCCCGCCGCCAGCGCGGGTGTGTTTACGGTAAACAGTGTGTCCTCTTTCTCCGCCAGCCACCCCTGTGCTGCCTTTCCGGACGCCTCACCCTTCCGTTTTTGGATTATTATTTTATTTATTTTTTTGCAAATGAAGCAAAATTAAGAGGGAAAAAACACTTTCTGCAGTAAAAACATGCACATTTCAAATGGCGGAGCACAGATTCAATACAAAATCTGTAAATCGGGGTTGGGTGAGTGGGGGGTGGGGGAGGGGGTGGGGCAAAGGAAAAGAACCCAGGAGGCAGCTTCCTGGCCAGGAAGATGTGGCACGCACCGCTTTGGCTGTTAGCTTGCCTGAATCGTCTCCTGCTCTTGGCGGTTGCCTGCACTAATGCACCCGCTGGAACGGCTGCACGGGAGCCACAAAGACTTCTGTGTATATGGCGGGGAGCCGGGTTGGGGGGGGGGGCGTTTAGTGAGCCAAGAGTTCATGAAAAACAGGGCTTTAAGATGTAATTAATAGGTTCAGCTGAGGTCAGAGCGGGTAGGATACTGGACACCCGAAATACGAGAGGAGATTCACCCCTTAAAGCCAATAAAAGGGTGAAGGTAGGATGCCCACCGACCTGGTGCTCCCGGGGGAGGGGGGCATTTTCGGAATTCTATCATATTACCCACAGCCATGTGTTTATTTGTGTGTGGGGGGGGGACTGGGTTCAATGCATGTCTGAAATGCCCCTCTGGCCCCCATCCACTGTCTACAGTTAGCCTAGTCGGTCACGCTCTGAGGAATATCACCCCCCAATCCCATTGAAAGGAGACACAGCGCTGGGGGGCCAGACACAGATGAGATGCGGGTCACCAAAAAAGCAGCAGGATTCTCGCTGTGGTCTCCGTGCAGGTGTGGTAGGAGACCGTCGCCTATTGTGTGCTGCCCAAGGTGACTGGCAGCTCCCTCTGTTTGCTTAAGGGCAGCCGGACCTGACGCGGCTTGCCAACGCTGATGGGGTTTTTAGAGGCATCGAAAAATGGCAGCTCATTCCACGCTTGGAAGCTGCAAATGGACTCTGTCAGCCAGCGTGCTTGGGGGGCTAATCCGGGCACTGGGTCTGTGCTGGGATTACTGTGACTGTGAAGACCCAGCCGCTAATTGGCAGAGGCCGTCTGTCTGATGAACCAATGCACCAAGCGGGAAAATCTGCCTGACTCCAGCTCTCACCCAGGGTGTCCCGTTTACGCCCCCCCCCCCTCCCCCTCACAGCACGGCGAAGCTCATCCCCAGCTAACTGCTTTGTGGGCTGACTCCAGGAGTGAGGAACGTGCACTGGGGTTCAACTGAAAGTTCAGCACCCGCAATCCCCCCCCCCCTTTGTCCTTCCCGCAATCTCAACTTACTTGAAAACGTAGAATGGGAACGTAATATTTATTCTGCCGCAAATAAAAGGCAGACTCTGCCTCACCCAGGCAGACCCTCTCCTGCCTACTAATCCGATACCGTGCGAGGACATGCTGTCAGCGTGGAAAAAAGCACTCGCTTGCCCTTCCTCTGAAAGGGAGGCGTGTAAAAGATGGTTGTGAGCCTGGCTTGCAAGGTGAGAGGGCCCCCACGGTATCATCGTCTGTCTGGCCCTCGGGGTTTTGCTTGCTCTCTCACAGGTAACACCCCGAGTGTTGTCACCCACCTGGCCCTTGGGGTCTCACTCGCTCTCCCACAGGTAACACCCCGGGTGTTGTCAGCCACCTGGCCCCCGGGGTCTCGCTCGTTTTCTTACAGGTAACACCCCTGGTGTTGTCAGCCACTTGGCCCCCGGGGTCTCGCTCGTTTTCTTACAGGTAACACCCCTGGTGTTGTCAGCCACTTAGACCTTGGACTCTCACTCGCTCTCTCACAGGTAACACCCCACGTGTTGTCAGCCACCTGGCCCTCAGGGTCTCGCTCGCTCTCTCACAGGTAACACCCCGGGTGTTGTCAGCCACTTGGCCCTTGGAGTCTCACTTGTTTTCTCACAGGTAACACCCCGGGTGTTGTCAGCGACCTGGCCCTTGGGGTCTCACTCGCTCTCTCACAGGTAACACCCCAGGTGTTGTCAGCCACCTGGCTCTTGGGGTCACGCCCGCTTTCTCACAGGTACCCCTCTTTGCTGTTTTCCTCCTTCCCTCTTTTGCTCTCTTTGGTGAGTTCCTCTGAATGTCAGTCTCGTCAGGAGTGGATGCCGGAATAAACACTGCTGGGTGGCCTGGAATGCAGACAAGTGCTGGGAGGGCCCGGTCTTGTCTGTCTTAAATGCTAGCAAGTGCTGGGGGGGCCTGGGCTCGTTCGTCTCAAGCAAAGGCAAGTGCTGGGGGGCCTGGCCTCGTCTATCTTGAGCACAGGTGAGTGCTGGAAGGGACGGCCTCGTTTGTCTCGAGCATAGGTGGGTGCTAAGGGGGCGTGGCCTTGTCCATCTCGAGTGCAGGCGAGTGCTGGGGGGTCCCGGCCTCACCCGTCTCAAGCACAGGCGAGTACTTGGGGGGTGTGGGGTCGCAGCCTGTGGCTGGATGCCTGACAGGGTGTCCCTGTCCCAGTCTGGCCTGCACATTGATCCTCCACACTGCAGGGTGGGGGGCAGGATTTACTGGATAAAGTGAGTTGGACTGTGGGGGCATCGCAGAGGTTCCAACCCAGCGACCTCTGACCTTTAAATCAATGATGTGAATTTATCTGCCGTCAGTGAGATCACTTCTAAGTTCTTTTTTTCTAATTTCTAATTTAATAATTATTCTGTGTGTAAAAGGCAGAATATTCTGGCCTCAGTCGCTCCATACAAACCCTGTCTTGCTCTCAGGTGCTACACGCGACCTGGCAGGTAGACGACAGTGAAAGTACCCCGAAGCCCCATGAAGAGACCATAAATAAACGCCTCACATACTGCTCGCAGTAAGCAGAGAGTGCCAGAGAGACAGGAGACAGAGAAAGGGGGGCCGCCGTCACTGGGAGCCGGCTTGTTTTTACAGTTGGGATTTTAATTAAAACCAATAAATCGGTGAATCAAAGGAAGGGGGAGAGCTGATTAGAACGACCTTCTTTAATAAGACGGACCCTGGATCGGACAGGATATGAGGGCGGAGAGGAACGCACAAAGCACCTCTGTTTTCTGGGCAGTGTAAGCGTATTCGGCTGGGCTAAGAAAGAACCCCGTGATCCTGTCATGTGGCTGAAGAAGGCCCAGATGGGTGACTCAACCCCCCCCCCCCACCCGCCCTCCAGGTCATCACCCAACGTTGAGTTAGAGGCCAGAAAAAAAATATTTCAGACGGGTGGCCTGGCGCTGGCCACCTCAGAAGTGTTATATGAAAGACAAACAATGCTCAGCGATTAGCCCCCGTCGACGCAGCCCCTTCTCGGCCCCTGGACGCCATTTCCCGGGGTTATGGCTTTAGCCAAACATCAATTACCGACAGGGGTTTCATCAGGGGCCTGTTTGCAGGGGGCACCTTTCATATTACACCCAGAGAGTACACACATGCACACACACACGCACACACAATCAGCCCTTTTTCCTTCGTGGGATTCGCCCGTTCTATTCGAGGCCCGTTTGCTGACGGTTGGCCACTAATCCCGATTGGTGCTGGGCAGGGAGACACCGGCCCCTCACTCCCCACTGTCCATGTTGGAGTAACAGCTCTGTGTATGAGAGGATCCCCTCAAGGGCTTTTGCTCCAGCGCTTGTAGCGAGTAAAGTTACGATGAGGAACCGGGGAAAATGAGAGGCGATGTTTCACCACGGATTCAGCTCAATCCTCTGTTTATGATTATATTTCATGAGAGATTTGAGTTCCGATCCTCTGTTCATCCACAGAAATGTATAGCAGCGCTAAGGTTGGGTTGGGAAAATATTATTTCTCACTAAGTCTTGTATTATATTCCTTGAGATTTTTTTTTTACTTAAATTTTGCTCTTTTGTTGCTTGTTCTGTAAGAACGCAAACACGCACATGTAGGGTATACCTATCCTTATGGGGCCCGCTCATTCACTTCTATGGGAAAAATGCTAACGCTAACTA
>JAODJX010000020.1:18052175-18066007 GCA_026776945.1 Isichthys henryi | reverse complement strand
ATTACATTAACATAAAAAAAAAAAAACCAAAAACCTACTCATTCTCGCTTTGTTTCTTGTTGGTTGGGTGGGCGCGGGGGGGGGGGGGGGGGGCGGCCCCCCTCAGGGATTACACATATCGCTCTTTTGTTCGCCTTGCAGTTTTCAAATCAGTGTTGAGGGGGAATAAAATGCTGATTTAATCCAAATCTTCCACAATAACAAAGGAGATTATTACAGCAGATGTGTCATTTATTCACCAGAAATTCAGTTTAAGCCAAACATGCGCCTATTTTGGAGAAGGAAGTCTTAGTTTGCATTCTGTTACTTTCTTTATACAGCACCCCCAGAGTACTGTAACTTAATTTGGTAGAAAAACGTCAGAGAGTATATGGACTTTCCCAAAGAGAATAGTCACCAGTTAACAGGCCTAAACTGGGTGCACTAGGAGGAGTCTCACCTTTCTTACATGTAACTCAACTGGAAAAAATGGCTTTGCTCCGCCTAAACAATGATTAACCCATCGTTGTAGATACAGTTGTCATAACAGCTTGGAAAGGGTCATTGAAAACCGAAACAAAAAAGGAATTGTGGTAACATGATGTAAGGGCACCGGATTCAGACCGAGATGAGCCAAGGTTTACTGTGAAGTCCCGGAAAGGACGGGCCAGCTCTGCTGTGGCGTGCTGCCCAATGCTTACCACTGCTGCCACAGCAGTGAAGAAGAAAGGGAGCCGCCATGACGGCTTAGGATCTACGGTGTCCCATCAAGGTCATTATTAAGACGCTTACCTGAAGGAACCACCCTGGTATTCTTCAGGAAGCAGTTTTCCCTCCCGAGCCTTTTGGGCCAGCGCCTAGAGAAAGATAACCCAACACACAGTCACGGTCACGTGGGGGCCACTAGCCAAGTGGCCCGGTGCCGGCCCAAGGACCATCTGGAGGGGGGCGGTTAGAGAATGAGCAACAGTGAGCTACCTGCCAACCCTGTGATGACCAGACTTTTTACAATCACTTGCTGTAAAACTCAATAAGTGCTGAACTGGTGAATATTCATACACACATTACAGGAAGAAGTGTTTATTAAAGAACATAAATTTCTCATTCATAGAAGTTACCAAAAAATGGAAAATGGTATATTAAAAAAAATAAAAAATGAACACAGCCCTGAGAGAGCAGGGCACTGAGAAGATATGAAAACACTACATATATATTAACCCTTTTAATTAAGCTGAGAAGTGACAGCCTCATAGCCCCAACCTGGCAGGGCTGTGGGTTCGATTCCTGCCACCAGGGTCGAGCATCATTTCCGTTTGTCTGTGTTTCCTTTCACAGTCCAAAAATATGGGCTTAGGCAAAGAGGCGTCTCTAAATTTCCCGCAGTTCGTAACCGACATCAGAATGTTCTTCTGACTGACTGTATGGGTATTAAAACAGGCAGGCGGATCTTGATATGACCCAGGCGACGTGGGGGAGGGGACTCCCTACGGAGCGGAGGAACCATGACGGTCACAGGAGATCTACGTGTGCATCACGGGGACCCTCGCGAACAAGGCAGGAAGTCGGGCACTGAGGAAGTTAAGCGCAATTCTGAGCAACCAGATGGACGAAAGGGTTAAGCTGGCAGAATGTACATAGGAGGAAATATAGAGTGGAACACAATACATTTCTCCTGGGGGGGGGAGATAGAGAGAATAATAACAGGCATTCCAGCATCAGCAATGCCAGTGGAAATGCCAGAACATTAACAAATCAGGCAACAGATGCTGGAAGCATACAAATAAATCGCAGGATTTCCCACAATGCAAAGTGTTAATCTTCAACACAGGCACAGCAGATAGACGTGTTGGAGCTAGACAGGGACAAGCGATATTGCTGTGTGTCTGCGTGGGCTATATGACTGAAGGTAACAACAGCACTGTGATGCCCAGGTGAACAAGAAAATCCCATTATGGGGGCTGGCATGGGTGGGAGGCGGGGCTGTGCTGTGATGAACTGGACCATCAGGTCATCTGTGAGAAATTCACACCAGTACTGATGCGGTTCGCAGATACTAGCTGTGGACTCCATGTAATTTTAGGCGGTTTCATGTTTGCGTAGGACAGAACCAAAGAAAGCAGCTTATTTCCCAGAGCGGTAACACAAACATGGGCCACAAGTGTATCTAGTATGTCGTGAATGTTATGGTCGGCTAACTTAGCTGGCACAAAAATGGACCAATAGGATCCGTTTGAGGTGGGGGTGGGACTTCTGCCACCACACACCTGCTCCACTCAGGAGTCAGCAATAAGTCTCCGGTTGGTACCCCACAGCGGAGGGGGGCGGTTGCCATGGAAACGAGCCAAAGACCTGAGGCTCTTCCGACACGCGGTGGATCCTTGCGGGACACGGAGGGGCTGTTCGCCCCAGCAGTAACAGCATATGCTGTGATACACACCCCGCTGATCCAATCACAGACAGATGGATTATTGTATGTGGAAGCTTGCCTGCTTGCCATTCAGAGCACCTTGAACATAATTCGCTCACTTAACGGTCATTTAACATACAAAATACACTATTCATAAAGCAATTATGTACTGCTGAGACGTGGCTAGCCCACTGTCTGTCTCTCTCTCTCTCTCTCTCTCTCTCTCACACACACACATACACACACACGTTTTCATGCCCTTACTCCAAACATGAATTTCAAAGAAGTAATTCATATTGACGCAGCACACATGTATGATCAACTGCGTTGACACAGCATAGCATTTATGTTAAGGGAAAAAAAATGAAATGGAGAAAATGCCCCATAGTATTACACCATCACACAGATACACACACACACACACACACACACACACACACACACACAAGGCACGTCATGTGCGTACCACTTTCACATCACCCCCCCCCCAGAGTCCTGGCATCGTTCTGAGAGTCAGCGCGGTGCAGTGCCATATGGCGGCACGGAGCCCTCTAACACTCATCACTGCCCGTCTTGACGCACACACCATGGCCTCCAATAGTCCATTTTCACTTTGGTGGTGTCCGCAAACATGAGAATTTCGCCGGTGACTCTCACTGTGACAGGCTTGCTCCATCCCCTTAGCCCAAACCATGTCTCAACCGATTTAGATCTTCCAGTTCAGATGGTTCTGTCGGGTTCTCCAACTCTTGTTTTATGGGACATACTTTTTGTGTGTGATTGTGTGGCTTTTTTTTTGCCACTGTTGGGTTTTGCATTACCAATAGACAGCCAATAACTGTGTTACCATGGTGATACGTTATCATGAAATCATCATTGCCGAGTGCGATAATTCAGGCCCCGCCCAGCCCCAGCTCCTACCTTGGCATCGGCTGCGATCTCCTGAACTCCCTTGTCGGCAGCATCCCTGATGATGGGTGTTATGAGGCCTCGGTCCGTCGCTACGGCGATGGAGATATGGATAGAGTCCAGTGGCTGAGGCCCGTCAGCCGCCCAGGTCACGTTGACCTCTGGGAGTTCCTGGGATAGAAGAGGATAATTCACAGGGAGTGGCTGTTAGGTGTAGCTGTTTACAAGGCCAGACTCCCAAGCCATTTTTACAGTTCACGTTATGCAAACCATCATTACCATAAGAGATCCAGCTAGCAAAGGCTAACAAGACAGAGCTCTGCCTTCCTATTGGTCAATGAAGTCCCACCCCCAACTCTATTGCACAGGGCACGCTGACAGGTGCAACTGTGGCTAGTGCCGCGTCAGTTATCCTTGTCAGACTGTCAGGGTCAGTCTCATGGCACTACTGCACCAATTAGACCAAAGAGTGAGAAGCCTGGTGCTTCATTTACTGCACTCAAACAGCGTTCAAACCACAGAGGAAGGAAATGTGGCAATGAGATAAGTGGCTAGTTTAGGCAGAGCCAGGCACGACTAACCACTCCCCTCAATGACCCCGGGCTGACACCAACCGCTGTGGTTTCTTCAACCAGTTTAACGAGCAGAAAAAAGTTAGTGATGAGAAGAGTGCACGTAAAACATGGTTAAAAAGAAAAAAAGGTCACTTCCTCTTTTCGATGGAACATCAAAAGTTAACAGGGGACACACCTTCGCTTCCTGTCTTCAGATCATCATCATTTTATAGAGGTGAAGATGGCATGATGAGACATTCCAAGCATCTGCCGACACGTGACCTGGGACGTGTGAATTTCAAGCATTTTTTACGCTATAAGAAAAGCTACTGAAGTTACTAAGCAGCCAAGGAAACTGAAAGACTACAGCAGCATCTGTATCTGAGCAAAAAAGAAACCAGTGCAGCGGGGCACAGCGGAGCACACTGGAACAAACTGGAACACACTGGAGCACCCCTCAAACCAGATGGGAGCGACATCGGAACTAGGGGTATCAGATGACCTCATGTTTTTACCCACCTAGTTATCTAGCTGGGCATCTTATGCTGGCACCTAAGTCTGGAAATTATTAGTCCCTCCCCAGGACTGATTACTCCCCAGGACTGATAGAAGGTAATCTCAGACACTGTTACATAATTAGAGTAGAATAGAATATAAAAGAACAGAATACAATAGGAGTGATACTTTAGTTACCCTCATGGGGAAATGGTCTTTTCGCCCATCCCATCTTACTCTCCGCAAGACACAGATAGGTGAGAACAAGCTTGGAGGTCGCAAACAGCACCCCTGGGGCAACTGGGGGTTAAGGGCCGTGCTAAGGGGCCCAATGGTGGCATCAGTCTTCCGGCCCCAGGACACACGGAACACGAGGTGAAGCCTCTCGATCAGCTCAGTAATTAGCATTGAGCGATACCCCACGCCCCCTCAGAGTCACTTCCCATCATGCTGATACCACCTTACCCGTTTTATACAACAGCCTTAATTATTTTTATTATACTATCCAGTTCAATCATTGGTTGTTTCTGCTGTGGAGATTTTATCCTGGCATTTGTGGATCAGGGAGGTGCGTTTGCACACTTACAAACTTACCTTTAAAGTTACTGCTACAGCCTTGATGATAAAATCGTTCACAGAAACCTTGATATCCGCTGAAAGACAGAAGCAAGATACTCATCACTAAACAGACACACACACTCAGGCAGCCAATCTCGGGAGAGCAAAGCGTCCAATCCCGAGACATAAAAGCACCAGCATGGGTGGGCAGCCAGACTGAACTGGGACCCCCCGAATGGTCACCATGACCAGAGACTGTGTGTTATTCAGCTGCCTGTAAACAAAACGATGAATGGGGTATAGAGAGGAGAGGAAGAGCCAGAAATGGGACACTGCCTACGCTGCGTCAGATTTAACCTGCAAGCTGAAACCCCTGAAAGCAGCACTTTAAAGGCGGCTGGAAGATGCAAACTGCCTTTGTTCTTTGTTCCAGGCAAAATAAGGCAGGTGGAGGATTTGAATTCTATAAACAGGCACTTTCTGGGACGAGTCCTTTTTATAATCTGGGGACAAAGAATCAGTTTGCTAGGCGTGGGCGCCTATTTAAGGACACTGTTTGTTGGCAGGGCCAAGCCTGAAGCCACAGGTCTCCAGCAAGTAGGTTCTGCTCCATGTAAACCTGGTGGCCACACCCCTTGGCCGTCCACAGAGCCGCGCCCTTCCTTTATGCTCTTCCAATGAAAACAAGTGACAAAAAAAGTCAATTATCAAAAACAAAATCCATTTGATTCCAGTGTCCGCTCCTTCATCCATGAAAATTTTGCACAGCGTTTGATGTGAGCTTGTCGATTACCTTTAAATCAAATATATCAAAAATCCAGTGATTAATAATCGGACCATGATGATATACATGACTTGTGATTAGATCAGTTGTTCGTAGCTGCTATGATCAGCGTGTGACCCTGGAATGTATGCACTGGCGAACATGTCATCAACACAAGCCGGATGGTATGCATCTAAATGCCCGCTGCCCTAATTTCTAAGAAGCACTACAAAAGAAATCTTAATCCAAGCATGACTTAAAGAATCAATATATTTTCTGGCACGGGAATGTATTTTTGATTTGCTCAAGACTTCAATAGTGGCTACCTGTTTCATTAAAACAATTATAAGGCTAGCCAAAAGTAAGAATAAATAGGAATGACCGCAGTATCTAAAACAGCCAGCCCGATGCCTGTGTGGAAGAATGTGTCCACGGAGACAGGAAGGGCGATTCAGCAGACTGGGTGAGGTTAACAGAGAACCCGCAGCAGACACTGTTTGGACAGATTTGCAAAGTGCTCATCCACTCTCTTCATACCTTTTGCAAACGACAGAATCAATTCAGAGGCTATACTTTTTTTCCCTCTGTGCACTGAGGGTAATTTGCATTAATTAGTGGAACTTGGGAATTTCAAAACTGTACAGCCTGGGGGTGGGGGGGGGGGGGCGCACGCTGGTTTTAGTTTATTAGCCTTGGTTACGTTCTGCCTGAGTGAATCGGCACAATTTAAGGTAAACGGACTGTATTCATCTTTACCCCATGACAGACTGCATGTTGTCCATCTATAAGATCGAATCAATGTCCTCAATTTTATCACGTCTCAATTTGGCAATTAATTCAGCTGACAGCTTAACGAAGGTTAATTTATCAAGATGCGAGAGGAAATGACAACCAGCATGCCTTTCGCCCCGTGGCCGGAACGCACATTCCCCCCTGCACACTATCGGGCAGATAACAGATCCCCCTACTAACAGTCAGAGATAATTCTGTTTTCTTATGGTATAAGAGTGGATGTGCTCAGGGGCTGCTCACTGACTTTTCTGCATTTGTCAATGCATATTCAGTCACTGATTCCTACCGTTTCCCTCCTATAAGGTTACACGCTACCCCCACAGTGACCTTCAGTCAAGGTCACCGCTTTCTGTTCTCCAAGGGCACATGTCCTCAGGCTAACACATCAGCCTTCACCAGCAGGCGGTACAGGTGGTCATTCGTGTCCCTGTATACACATTGTCTGCTTGCAGTTCTATGGACCTAACACAGGTTATATAGTATAGCGCATTCTTGTTGTCATCCGTCTTCAAAAGCGACTTGCGACAGACCTACATCCCCCTTTATCAGTGTGTGAAGCCCCCCTTGCCGTGCCACACAAACGGGCAACGCTAATAATTCATGAGGCCGTTCTATCTTAAGAGCCATGGTGGCCGATATTTTCTACGAGGCAAAGCTAGGGAATTACATATGGCAGCAGACCACTCCAAACCCCATACCACCTACTGATGCCCTCACCTTTGGCAAGGTCTTTCCGCAGCTGCATGACGGCGCCGAGGTCGCAGTCAACCGAGGCGTAGGCATGAGGGATGGTCCTCTTTGACTGGGTGAGCCTCTGGGCGATGACACGCCGCACGTTAGAGGCCGGGATCTCCGTGAAGGTACCCTAAGCCCAGAAAAGATTCCGAAATTCCACAAAAAGTCACAAGATGGGCTCATTGAAGACCATGAGCAACAACCTACTATGGACACGCCTCAAAACCTGTTATTGGAAAGGGGTTTGTGGTTAGAACATTGTGGAAGATCAGCTGTTGACAGTTAATGTACAGAATTAAAGAATCATCTGTGAATGATTCTTTTCTCGTGCAGTGCTTTGTAAAAGGTACTAACTAACCTCGTAATTTAGAAAATTTATGCCAAATTCCTAGTTACAAAACAATAGTACAGCATTGTTTGAACTGAGTGTACTATGATTTTATAAGCCCAGTTGTTTAGAAACTACACAACTCTCCACTTTATAAGCCTGAAAGATCTGATGTCCCTTCGCAGGATGGGCATGAACAGAGGTGGATAGTTCAGGTCCAGAAAATAAAAATCCAGACCAAGATTTTGTTTCAACCAACCAAGTACCCTGCACATTTTCGGTTTCCCCTCATTTAACACACCTGATTCAACTCCTTGCACCTTGTTGGCTAAATACCCCACAGCTCTTGAGGTAATTTATGATGGAACAGGGAAAGAACTAAGCTACACAGGGCTCCGGCCCTCCAGGACTGGAGATTGACACCCCTGCTCTACACTCAACTGGTGGGCTGAAACAAAATCTTGGTCTGGATTTTTACTCCCAGTGATCTGCCTCCTTCATTCTCACACACCTGAAGTTGGGGGAAGGTATCATCAAAAGTCACTGTGGACGGCATGGTTATACAAGGACCCCCCCGAAAATCACAACTAGATTTTGTCATATTTGCTTCAAGTTGGCATTAAGTCTCAGTGCAGCATCTGATCTTGCAGCTGCCAGGCAGCCACTCTTAGTGCTTGTATAAACAGAGCTCCTTATCAGGGCCAGGAAAGATGGATGGGAGACGCCAAGCGTGTTGGAACAACACTGGCTTGCTTGCTTTTAACACAGCAGCGGGCGGCATGGCAGAATCCCGGCTATCACATTAAGTAGGTAGTGTGAAGACCCAACCCATTCCATTGTCAGCTCTCACTATCTCTCAGTGGTATCTCATTGAGGTGATCAACCTGCCAGTGACCCAACGAATATTTAAGAACAAGCCTTTATAGCCAAAAGGATCAACCACGGCCTCTAGTTCAAAACAATGGCATAATTGGAGTCTTCATTTGCACTTGGGAAGAGGACGGATGAAGACACGTGGAAACTTCCCGCTTGTCTCCCTTGCTTGATCATATACCAACGCAAAACACCATCATCTGCACACTATTAAGTTCTTTACTGGCAGAAAAGTCCATAACTTGCGTTCTGAAGGGTGCCAACAGGCTGTCAGGAGGGTTGGGACAAGCCAAGTCTGAAGCCATAGTTTATGGTCATCAGATAAACTGCAGGGATGACTACCTTTGATGTCAGCCATAAAACAGCATGTAGAAAATTCTGAGTTCACTTGTTTTTCTTTGCCATGACAGGCCCTGACTTGGTAATAAAAGGGAAAACAGAGCCAGTGAGGTAGGATACATTTGCATATCATCTCACTGTTGCTAATACAAGAGTGACGTGCTCATACAATTTTAAATATTACCCGGGTCACTGGTCACCCCATATCTATGCCAATTTTGCTTAACGCTCTGGGTCAGTTGGCCACCCGCTGCATGCGTAGCCCCTGTAACACCGTTGTGCAGAAATAACTGGCCAAACAAAACACAGCTTATTAGCCACCAGGATTCCTCAACAAACCATCGCATCCTTTACGCAAAGTTCTGCTCGGTTTGCCGGATATGAGTGTCGTCTGTGGTGCTGACGTAGTTACTGGCGTATAACCCACAACATTTAAGGACCGTCTTTACTATAGAATGACATGAACTATCTGTGCTACTCTGTGCAACTGAGAGCGCAATCGGGACTGGAGTACCTAAACCGCACTGAACATATCAGGTTCCTGCAGGCTTCCCACACTGACATACCAATTCAACTGGAAACGATATCACATCTCAATTTAAATCTACAATAAATCACAGTGAATTTCCTTAAATAATAAAAAAAGAATCAGACGCAATCAGGAGTAGTTTGTATGTCAGCATGTAGTATTTCAGTGTTTAAAACTACGGAGTCTGGCTTGTTCATACCTTTCTATTTTTTTTATGCTGTTTTCATCAGAAGCCGTGATTGGTTCTCTCTCTACAGCAAGAGCCACTGGCTTATGACATAACTACAGAAGCGATTTGATAACTGTAGCTTAAAAGCACTTCATGGAAAAGCTCTACAAAAAGATTGTTATCTGGATTTAATATTGCCGTTTTAGAATCAGGTCCCCAAGGGTGACTGAAAGCACAACCATGAAAAATGCATTAAGTCAATTGACCCTATGTACATGACTCCACAGTCCATCAGGACGCAATTTGTATCTCCAAATGTTTAACAGGTATCCTCCTGCAAAGCATGTGATTGCTACACCATAGCATTGGATTACGGTTATAGGGGCCAACAGAGGGCGATCTGCTATAGTTTTAACAATGGTCTTGCAAAGTGTGTTTATGCCGTCCGTACACAGACAGGGTGTGGATTCAGTACTGACCGGTGCTCCTGTCTTTCCGGGTACAGAGACTGGAGGGTATGCAGGTCTTCCAGAAGCTGGGGCAAGGTGTGGGGTGGGTGCTGTTGCCGGGGCCCTGCTGGTCACCTTGGGGCCCTTGGCATCTGCCTTTTTCAGCAGGTTCAGAGCATCTCTGGGCAGGAGACAAAGGTTTGGTCACCACAGATACCGGAATGAAAAAAAAGAATCAGAAAAGATCACACACCTTTTCTCGGTTACTGGCATCGTCGATGCTCCGGTGACAATGTGACCCTCAGCTTGGGGGTCATACTAACCCCCAACATAGGAAATAAGCCTGTTTGTGCTGAAGCACTCAAATAAGTCGCATTTCACCAGCTGGATGCAAGTGTTGAGGCAAAATGTTTCCCTGTACAAAATGCCAAGTGCCTGGGGTTTGTCTATTGGGCATGATGTCATTTTTAGTCAGATCTCTCCCAAGACTATGCGGGAACCGATGTGTTGCTTCAGTAGATGTGTTGCTTCAGTAGATGTGCTGATAAACCCCATGCACAGCACAAAAAATACACCCTTTCACAGCCACATAACAGCCTGCCATAAAAGTGCCACTAGTGTGGACCATATTTTTACACCAGCAATAATTTGGCACGATAAATTAATGAGGCATTTCCACTTCTCAGACAAGCATCTATTGTAGGGAGTGAAGTGCTGAAATTTGACACTGGGCAGCTTTACTCTTCAGGCATGCCTTAGTAACCATTAAAGGAGAATGCAAATCCATTCCTCCAGACACTAGGGGCATGAGCCAGCAAGACTAGCGCTCAGACTGGGCACCGCAGGTAAAGGAGCCTTTTAATTATAGTTTTGCAGTATAGACACACCTTCATTGTAGAGACTCAAACCTTAGCTTTTGTGGGAGCTTTGCATGTAGAAGTGGCTTAGTTCACAGTTCCTTCACAGACCTGCCTTAAATGCATGCCTGCCTCAACGCTGTAGGACTTCAGTCTCCAACACCAAATAATCATGTACAGGCTAAGGCAGCGGCCTTCAACCTCTTTTTTTATGGTTTGACCTACTCATACAAAGAGAATAATGTAGGCTGCGAGGGGCATCCCAGGTTGGTGACCGCTGGGCTAAACGACGGGTACATGCCCCCCTCTCCGAGAGATGGCATGGAATCTCGGCCGGCAGTGGTACTGAGGGGTACCTGCCAAGACGTGATTTTCGCAATTCATTGCTGCGTCAGGTGTCATTAATCAGAGGTGGTTACATGAGGGTGGTGTACAGCTGGCCGCTTTTTATACCGAGTGCTGGGAGGGGAGGGGGGCATGTCGGTGTCAAATGGGGAGCTTTTCATGCCAACAGCTATCGATTGAGTTACGCCTTACCACGTCTCTCAAGATGTCTCCTGCCATCTGACTGACTAATACCCTACTAATTTTCCCCGAGGGAGAAAGGAAATCTGGTGCTTTTAGTCAAAGCTTCCATGGACTCGTACACAGATACATTGTTCTCTCTCTTTCTCTCTCTCTCTCTCTGCTGTTTTATCAAGGTGCCAAGTTTGATATTCATTGCTGAATGGAAGCTGCTTGGCCATAATCATTACTGCCATTATTAAACTACATGTATGCATCTTTTTCCACAATTTGAAAACTCTTACACATTGTCTCACGTTCTTGTCGCCGATTGTTGTTGCTGTTACACGTATTGTCTTGTGAATGTCTGTATTCTATTATTTCCTATGATTCTTTGTTTTATGTTGTTATGTTAGTGTCTTTATGTTGTATGCGAAACGTCTGTCCCTGGAATATAAATGTCCTCAGCGAAACATAGATTATGATTCTGATTCACATCCAGAAACAAGGGCCGCCTTTCACCTGGGGCTTGCTCAGATGTGAATTCCCGCACTGCCATTTTCTCTACACAACCCCTCCTTGGCAGCCACACTCTTAAAAGCTTGTCCTCTAGCTCATCGCTCTTCTTCATCATCACTGTTTACAGAGACCAGAGCCCCCTCCTTACTGAAAAACTGGAGTGTCCTGCCCCCCACCCCCTAACCTCAAAAGCATCATTAGCAGCTCTTTTAGGATGACAGACAGGCACTGGGAGGCAGGGCAGTGTATCTGGGTTAAATTGAGGCAGGGGTGGGAGCTGCACTGTGAGCCCTGTCACGTGGGGACGCTGTCAGGGTAACACTGCGAGGTTTAACCAAAGCCGCATCTCTCAGCCAATAGAGACTGACATTTAATCCCTTTTCAGCCAGCATCCTATCTAACAGCTGCCGCCACTCTAAAGATATGTTTGATGAACATTTAAATTGCCATCTTCCTAATATAAATTTCACATACATTCACAACCCCAAAGCCTCGTCTGAATTTACGCCGCTTCCAGGCGCTCCCATCTCCATACACTAGGGGGCGTATCTCAGGGTCAGTGTGTGGCGTCTTGCCTTTTTAATTACTACAGCCTTACATCTGCCCTGAAAACAAATTAGGTCAAATTGAAGTGTAAAGACCTAAACTGAATAAGATCCCTCAGTGGGTATTTTTAAGATGAACCAAGTTTATTAAGAATGGTAATGTAACCATGTATAAATATGATACAGCCCTTTGCGAGCCTCGGCATCATCTATAACTGGAGCTCCTCCAGTTCAAACAGCCCCCAGCGTTGTCTGGGGTCCTGTCTGTAAATCTTTGCCTTTTCCTTTCCTGCTACACAGGTGAGTGATGAAAGAAAATAATAAAACTGAAGGCTGGGAGCGGAGCCCAGAGACACGACTGGATTTACCAGCCTGTGAAATCAGCCTCTACTGCTGTTAATAAATTATATGCCACTTATTGCCTTTTCATATGACAGAAGGGACAGCTAAACAGAGACCTTCGCTTGAGCCCAAGACGACGGATAACAGCAACTAAAACATACAGCCCGAGAGTCCATTACAAGCACATTCCGCTGCTGAAGTTTAATGGGAGTACATTTCCTAAAGCAGATGCGTTTATCAAAACTGCCAGTCTATAAATCATGTGCATTCTTCACCAGGTGCCACCAACCCCAACTATCCCCAACTCTATTTTAACCAGGTTTTTAAGCTATAAACTCATGTCTGTGTCAGAGTCAGGACGTCTAGCGGCAAGGATGAAGACAGGAAGGGTGCCGCAAGCGTGTCAGAAAAATGGGAGAAGGGGGAGGGGACAGGCAGACTGTTTAAGCTGCTTTTTTTTTTAGGGGGGGAGGGTTGGTTTCTCAATGACTCTAAGCTGAAAATCGTTGTGTAGAGTCTGGGCCTGCAAAGCATCTTCCTGCTGGTTTTATAACAAAGTGATCTTACATCACTGCAGGTGAGTCATGTTATCGGGAAAGTGATTAAGCCTCCACAAGCCCATAATTTCACTTTTCAAAATTCACTTTGAAAGCCAGAGGGGTTAAAATCTGCTGATAATGATCTGGTCGACATACCACCTTTACAGCGTTTTAAAGAATGATCACAGGCTTCCCTACCTTAACTCCCGGTGATACTGGTAACCATAGCAAAAACTGCAAATGAGTCATCCGTACAACCCATGATCCGCACATCTTCTCAAACCAGACGGGAAATGAGAGTTAAAAAAAAAAAAAAAAAAAACACCCTTAACATTTAATGTGGAAAACCTCTCTTTAAAAATAGAAAAATTATAAAAAGCCCAGCTTCTCTGTTACGGCAGAATGCTTTACTTTAAATAATCTAAATACACGATTGCACTGATTACAAAAACTAAATATATGGACCGTTTCTATGGACACAGGGGATGGCGGAGACTGGGTTGCCATGGGGACAGCAGCTCTTAATAAGGCATCTCTGCAGACGGCTCACCAGTACCATCACTGACGGAAACCCCATGAGCGAAGCAGGTGAATGTGTGTTCACCAGGCATGAATTCCCTCCTTCCCCAGGCTCATCCCCCTAACAC
>JAODJX010000020.1:18030073-18052143 GCA_026776945.1 Isichthys henryi | reverse complement strand
GACCCTCAGAAACCCAGGACTCCAGCCGGCACTTTAAAATGTGTTTTCCAGTCTTTGAGGCAACCATATGCACTCTGAGCAAGGTTATTCTCATCAGAAAGCCACATCGTTGTCTGATGCTAATTTGATCCAAAGGATCTTCCACTTTACCATATAAAACACACTTTTTCCCCTTCCCGTCTTAGGCCATTGACAGCCTCAACATTATCACTGTTACCCAATGATGACTTTTCACCTCGCTGGGAGACCCATTTTTTGTTCACCGCTTACTACACACTCCGTTCCACACTTACTCCTTGGTAATAAGACCCCGGGGCCCGGTGGGCGTGACCATCTGAGGGTCCAGGCCATGCGTGTTCAAAATGTACCGTGCAGCCGGGCTCAGGCGTGGCCTGGAGACAAAGGGAGGAAGAGACAGACGAAGTCAACCAAATGCATAACCATGTCAACATGCACATATCCAATCAAATCCTTACATATGCAGTCAATACAATACAATTATGCACTTCTCAATTACCCATTTTTCCATTGGCATGCAGGAACCGAGCGGAACCCGAGCGGAACCCAAGCGAAACCCGAGCGGAACCCGAGTGGAACCCGAGCCGTACCACAAAGAGAGACTAGTTACAACATGATTCCAGCTCGCTTTTTCACCCTTGCTGTTTAAATCACTCCTAGATGGGATTGTGAGAAGCTTATGCCGTTTTTTTGCTTTAAAAAATACCCGAATATCTACCCCAAAATCACATCACAATATTTGGAAATTTTTCAATCCCATGTTGTCCTAGTACAGTATATTATACAAAAGATTGTATTTCTTGTAACGTCATCCTGACCTTGTATCTTTCTCTTCCAACCAGATCACAATTAAAGCTTGGGTCTGTCTACTAATTACATTTTTTTTTTAACTTTGTTTATCATTGTTTTCTGGGTAATTTTTTCAAGATGGCGGTTGTATTGTGTTTAAAGGGGAGCTATTTGCATAAGCAATAACGAACGAAGAAGGCAAGTATCACCCCAAAGTACCGAAGTACCAAAAAAAGCACCCCAGCTGGTCTGGTATTTAAGGTATTGGAATTCTGCATTCCTTCACTTTCTCGCAAGTCTCTGCATTCTCCTCTTTCTCCTCCAACCCCACACTGCTCATCTTCCAGCTCGCAACTCTCCTACGGGGTGTGTGTGATGCTGCTGCTTCCACCGTAAACTTCATTAAATCCCCAAGGCTAAATAAACTATCTACAAAATACAGACTTAAAATAGTGAGAAGACCACAGGAAAATCCCGAATGTGAGGACAGACTCCATCAAAATTTTTCATTATGAGATGCAAATCTAACTGCCCTATTCGCCTACGTCCCCCATTTGTAGATATTTGTCAGGACAACAAGAAAAACAACAAAACTCTCGTATAATGAAACTACCGGTGTAGGGGTCACATATGTTCCTCATTTGCAACAGGAAGGGCAGATAAAAAGGAACTCTTCGCGACTTCGAAAAGGCACCTTCAAAAAAAAAAAGTGTGAGTGTATGGGCTCAGCAACGCGATGTTTACATCAAAACAGGACGAGTTTAGCAGCTGCTGTTTCAGCCATGTCTGCAGGCAGCCATAGGTACCATGTAAACAAATAAGGGGTGATTATCTGTTTCAGGCCGAGACCTTGTTACACTCGCCCACTGTGTGATGGACACTCAGGGACTCCTAGTGACACTCACGGTCCAGAAGCCTTTGCAGCCGGGGGTGGCCGCGGGGCTGGATGTTGGGGCGGAGAAGCGGGGGCAGGGCTGGGTGCAGGAGGCGAGGGAGCGGCAGACTCAGCAGCAGGGATCTCCACCTGCTTCCAGTCCTCTCCTTCCTCCACCATCAAGGCGATCAGAGTGCCCAGTCGTACCCCCCGGCTCCCCTCACCCATCTGCAGGCAGGACGGAGAATCGAACACTTCACTTATAATGGCTCATTTATACAAGCTGCTAATATAACCTTTTTATAAAACCTACAGAAGGAGTTAAAAGAAAACCAGAAAACCATACAGTTTGGCAAAACATAGAGTACACATGCATGAAGTCATCTGTCTATCCCTTGGAAGAGATCCTTGAATACGACACCAGCATTAAGACTCTCCGGGTAAATGATGAAGCTTATGTAATTATGGTTAATTATACACAAAAGTCTGTTAGAGACAGATGCTAACGCCATAGCCAGCTGATATAAAAGGATGAAAGGCAGGGTTTGGAGACTATAGAAAAACACACAGAGGTGGCAAAGGCAGCATCAATCTTATTATTAATCGCTACAGAGATGCTTCATAGAGAAGAAAAGCACGGGAAATGAATTGGGGTTTAGCAAGAGGCTCGGCATGAAGAGCGAATCGGAAGGCAGGGTTATGAGACCCACTGAATTGAGCTTAATTCGGGAGGGGTCTTTTCAGATAGGTCTACCAGCGAGGAGAAAAAAAAAAAAGGAAGTCACTGAAATGACAGAAGCATCTCAACACGCCTCTTGCATGCAATTCCTGAAACAGAAACCATCGGCGTACCTTTAACCCTTCAGCAGTAAAATTTCATTTCCTCTTCTGTGGCTACGACAGGGGATCTAAGGTTGTGCCGTTATTAAACGTTCTGTTCCTCTTGGCCTGACCTCTAACAGTTACAACAGGCAAATTTATCCATTTAAGGAACCAAAGAATAACAGGTTCCCACAGTCAATACTGATCACGTTTAGATGCCCAGTCAGCTACTAGATGTGACTAGATTTTTGACAAATAAATAAAACAAAAAAATAAAAAAAAACTTCCTTGACTGGGAAAGATTTTTACCAGAAAAGACCAAGATAAATAGAGAACTCAGAAAATGCTGGTTTTATAACAGCGTGGACGGACCACACAGAAGT
Organism: Isichthys henryi; assembly: GCA_026776945.1. NCBI lineage: Eukaryota > Metazoa > Chordata > Actinopteri > Osteoglossiformes > Mormyridae > Isichthys > Isichthys henryi. Next base: position 18,049,257 of record JAODJX010000020.1, on the reverse strand, counting down.
CAGGGCAAGATTGGCTCTCTGTCAGACTCTCCTGTAGAAACTCAGCTTGGGTTAAAAGATTCGATGAGAAGACGAGACCTGACAGTCAGTCAATGACTTGTCAGCAGATGAAAATGCAAACAAACTAAGCTTTATTTCCCTGAACCATTCATATTTCATTGATAACTGACTCACAGCACCTCAAATGTGTGGTTGGTGATAATACAACATTGCTGAACTGTTGAGAGAACGTTGTAATGTAGCTGGGAGGGTGATGATGTTTAAAATTCCAATTCTGAAGTGTTCAAGCATATCAATAAAAGCGGCCATTGTGTAAGCACACTAGCCATTAATTAAAGCAAAAACTTGACCTTTGGCCAACATAAAAACTTCATGCAAGATCAAAGATCCCAGGATTATGTACTGTGAATAAGCTCTGTAGACTTCATTTAACGTTGTGACTGAGGACAAGTCATCTCATAACCCACAGCCCTGCAACCAGGACCTCCATCTGCCTTCAACGTTACAGTCGGTGAGTATAGCCACATCATCTGACTCACATTTTGGTTCCAGCAGAGTTCTGCATAGTACTAAATATGCTAGAATTTCCCTCTGGGATCAAAAAAAATCTAATTTCTAAGTTCTGAAAGAATTCAGATTTTGGAATTTAAGAAGACCCTTCAGTAATACTGCATTGGCCATATTAAAAAGGAGTTACCTTTTCAGCAAATTATTCTCACGCTTGTAGAAAGAAAAAAAACCGGCTGACCAAGATGTAATCATTTACATGACTGTTATAACAGGATAGGTGTGGGACTGAGAGTGCATTCAGATTAAAGTCAGGCTCAGCTTTGAGAATCATCATGCTGATCACTTTCCCCGTTCAGAGTCACTTTGAAAGCAGCGGGACATTACTGGGGGAGAAAGGTGCAGGAGTGAAGAGGGAGTTTTAGAGAGAGATTATGGTGGGATCATCGCAGAGCCAAACTGGGAAAACCACAGGTTGCGAAATTATGGAAAAGCACTGAAGGATATTGCATCATTATTCTTCATCATTATTAGTATTATTCATTTTAAATCATTGCTGTGTCGCAATCCAGACTATATCATCTTCCTAGTAATGATACAGCTAGTGCTGGGTGGTATCATACCGATAGTGCACCGTAGTATACCAGAACAGTATTATGTGGTGTGCCCCGCTACAGTGCATATCGCACTGAACTATACCAAACCATAGTATACCAGAACAGTATTATGTGGTGTGCCCCGCTACAGTGCATATCACACTGAAGTATACCAAACCATAATGTACCAGAACAGTACTATGTGGTGTGCCCCGCTATAGTGCATATCGCACTGAAGTATACCAAACCATAGTATACCAGAACAGTATTATGTGGTGTGTCCCCGCTACAGTGCATATCGCACTGAAGTATACCAAACCATAGTATACCAGAACAGTATTATGTGGTGTGTCCCGCTACAGTGCATATCGCACTGAACTATACCAAACCATAGTATACCAGAACAGTATTATGTGGTGTGCCCCGCTACAGTGCATATCGCACTGAACTATACCAAACCATAGTGATAAACGTTCGTGTAGTAAAAATAAATGTCCGTATAGTACTGAAAAGCCAAAGTACCGGCCAAATGCTTCACCTGTCATCTGAGGCCCTGGTGATTATTGGGCATGCGCAATATAATATCAATATGATATTGCCCAGCCCTACACACAGCCATACGATTATAACCCTCGCAGTGTGTAATAATGTTTATGGAGCTCCAGGACTCATTGCTAAAGGGCTCCAGAACTGCTCCAGTTTGAGACGTGTGGCCCTAACTCTAATCCGCATATTACCCATATGATGTCTACCTACGTGGGATGTTTTTTTGTTTTCACCTGAGGGGAAAAAAAACTCAATATATTTTCTCCCCTCATTTTCTACTATATAAACAGCTGCTGCCAGTATAAGGTATCGCAAGGATTAGCAAAAATCCCGGATGTCGGGTCGGCGAGCAGCGTCGAGATCACCTGGAAGAGGCGACAGCTGCCACACAGTATGTCTCCTAGCAACTAGGCATTAGGATGGTGGAGGTGAAGGGTGTCGACTGACAGAGATCTCCGTCGAGGTAGGCTGGCAGTGCGGGCTGTCCCTGCAGACATCCGGGTGTTACGTGCCATCCGCGTAGACGGCAGGGTGTCATACGCTGTCCGTGCAGAGATCCCAGGCAGACACACACTGTAGGGCTTTAAGCTTGACCGTCCGACAATGTCAGACATCACCAAGACTGACTGGGTTAGCAAGCAATGTGGTCATGTACTGAATCGCTATGCAAAATGCAGAAAAAAAAATCTGGTTATAGATGAGCATGCCCATCCCCATGATCCCTGGAGACCTGATTACAATCCAAAGCCCCACCTTATTCAAAAGAGCCTCAAACTCATAAACACTAATTAGAACAGGAGGTATTTATAGTGCGAATCTAACACTGCTCTCTCGCGAGCAGCTCATTCTGGCACAACAGCGTTATGCCATGCGAGTTGCATACGTGACTGGTCTTTGGGTCCTTTTCAGAGACACCTGAGTGTTGTCTGTGGTGCTCAAGGCTGCCATCGCCAGGTGTGTGGGTGGTACTGCGCTCTCAAAGCATTTCCCCCAATCACCACATTAGACAGAAGGGCTGTGAACCTTTTATTCCTTAATTAATTACTGTCAAACTGTTTAGGGAGCTGGCAAGGAGGGGGGGGGGGTGCATACGAATTCATAACATAACATTCAGACACACACATCATCTTTTTGGGAAGATGGCAGACAGGGGCTTTAACACGATTCCAGCACAAAAGAAAGCAACAATGATTAGCTGCCCCCCCCCACCCCCCAAAGTGCCACATATTCAGAAACGAGTCATTTTTCCCCAAACTCTCTGGCAGTAACAGCTTGTTCGGGGGGGGGGGGGGCAGCAGGGGCGGGAACTGTAAAAATTCCACCAATTGATCCACTGGGAAAAGCAGAGAGCAGAAAGGGTAAATCTATATTTGAACCTGACAGATCCAGTATCCAGGCAGACTGTGCTGGACAGTGAGTAGTTAATCACACAGGAAGAGTCCAAGGATGATTTGGGTATAATACAACAATTAAAGCGTATTAGTCTGATCAGAGAGCTGCTTCTTTCCCGAAAATCATACAAATGCGCAAAGTCTGGAGATCCTTTCAAAGCTTGATGCAATAAGGAGATGTTTTTATTAATGCGAAAGCATCTGCCACAAACGGGGCAAACAGGGACCTTCAAGTGGGTTCAGCCAGGGGAAGAGCAGACACTCATTCCTGTTTTGTCAGTATTTCACATGATGATTATTGGCTTTGAAACACGCAAAAAGAAAACTGGACTATCTACTACTACAAGACAAAAAAATTAAAAATAACCATCGGAGGGAAAACACACATCTTGTAAACAAAATCTAATCATAATTATGCCGTTGAAGAAAGATTCTTGAATAAGGCTGACACCAAGGGGATCTTCATGTGTTACATTTTTTAAATTTTCCTTTTAAAACACCAAGCATAGGATTGATCCTGAAAACGCACAATCCCCTCTTTTAAACTTGCCATAAATTTCTTGTACAGTGTAGAATTTTCTAATGAGAAAATTCATCCCAGATGACAGACCCGTCCACGTTCTTCCCCTTCCAAACTGTGCCGGCCAATTCCCCGGCAAGCCGTAACCAAACGCCTAAGCTGCTTTTGCAGTTGTGCTCCAGCTGCCCAGGGTGACGTGGAATCCCACCGCTTAAGAAACTTTTGCTTTGGTTTACCCCGAAAAAACAGAACTGCTTCTGCAGAAAAGCCCGTGGGCAGAGCAGGAAAGTAAGGGGGGGAAAAAATGGACGCGCAAAAACAGGTGGTGGTAAGGAGGGGGCTGACCTCGTTGATCAGTGTGGTGTGCGGCTGTTTGGTGATGGGCAGCGACATGAAGGGATCTGCATGCCTCTTGGCACAAATCACAGCCGACTAACTGCCCCCAGGTCACGGCCAGCTACCTGCCAAAATCATGTTCGGATTCCTACTAGTAGGCAGCTTGGCAAAACTATACAGGACACCAACCAGGATTCTGGGGAATTTCAAGTCTGTTAAAGGTTTTCTGTTCGTTGCCATGCAATAGCTGCTTTTGGAGGGGGGATGTACCTCTGAACAAGGTACGTACCCATTTTAAACTCTGAATCCAGGCAAGTTTTCCAACTACAATCATAAAACTAACATTGTCAACCCAAAGAGTATGACGTGCAATGCGGGATGTGTCAAATTCTGGAGAATTTCTAGGATAAGCAACGAAATGGCGATTCTACTGCTGGATGGTTACAGTCATATATCCCCTGCGGAAACGACATGGATGGTCTTATGACGATAAATGCACCAACAGTCCTCTGTAATTACAACAATGCTCTTAGTCCTTAGCTTGGACTGACATAAAGTGATCAGAGTTAACACTGCTGGCCTTGCTGTCTGTGTATTTCTGTATCTATAAAACGGACGTTAGACTAGTGCATCTTAACGGGGGGAACATTCGTCTCCTGCAACTTTCAGAGTCCATCCTTTTACCGGCTCGATAACAGGGGCGTGAAGACGAGAACCAGCAGCATCGATGGTGCGAATATTGATCGAGTGAATGACATGTGCACACACTCACACGCAGAGAGATGCGATTGCGGCTTTCTGCAAACAGCCGTTTCCCTTCAAATGGACTCGTGCCAGGCCTGGTGTAGGAAGTCTGGAAAGACCGGACACTGATTCGGCGCGAGCCAAAGCAGGATGACGCTGGTCTTGGCAAGACAGAGGGAAGCATGGCACGAAGAGGATTTTGGCTTTTCCCAGCTACTTAACAACTGCTCTTGGGGAAGAAGATGAATGAGGTGGTCTTAGCAGAAGGCAGTCAGCATATCTAGTCCGCTTACAAGACTTCAGGGACGCAGACCTAAAATGAGCTAGAGGGTGTTTTATGTCAGACCAGCTCCTGACTACTAAGCACACTAAGCGCGTAGAGTATTCACCCAAGGCATGAAAAGCTACAAGGAAGCTGCGCTTCGACGCATAGTTGCACAACTGTAAATGCGCAGCGAGATTAGCAGCAATGGAATGGATGTTGGGAGTTCTACACCGTAGCCATGCAGCCGTCCAAATGCTCGGAGTCCTACAGCTTTTCACTTCTTTTACACAGGCCTACATGTTTGTACTGTGGCTTCATGGTGTCTATCTGTCACTGTCCTTCAAGCAACTTTCCTGGAAAATTAACTGGAACATCACGACAGTAGTTTGTTAATTTTGTGTTCACTTCCTCCAGTCCACAATCTCGTTTCCGAAACACCACAGAGTCAACAGAATAAAAATAGCACCTCTGAAAATCAAATGAACGGCTTGACATGCCACTTGATTTCACTTTCCCTACACTCTCTAAAAGACTGTGAAATAGTGAGACGCATTAGCAGACAAGCAGCCACTGGTTTGACTTGATAAATGTAAATCTTCCTGTTGCTTTCATTGCTGTAGAAGAATGTGCTGCTGCTCAAACAATCTGCTGGGTTGGAGGTCTTGAGAAATGGAAGGGGGTTATCAATCCCAGGCCACCTTTCCCTCAAGGTTTCCATGGAAACTGCTTCAATTCACTAGAAGGATGGAAGTGTTACATGTCCAAACAATGCACAGTAGATTGCTTCTGCTGGGAGCGCATTGGGAGAGCCGTCACAGGGCGTATCCTGCTGTAAATCTGCCTGAATAATGAATGATACAACAGGCACCAGAACGCAAATGTCTGTTGTCCTAGCAGCACGGTTGACAGTCTGGGCGGCATAGTCCGTTCCAACAAGAGAATGGGCCAACATCGGGAAATAGGGAGGACAAGAGAGACAGACAAATAGATAATACTGCCAAGACTGGAAGGTCTTTATTAGTTAAGTGTGATGCCATTTGGCCTGAGGGAAAGTGACTGAGCACTTTATCCACACAGAGTCGCATATGAATCCTCAGTAATGCTTCTGTAGCACAGATTCACAGCTTAGCCATCCGGTGGGCTGCTTGGCATTCTGGCCTTCCTATTAGCTACTGCAACCAACTTTGAGGTGTCATCCTTAAACATCCTTTAGCCACGCTTGGCTGCATGTGGCAACCCGGGGCTGAACAATGGGCATGGTGAATTATACAGTAAATTTATTATACATGCTTCTTACAGGTGTTAGGCACGTAAAAGTGATAATACATGATAGAGCAAACACAGCAGGTGCAGATCATTTCTGAGAGTCAACTAGGCTATAAATGACTAAACAAACACACCTGTAGAAGGGGAGTCAAAAGCCATTTCTAGCTGTGGTGTCTGCAAAGCCAGAAGACCGGAGGAGATAGTGACCAGACAATTGTGAAGCTCACTATCAGTATTCTTTTTGTGGATGAGAAAACCATGCACTGCCTAAATAAGAACAAAAGAGCAAACTTTGACCTCGACACGGCAAACGCTACGGTGCGATGCCTGGTTACTAATCTCCAGCTCTAACAAGCTTAATGAGCTTCTGTAATAGAGAAAGGTCAGCAGACAGGAGGACAGTTCTACCACACAAGACTTTCAAACTTTTAAATGGTTGATCAAAACAAGCAGGGGAAAATATTAATATATAAAAATTATGGCAACTGATATTCTTCCTCATTTTTTACATCCATGCACCACCTTGGCTAATATAGACTGTCCTCAACTTAGAACCTATGTCACTTACGACGACTGACATATACGGCCAAAGCTTTTAAAGGAAGAAAAAAATTAAGTAAATGCATAAAAAATAAATTTCAGGTCAAGGTATGGCTGGAATCACTACACTACTCAGTGTGCTCTGCGCACCATACCATAATTGCCTGTACTGTATGGCAGTGTGACCACCCCAGCCACACACACCACCTCCAGTCTCATTCTCACACCAAAAAGTCAGCTCAGTGATCTATTCTCACATACAACAATTTCAATGCATGACTTGTTGTAACTGAACCCAGCCATAAATCAGGGGCAACGTGTATGTAAACCATGAGTGTGACTATTATGAAAAGGGTTTGCTAAGTAACTCAGTGTAGTATATTTCCAATCTATAATCAGGTGACTAAGACAATAATAATTCCTGGCTGATAATCAAAACATTGACTTTTCCCTGGTCACATGGTACTACAGTGACGGTGTGGCAAGAGATGCACATTTAGGTAACACCAAGGGAATGTTAGAGTGGATAGGCATCACTTACCAAAATCTTGGCCAGCACGCCATCGTCATTGGATTCCATGGTGATGATGGCCTTGTCGGTCTCGATCTCACACAGCGGATCTCCAGCTGTCACAGGTTCGCCTAGCAGACAAATACACAGGATTTACGAGCCTTGCAAAATTTCCAAATCTCTGGTCGGCCTTTGGGCCGACACTGCTCAGATTTTGCTATAATTTTGACAATTCCAAATTTAAATGAAAAGTAATAAATTGAAAAATTAAGACTGACGATGGAAATGCAGCATTGACAAAGCATGACCCCATCTTAGTCACCAAAGGTCTTTAGATACCAGCAGCATAACCTACAGTGTTGTTTAGTGCGACTAGTCGTTTAGTGCACTAGAACGGATCTGGACCCACTACAATTAAATGCACTTGTTACACTGTAAGAGAATGCGTGAAGTTCCATAACATTGTAATGAGCATTTGATCTTGCCTTGAATCTACTTCACTTCAGAATGCATTTACTCAGTGTAACAAAAAAAATAAGAAAACACGAATTTGACAGACAGACAATCACTGTTGGAATATGTGTGTCAAATTCAGGTTAAATGTTGGACATTGTGTCATAACTCACTCCAATATTATAATTTCATTGAACCAGACTTTTATTTTAAACTGTAATGGCAGAAAAAAATAAGCATTTTACCACAGGAAAGGTGCAACAGTTGGGCGAACATGATAACATTTCACAACAAACCCTCCTGCACCCATCATGTGAATTATATTAAGGCATTCGGCACACACAATGTGCCATGAGGCCCAGCATTTAAAAGCAGTACAACAGACTATCTGAAGTTTCAATAATCAAGAATGCCAATGCCAGCTTATTTATAGATCTGAGATCGATTTTTCAATCCAAACACTAATTGGCCTATAATGTCATCTGCATGCTATAGCACCACCTGCTGTAAAGCAGGGGAACTGCACTGGCTGCCGATATACTGAGACAAAGCAAACAGACATTTACTTATTCAATAACATATGGAGGCCTGCCTGAAAGACTGGGTATTGATCTAAAAGTCGTATTAGTGTATTCACTCCACTTCTTGTAGCATATGGGGAAATATGTGACGCTTAATCTAAGACAGATCCAGGGACTGATAGTACACAAGGCAACACAAGCAGACTGTTTGGTTTGAAGAAGAAAAAAAAAAACATACAGGAATGTGACCCCACAAGTTTTAAAAAGTGGCTAAATCACTGAGTATCCATTGAGCTATAATTCAATATTTAAGAGCACAAGACAGGGAATCTTTCCTTTAAAATATAAACCAGGTGTGGGAGAATACAAAATGGCACTAAAGCAGAGAGCGGAATGCTTTCCGCTGCAGGATGAAGCTACATGACTCCAAAAACCTCTTCCTGTCATGCAGGGATGAAAGGCGAGCTTCAGCTCCAGAGAGGCAATGGGCACCGTGGGGTCTGACCTTACCCTTACAAGGCATTTCCAGGGGTCAGAGGCAGCTGGAAATTCATGTGTTTTGGAGGAAATTGACCCCAGAGGTCAAATGCTTAAAGTCTGTGAATTTAAAGTGTCAGTACTATTTATTCTGTACATCACTGCATACGTTCATATTCATATTTTTGCGAGGAGCGTCCATTCATTTCTATGAGAATAACCCTGATCCCAACAATGATAACCCTAACCCCCACCCAGCCCTAACCTTAACCATAAGAAACCAAACCAAATACAAGACTTTAGGAGTTTTTTGATTGCACAGATTTTTATAAAACTGAGTTTCCCCTCGTGGGGACTGAAAAGCTGGTCCCTGCTCAAAAATGGTTTTTTTATCCCATTTGGCCCTCACAAAGTAATATATATATATATATATATATATGTCTTATACACACATACAAACACCTACCAAGTCTATGGATGGCCCCAAAGGATCTTTTTAAGGCAACCGATTCTACAACCAACAAAATAGCCAGCAGGCAATATCCCACAGGGAGATGTCAGGGGTGAGAAAGGTTACAAACGAAAGCCCATTAGCACCTTCTGCCAGAATGTTCCATTTAGGTACAGTTCATTCCATTTACAACACCATTTTTTTTCAGTGCCATCTCTTCAGTTACTTTAATGTTAGTTTTGCTACCAATTATTAACACATATGCTGTTCAGTGATCTTAGTACCAAGGTGAGAAGAATGTATTAGCTTTGTTAGTAGGTATTATGATGAAGTACATCTATTTATCTGATTAAAGACTTCTTTGACAGAAGGTAGCATCACGGTGATAATTTTTTACATTTATGGGGGTCTTTTTGTGACACTAATTACTTTTGAGGCCTGGAGGTAATTTCATTATTAACGCTGATTCATGTGCTCAAAACGGTGGTCATGTCACCCTGTTCTAAGGGCCGCTGTGTTCCATGGATTAATGACTGTTTCCCTCCCTCAATGACGCCTTAAGCATTTCTACACCCTGTATCGCACACCCATCTAAATGAAGAACCTGGCCTGGAAACCATTAACACTCTCCTGACTACAAACTGCTTCCCATAAAGGGCACATCTGCCGCGTCTGGGTGACATCCCTCTGTCACCATAACTATGATTGTGACAGCGACCTTCCGACGGAACCCTCGCTGCATGCTGGTCATTTAACTGTCGTCACCCCCAACCAACCTCATCTTCCGAAAACTAACGGCAAAATTACCGTCCGAGGTTCACCCATTTCAGTCGCTGATAAGTATTCAAACATTTCAGAAAATTAGCAGAATAACTATGTAATGAATACATTAAACATTCATAAACATAGCAAAATCTCTGCTGTAAAGATACGAAGACCTACGAGAACAGACACTGTGCTGCGTTAATAAAAATTTAAATCGTTCTTCAAGCCAATGAATGAGCACTTGGAGAAGGAAAAAGACCAAAATGATTTTGCGTTTTATATATAGTCATCTTTTCCAGAGCCATCAAAGACGAGCGCGATGGAGCTCTTCAGGTCGTACCTTCCTTTTTCAGCCACTTGATGATATTACCCTCTTCCATAGTGGGGGAAAGTGCAGGCATTTGCAGCCTAATAGGTGGTGCCCCTAAAGGAAGCAAAGAGAAACAGCAACTAGTCAGTCACAGAGGGGAGAAATTGTGATACTGTGCTTATGAACTGGGGAAAAACAAAGATGATTCAAAAGTATGTATGTAGTTACGTTTGTATGTCATTCGTACATCCTGATCATCCCGTCACACACTCACTTTGTGTTTGTACTACCCAAACATGGCATTGTGAGTGTGCATGTCTGAATACACACACACACACACACACTTCTATAGTGCCATTTATAGACAGATCTGAGGCACTCAGTCACTTTATTAAGTTCACCTAGTTCGTACTGGGTAGGACCCACTTTTGCTTCCAGAATCATTTCAAGTGTAGCTAAGCCATTATATACAACACTGCTGTACTGTGCCGTTATTTCTGCACTTGTGGCCGTTCTATTAACCCTAATCGGTCTGGGATTCTCAACTGATCATTTTCATTAACGAAGAGTTGGTTCTATTTCACAGAAACATTAATGATTCCAAACATTAAAATAACTGTTTGTGTTTTTATTTAAGCAGGATATTTGCCGTTATACAGAATTAAAAGCAATTAGTTTAGTCAGACAACATTGGAACATATAGACACTCGGTGAAACAAAAAAAAAAGAGAGTGTAACCATGACGCGATTTTTTATTCGACTGAATTGCGCAAGATGTTAGCCTCTTTGATGAAACCACATATGGCCGAGTGCCTGCATGTTTGTCAGCGAGACTTTTGGTCAAGAAGGATTTCAAAACAGGCTGTTAACGCGACAATATTTGCAATTTTGAAATCCATTTGGGCTCCACGTGAAAGGAACTGCCTGAAAATTTAAGACTCCAGATTGTAACTATAAAAAGTAGCAAAAAGCTGTAAAAAAAAGTTACAAAAACACCAGTAAGCTCCTGAACATATGATTGAACACAGCTGCAGCAGTTGTTAGGAAGAAAGATGACAAAACACACAGCTTGCAGTTGCACTGAACAGACGGGCCAATGCTTCTGGTTAAGCACTAGATTCAGCTTCAGAAATTGGCCTCTTCATGAAATAAAGTAGGGTGGTGCAGTGGTTAGAGCTGCTGCCTCACAACCAGAAGGTCCTGGGTTCGGTCCCGGGTCCTTTCTGTATGGAGTGTCTCCACATTATTGTGGGGGCTCCTGTTTTCTCCCCCGGTCCAAAAGCATGCAGAATAAGTTGGTTGGCAAGTCTATATTGGCCCTGGGGGGTGTTGGTTCCCACCAGCGCCCATTGTTCCCAGGATAGGCTCCAGTCCCCCCTGCCACCCCAGTTGGGATTAAGTGGTTTCAGAAAATGGATGGATGAAGTTGACCTCTGCGAATGGCGTCCCAGAGGAAAGAGTAACATTTGCCAAAGAACATAAATCCTAATGAGGCACTTGGCAGGAAAGGAATCTTCCAGCATGACAACAATCCTAAACACACTATCAAAAGCACAGGGGGAGTTATTTATTTATTTTAAAAAGAAAGTGTAAATCAACACCTGGCCAGATGTCACATGACCTGAATCCTATAGAATTCCTTTTCCAAAAAGTAAAAGTTGGATAGATTACGTCCAGCAGCCTTAAGACACAGGCAAAGAACGATTATAGTGACAGTATATGTTGGAGAGGAAAGATCCACAGAGGTTTCCTTTATAGTAACACCCGAGAAGGCAGAATCCACGCTGCAGTGAAAGATAAGTAATGCTTGAACGTGATGAGCTCGGTACCACTTGCGCAATTTAATAGAGCGAGCGTCCAGGTGTTTTTGGGATGCGATTGCCCCCTGCAGGCCATTATTATACTGCTCCGCACACAGATAAAGTTTATGACTGATAAGCAAGCGAAATGTACCCCGATGTTGATTGTCAGCATTAGATGGAAGTAATGCCTGCAGACGCAGACTGTTTTACGACTTATGTAATTCTTACTTCAATGAATTCCAGATAATTATATAAATTTAACTGAATTTACCTTGATTCACTAAGTGCAATGCAATGAGGGAAATGACTCTGTCCTAACTCAAGTGGGAATGGGGTATCAGTTTATTACTAGCCGGAGAAAATTAACTATAGAATATTTGCAGTCAGGCCATCTCAGTATTTTCAAGCAGATGTCAATCTTAAAATATAACACGTTTTCAGTGGGCTGTGCAGAAAAGTAGTCGCACCTAGGGTAAAAATAATCACCAATTGAACTTACATTGCATCATTATAACGCAGATATTAACTCCAGGCACTGTATCCCTCACAAATGTATTAGAAATATTTTTAGTGACCGGATGATGATGCATTAATATAAACTGCATTTTGTAAAGTATCTTAAATTTATCTTCGAATCTAAAGAGATTACCGATAACCTTTGTTAAAAGATTGGTGATCATGACAAATGCACTATTAATCGGTTGCACATGAACTTTATGCAGAAGATAGAAACGTTGTCAACACGCACGTATATTACACGCACGTATTTACACTGCCCGTCGACATCCTCCGGTTCAACTCTTCAATGCTCTTCTCAGCTTTGCAACCTGACTATGCATTTTCTCCCTCCCTCCCATCCATCCATCCATCCATCCACCCAACCAACCAACCAACCAACAAACACAGGGTACAAGGCTGCGGCACACCCTGGACGGGATGTCAGTCCAACGCAGGGCACATACGCACATTCATACTCTACGTGCAATTTAAAGATGCCAATAATTAGAACTGTATATTTTTTATTGACAACAACATTTAGTGGCCGGTTTATCTCATCTTGTGTGTTAGAATGTCAGCAGGTTATACAGATTGCAAACGACCAATCGCTTTAGACAAGCAGGTGTGATTAGCTTTGTGACAATACTCACCCAGGAATGATGGGGACAGGAAGAAATGCCTTAAATTGCTTCGGCACAACTGCTGTATACTGGATGCATTTTGTACTTTAAGTAATCTCAGCCCAATTATTATCCCCCGACGTCCGAGCCGCAAGGAGGCCGCCATCTTTGTGTCCTAGTCGATGACATGTGCCCTCAGAAAATGCCTAGTTTTACCTCATATTCTATGATAATCGAGTTTATTGCCAGTTTAGTAATCCTTATATACAACTTCCAAAACGCAATGATATATTTAATAACTGTATACTTGTAAAATTTTACGCAGTGCTTGTTCACCCGTGTTTCTGTGCACACTGCAGTGTGTTCTGTTCAGGCAATCTGCTTGAACAGCACTATTTTAGTTGCGGACCTCCTGGGTCCTTCCGCGTTTTTTGTCAACATTCACTAATACGGAAACTCACCAAACTTGGGCAACACATTTATTGCTGTTAATGCATCTAAATAAATTGCCCTAGACAAGCATTTTAAGATTGTTGTTTGTAGGCTTGCAGAGTTTGTGGCGAGACACACACACACGCACCTTCAATATCCGAGCACCCCTTCTAATATCCAATAATTAAAAAAAGTTCGAAATGAAAGGTTAAATCATCTCGTGCATATACAGTATACGTGGAAAAAAATATATGTGAAACTTACATATGTATTCTTGCGTGTTTTAATTTTCCTCCCTAACCTTCTGATATGTTTGCAAAAAAAAAATCGTTGGATTGGTTGTCATGTGCCCCAGATCTCAATAAAGTTTCATCTTAAATTAACCAACCCATCCATCCATTTTCTACACAAGGACCCGCTTGTCAATACGAAAAAAAAAATCAATGTTGTTATTGGACGGTAGGTGGCAGCAGAAACCTCTGGAGATTGTGGTACTTAAACGATAACGCCGATCAAAAAGCAAAGGTTTTGTAGGTGCTGTCGAAACATGACAATCGGAGCAAAATAATTTTCTTTGCGATTAATATTCTTTAAAAGACAGTATTGGCTGTTTTATCCTTTCATTCTGAAACGGGTGGAGGAATAGTTAATCAATTAATATATTGATTAATGTATAAGATGCAACAGTGGATGGCTTTTGGGGGTTGTTAAGATTTTACTATCAAAATGCTAAATATCCCTAATAGGGTGGAGCACTTTGGAACTGAAGGGGGGGGGCGTGTTCAGCGCATCTATGATGCAGTCTCGCCTCGTGATCTGTTACAGGCGAGAGCAAAGTGTGTGTCACCAGATACCACAATGGCACCTTTGACTGCGACGTTGACATGATAAGAGTTATTATTTTAAATTTGTGATTGGGTATCTGGCCTGTGAACAATGGCTCTTCTGATTAACGATCCGCCGGAGCACTGGCTCGCTTCACCGCTGCCTTCACACTCCCATTTATCGCGATCGCTTTGGTTATCGTTTCCCCCGTAACCCAGCAGCGCCTTGTATCAATGTGTTCTCCTTTAACATGTAAAAAATATATATCAAATTAATCGTGCCAGACGTACCTTTCATGCAAATTTGGCGATTATCTTATGAACGTGAAAGATATGAAATAGTATGTTATGTTTGATCCGTGTCAACTTTGCCCTGTCCGAACGTGCAGAGTAAGATTTTCATTAAATGGAGTAACCTGACTGTTTTACTATGCATAATACAATGAACTTATTAATGAACTGATATGTAGCAATAGAGAATCGATTACTTCAAAAAATGAATTTTAAGGACACTGAAAGGAGTCTTTTAAGTTCCAAGGGCTGGTGGAACAGCTCAGAGCATATATGTTTATTAATATAATAGTAATAATAATTATTATAATTATTATTATTTTGCTAGGTTTTCGGAAAGAGGGAATGTTTTTTGTCTGCTGGGGGAGCCTGTCTCCGATGCAGTACCTGGCAGCTGCTGCAAAGCCGTCTGTAGACTTGCAATGAAGAAAAAGATGAATTACTAGACTGTCCTGTAGGAAACCTTATCTGCCTTCGAGGTTGATTCTGGTCACCACTGCAGAGTGAAATCTCACTTTGGAAATACTTATAACGTGTAATTACACATGTTAAGTGCTTTACCCTGCTGTGGGTGGACCCAGGCATGTCTGTGGCAGCCAATGCTAAAGGACCGTCATGTTAACTCTGTCTGGTGGTGGGGGGGGGTATCTGGCATCTTTCGGGAGTGAAGGCAGTGAAACCATAGATGTGCAGAATGTGGTCTGGCCACTCAGGAGACGACTGACAATGGGCTGCCGGCTGCCTCTCCTTCTGGCTGAAACCAGATGCCCCAGCGCTGGGCCCTCGTCACCCTTCCATGCGTGGGAGCACAGCACGACCTGGGGGATCCTTTACAACAGGTTTGAGAAGGCGAGCAAGCCAGTGGGTTAACAGTGCTCGCTGGGCCGGTTTTGGGGTCTCATTTTGAATTAGCTCAGTAGGGCAAGCTCAATTTGAAAGGTTTTCAGGCTATGAACCTGCAGCATCGGCGTCACAAAACTGGCCCCTTAACCGCTACGCCCCCTGTTGACCACCTTGAGAGATGCATGGTGGGAAGTGAGAGTGTGGTGTGCTTTAGTATGTGACCTTTGTATCAATTGACTGCAGTGTTGCAAGGATCCAGACCAACAAGGAAATTATCGTGCCCTTTTCTCCGGAATTTTACATACATTGCATAAGCACATTTTCAGCCCGAAGGCTCACCCACACACACACACACACACACACAAAGACTCTGACAGTTCAAAATTCAAGATTTCTTATTCACCTTTTGTACTTCATTACCTAAGAAATTATTAGAATTGGTCTGATGTTCGTAACCCAACAGTATTGTGCATCTCACTCTATTTGTAATAATAACAAGTTCAGAGACAAGTGGGATTCGTGCTCAAGTGGTGCACATGTAGCTAGGAGTGTTGAAATAATATATGAATAAATAATGTGTGAACGGTTATCTTTGGAGCGCAAGGTGTGAAGATATCTGACATGGCCCGTTAGGGAAATCAGTTCTGTACTGAGGGCATCTGAGTTTGTATCTGTTGGGGCCATTTGCCTAACAGCCCCGAGATCTGACGGAGGCTTTCATCAGAGGTAATTTTCCTCCGGGCAGCAGAGAACAGCGACAGAAAAAGAATGTGAGAATCCATATGGATCCAAGCTCCAATTTTAAAGGTACACTTTCTCGTCTTTCTGGAAAGGCTTTTGCCATTTTATGCCAACTGAAGATCAGATAACATTTTAGGAGCCATTCTCACAGAGATCTAGATCGTTTTCCCAACTTTATTTTATGATATTTTTATATTGAATATAAGTGTTTGAATTATGAAGCCATTATATTCTAACAACTTCAACAATCATACTATCGACAATACATCCATAAACACGAATCCAGTACAGGGTTATAATGCAGAATTTGATGTGATTTATAGAAACATAAAGGTAAATGATTTTGTTGTTAATCCTTTTACTGATCCCTTTCACATTTTGTGATATTTACAGCTGTAAATCTCATGGGAGGCAGTTAGAGCACCTTGGTAGTGACTCTCTGGATCTTTCATCCATTTAGTTTTATACCCTTCTGGTTCGCTCTGTCTAAAGTGGTTCGCTGCCAGTCTCTGTCCTTCATCCATCTTCTGTGCCCACTTGTCCTATTCAGGGTCAGAGGGGGTTTGGATTCTATTCCAGAAGCTACGGGTACAACGCACGACAGGGCACACTCACACACCAATGGGCAATTTGGCAACTCCACTTCAGCAAGTTTTTGGATTGTGGGGGGAGACCAGAGCACATCCCACAACAACATGGGGAGAACATGCAAACTCCACACACCTGCAGCCAAGGAATCTCGAACCCAGGACCGAGAGGTAAAAGGTAATGGCACTAACCACTGCACCACCCTCCTTCAATTTATGCAAAATTCTTTGGCATTCATTTAATAAAATCATATCCCTTTATTCTCATTGAGATTAACATGTATGTCTGTTTTTATCAAAAATAATCAGCCACGGTTCACTGAGATTTTATGGTTAATGGGTGGCATTTGTAGAAAGATAACGTTTAAGAAGCATTCATGTTTAGCCATGGACATGACGCCTTCTTCGTTTACCGTCCTGCTCCCGCTCAGTTACATTACGAAACACGATACCAATGTCTATTCGTAGTAATTTGTATCTTTAGCAGTCTTGTGCGGAAACCTGAGACTTCATTTGTATGCATTAATGTATATCATATATTCATATGCACGTAGAGGAACCACCTCTATTGCATGCCTTCTTATCCAATCAGAGCTGGATGTATGCTCCCTCTTCGAGGTTGCGGTGACACAATGGCAGGTGTGACAGCTGGCTGAGAGTCGATAAGGCTGACATTAATGAGCAAATGGGACGGCCGTCAGCACAGATAACAAGCCCTGCAACAATCACTGTCCTGTTGATAAAAGTGTGAATGGCATAGGGAGGACCAGCACATTTGCCTGTGATTCGCTGGCTTGAGGACGAACCAGAAAGGGACACCGTGCTTTTAGGTGTCTGAGGTGTCTGTGCTGAAGTCAGTGCTTGTGTGTGTGTGTGTGTGTGTGTGTGGAGGGGGGGTGGGGCGGGGGACACACAATAAGCTGTCTGACATTTCGAGACAAGTGTGGTGATATTTTGTGATAGACTGGTGACTTTTCAATTTATCTGAGGCTGACAGGAGCATCCCCCCCCCCCAAAAAAAATGAAAATAAATAAATAGATTAAGGTCCAAACAATAATAAAATATGGAGACTAATCCAGTCTATGGTCCAATGACATGAACTTCAGTGAAAAACCTACTGAGAAATCAGGCTTTAATCATATGAATACTGCCAACTAGTGTCTGGAGGAATATATAGTCATTCAAATGGTACTGTTTAATTCTGATCAAATGTCAATTTTTATACATATACAGATGCTCCTCTATTTACGAATGAGATACGTTCCGAACGGCTGTTCGTAACTTAAAATGTTCACAAGTCGTCATTCAACATCATTTTAAGGGTATACGCAAGGACAAAGAACCCTATAGGATGCTGGTAGTACGCATGCTACGCTGCTGCGTGGCGGGAGAGGCGGCTAGAAGTCGTACCAGGCGGAATAGGTACACAGAAAAAAAAAATTAACGTTGCGGAAACGGGGACCCAAATGAACAGAATTTGGATATACCACTTCGTTCATATGTCTGAAAGTTCGTAAGTAGAGGAGTGTCTGTATATTTATACATATGCATAAATTCATACAGCTGTTTCAGTCTCAAGGAGCAGGATATCTGTTAATACCTAGAGTAGAAAGAACTACTGCAGGCTACATAGCTTTCTCCTGTAGAGCTCCTCAGCTGTGGAATGGTCTTCCAACGGATGTGTGGGTTTCAGGCTCAATCTCAATATTCAAGTCTAGACTAAAAACATGCTTGTTTAGTCTAGCTTATAAGAACACTAGTTCTAGCTCTAGCTAACTCCTCACTCCCAGTTAGACCTACAGTGTGAGCGGTAGAGCTGGGTGGGGATTGGTGCCATTGGCTTTGGATGAACTGACCTGTCAGTGCTGTCACTCTAGCTTCACACTCCCTTGTGGAATTGATAATAAAACATACTTTACTGATCACAGACACAGAGGCTTAGCTCACTGAGCCACTCACTGCCCCTGTTGAGAAGCTGATGTTCAGGGACTTCCCACGCTGCACTTGCATGGGTGTAAGCTTACATATTGTACTCACCTAACTGTTTGCACTGCCTCTAGTCTCCCCTACTTTAGCTAATGCACATTTTATCCCCCTACCCCCCAGGGGTGTGATGTCTGGAGTCCCAAAAGGTTCAGGATTTCATGCCTACCATGTTGCTTGTGACGTCTCCACTACCAGTGGCATCTTCCCAAATCTTAAAATTTGGACTGTATAAAATAGCATTTTGTCATCTTGTTCATTTGACTTCCTCTGCCCCTAGAGGATGGGCTCCCCCTTTGAGTGTGATTAGCGTTAGGGCTTCCTCTGTCGGCCCCTGGAGGACTGGCTCCCCCTTTGGGTCTG
>JAODJX010000020.1:18017364-18029973 GCA_026776945.1 Isichthys henryi | reverse complement strand
GTTAGGGTTAGGGCTTCCTCTGTCGGCCCCTGGAGGACGGGCTCCCCCTTTGGGTCTGGTTAGGGTTAGGGCTTCCTCTGTCGGCCCCTGGAGGACGGGCTCCCCCTTTGGGTCTGGTTAGGGTTAGGGCTTCCTTTGCCGGCCCAGGGAGGATGGGCTCGCCCTTTGGGTCTGGTTCCTCCCAAGGTTTCTTCCTTCTAGGGAGATTTTCCTTACCACTGTCACCTCTAGCTTGCTCACTGGGGACTTTGTACAGGGACAATGTAATATTGTGAAAAGATGCTATGCAATAAAACTGAATTGAAATTGAAGCACCATGCTCAGGTTTACTAGGATAAACCCTTCTCAGAACTTCCTGTGACAGCAGGAAGTTAGTTAAGTGACAAAATGTACAAAGTACATAAATCAGTGCCTTGTATATGTTGCAGTCCAGCTTCATTCCAACTGCCTTGAGACCAGCTACCTTTTTTCTTTCACCGCTAACTTTGGTTCTGATGTTATAAAAACAGCGTCAGGAGTGTTTCAAATATAAATGCTTTATTTCACGAAAGGGGTATTTCAGTTACAGAGGTCATTCTTCTCTGCATAATTCAAAAATAATCTTTAACTTTACAGAAAAATATGTTCTACTTTTCCTTAGAGAGCAAAGAGATAAGGGTTTCACATGTCGCTGTCATCCTCAGTTGTTTACTCGCTGGACGTGGTCCTCATTTGACCTAGCTCTGCAACCTCCTCGTAGTTTCATTTTGTGCTTTGTTACTAAATTATGTACAATAATCCTCTTGGTAATTCTCTTTTCGGGGTGTCCTTTCGCTGCTGATGAACACTCTGACACTTTTTAATGGGTAAACTGGAGTTCTTGTGAGGTTGTTGAGTGGGTGTTACCTGAGGCCAGGGGAACAGCCTCGCCTCATCTGAGATTTTGGACTGAATGTAAACAGACACGGGTAAGAACGTCACAGATTTCAGTGTCCTACCGTTACACCTTAAGATACAGTCTCGTAGGTGAAAATGGAAGCGCTGTTTCACATTAAAGCAACCTTCTTTCATACCTTGGCCCTGATGATATCTCTAAAAAGAGCTTTTCTGTGGCCATCTTTATTCCATAAATTCCTGTTAACATTTACCTAGAAGTTCTAGGTTATTACTGGAAGAAATATATAGTAAATGCACACTTAACTTTGATATGTATGTATATACATGGTTTGTTTTTTTTTTCCATTTTAAGTCTGGATAGTCTTGTGTTTTGTATCGCAATGTATTACACTTGTGATTGTGAAGGAATGGTCTCAGCCATAGGTGCTATATTAATAGACTAAAAAAATGTACATTGTCAGCTGGCATTGAGTCGGAAGAATCAAAGTGTCCCTTTCCAACATGATTGCCATATGAACCTTCAGTTCTTTGTGGAAAAAGTCAGTCAGGAAAAGAGAAAAAGACGTAAAAGGAGCAGTCCTTCTTTTCAAAACAAACAAACTAACAAAAAAAAAACAGTCATACAAGCAAAAAAGGTTTATACGAAAACTGTAGTTAAAAAAAGAGCATGGAATTTTGTCCGGCCCATGATAAATAGCTTGTCTTCTACGGGTGGTTCTGCAAAGCCTTGGGACTTCCCCTCTCACTTGTCCGGTTCCTTCCAGCCCCTGGCGTTTCTGCCAAACTTGTAGACCAGCCTGCGGCCATCCACTCGCTCCAGTATCTCTCGCTTGTAGTAGTATCTAAGGGTGGACAGGTTGGGAGGGGCAAGAGCCACATAGCTAATGAATGGCTAAAGAAGGAACTGAGATCTGTCAAGAATGATCAGTATGGTAACAATTTACGTTAAGCGCACCTTTATAAAGCATTCATCATGCATTCATAGAACACGCAAAAATAGCGGGTAAGTATACAAATCATTATTGAATGGTAACTAATGTTCCTTTGTAGTATTATACAGTTGTGTATTACTGTAATTTAAGCTGTTTTACATTACTGAGAACTTTGTTGATTGTGCTGGATTTCCCTTCCTATGGAAGGTAAACATTCATTGTTTAGGGCACTTCTTTAACCACCACGCCCCCTTCTGGTGTGTGTGTGTGAATCGACAGCGCTGGCCCGGCGGTAAGCTGGCGGTACCTCATGGCGCGGCTCAGCTTCTCATAGGTCATACTGCTGTTGTTCTTCTTCTTCCCCCACAGCTGGGCCACCGCCTCTGACTTGAGGAAGCGGAAGACGCCCTCGGCCCGGTCCTCCCACTTAATCAGTCCCGGGTTGCGGTCAGGGTTCAGGAGGATGTCACGGATGAACTCCCAAAGGTGTGTGCCACGGGGGTCTGTGCCACAGCAGTCGGAGAGAGGGACAAACGACTCAGCAGTTACTCTCCCCGGCCACAGTTCATTCTCAGGCGAAACGGAAAATGGCAGGAATGTGAACAGGCTGATATTAAAGGATATAAAGGCATACTAATGTAAAGTTACTTTTCAGCTTTAAGCGCGACCAAATTTACATGACAGTACCAGTAAAAGTTTGGACATGCCACACCGTCTACAATGGAGAGTGATGGCGTCGCATCACATGACCAGGTCACCTGACCTAAACGCAATAGGAATGGTTTTGGTGACCAGAGAGTGAAGGAAAAGCGGCCAATGAGAGCTCAGCATATGTGGGACCTCCTTCAGCTGGAAAAGCATCCCAGGAGGCCACCTCATGGAACTGGCGTAGAGGAGACAGTATGGTCAGCCAGTCCCTGGAACAATTGGGGTTAAGGGCCTTGCTCAAGGGCCTAATAGTGAGATCAATCTGCTGACTCAGGGATTTGAACTGGCAACCTTCTGAATCCAAACCCAGAGAGTTGCTCCATCCCCACCAATGCTTTTGGTCAGTGCATAATTCCATATATGCTGTCGTTGTCATTTTAACATCTTTAGAATTATTCCAAAATGTAGAGAATAGTACAAATAAACCTTTCTATGGGTAGGTGTGTCCAAACTTTTGCCTGGTACGGTATGTATCCAGTGCAGGGTTTGCAGTACAAATGCTGACTCACTGTGTCTTTTGACTTGTGTAGTGGGGGGCCGACTGTGTTGCCTCTTTGAATCTAAAAATACAGGAGAAAAAGAAATAGCTGAAACACATTATTTATTCACAATGTCCCAAAGGTGGCCGAGACTCGGCTGCCAGGGCGCGGCTGTGCTTCCGATTAGCTTCTCACCTGGACCATACGCACTTGGGGGGCTACTGGCGCCGGATGTGGGAAATGAAGGCTTGCCGTCGAGCAGATCTGAGTAAAAGGACAAATAAAGACCCAGAATTAGAATGAAAATCACCAGGACTGCTTAAGTATTTTAACTCCACTCTCTGACCACTTTTTTTTTTTGGATCACACTTCTCTGTACCTGTAGGCAAACTGCTGTAGAAATAGCTGTCATCTTTGAATGGTAGCACGGAGCAGGAGAATTCTATAAGGATATTAAAACACAATTTATTTTACAAAATAAATATGATATAACAATGAGGTTTGGATCGCTAGAACTTTCGGCAAATCTTATCTTTTTTCATCATGCTAATGAAGATTAAACAGTTCAGTGAATGTGAGGAGAGTGGTGGGTGGGGCTGTAGCAGTCAGGGAAACTGGCATCTCTAAATTATCCCAAATATGTGCCCTGCAACGCATTATTGTCGTCTGGCTCGTGCTCTCTGCTTCCTGTGATTGGGGGGGGGGGGGCTGACCTTCCACCTCCAGAGGTTTATTTATCCTACTTAGGAGTTTTTGATTCCTCTCCTCTATTGTCATCTGCCTTTCTTTTAGTTCTTTGTCTTTCCAATGTAACGTGCCTTGGGGCGACTGTTGTGAAAGGCGCTATATAAAGATACATTGAACTGAATTGAATAAGTGGGTATGGATGACACTGCGGTGTGAGTGAGGCTTTAAGCACACCTACCTTCCACTTCCGTTTTAATGTCCAGCGGTGTAAACATCTCTGTCCCATACTGACCTGTGAAAAGTCAGAAAATGTTCAGAAAATGTAATAATAATATTTAATTAGAATCCCAGATCCCTGAATCGCAAACTTTTGTACCAATAATAAAGGTCAATTTGATTATTTAATACCCCTTCCAGCAATTAAAAAATAATTAATTAACTGCTACTCCATTTATTACTCTGGTATCTAGATTACATTATTGTTAAAACTATACCTCACACCTTTCCCGATCTACTACTTGAAGTATGCACACCGACCTAAAGTAAATTCACTTTTATTTAACTGAACTAAATATGATGTATATAGAGTCAATAATTAAATTACCAGCCAGGTAGGTTTTATTCTTGAATCTTAAATTATTTCACTCTTGAATGTGGGCCTTGCAGTGTAGTCTAGAATGAGACCCATTTCCTGATGTAATCCAGGAATCGACCCAAATTGCTAAACCTGTGAGATTCTGCTTTCTCCCATTCTAGCTGGCTTACGATCCACATGCTTTTGCAGCATTTCACGCTAGCTGACAGCTCAACATCACCCCTTCCACTCCTGTCTGTATAACGTGGTTTAAGGTGGTGATATCACAGTAATGTTTGGTTTCAAGCCCCCTGCTGGTCAAGTTTTTTATAAACTGTCGACAAAAAGTGCTTAATTTTCAGTTGCACTCAGATATTCTTGAGGGGAAAAAGGGATGGAAAAGGGAAAAGCGGGAGAACTTGTCCAACACCTGCAGGGCTGATGTACATGGAAGTGATTGTAAGCCTCCTGTCATCTTATCATATTGTTGTCTGAGACTAGGAATATTTTTGTCATGCTACACTTTATTTAACATAAGCTAAAGCACAATAATAAGTCTGGAACCTAATTTTTGTAACCGAATAAACTTGCTGGAATCTGTTTAAATGTCACATTAACCAGACCTGCCCTGAGCAGAGACGATGGGGCTGAGCTCAGACAGACCTGCAGTGCTGCCCCACTTGAGGTCCGTGAGGCTCTGGTACAGCAGGGGTCCCACTGACCCGGCGGCCCGGGTGAAATCCTGGAAGCTCAAGCTGCACAGCTGCCTCCCATCCATGTCGAAGTTCTGGAAGGGGAGGCTGTTGGCGTCGATCTGGTGCATGTCCAGTGTCTGCTGGAGCCATTCCCACACCTGGAACTTGGACCAGAACTGGGGCTGCGTGTCCTGCATCCATAGGCGACCCATGTAGCCGGGAAGCATGGTGGATGCTGGGGCGGGGGGACAAGAGCAATTCTAATCTGTCTGCTTAACTCCCCAAGCACGAGTGCCCTACTAACCGTGAAACCTATGATGGTAACACTGATCTAGGGTACTGGGCATCACTAGGGTACTGAGCATCACCAGAAGGTCATAAGTTGAAAGTCGAATGACAGTCAGAATGGAGAGGGTGGGTACCGGTGCGTACCGTCGGTGCAGCTGTAATGGGGGCTCCAGGAGGCTGGCAGCTGGTTCTCCGCGCTGGCCGAGGGCACGCTCATCAGGCAGCTGTTCTGATGCACCATCGCCGGCGGGTCAGGGCAGGCACAGACAGTAGGCTGGACGCGAGCTCCGGCTAAATCGATCCTGGCCAAAACAGAAACCAGAGCGGGATCCAATCGGTGGAAGTCTTTCAACCGGCAGCGCGTAAAAAAAATAAAACGCCATCTGCGATTGGCCGCGGGCTCCTGCTCACGCACATAAATTTTCAGGCAGATAAACAGGACGAACTCTTCGTGTTTTTAGGAAATTGTTGCTTCTTGCTGAAAAGATGGTTAGATAACATGTTGATCATGAATTACTTGTGAATAGGGTGGAGGGGAGGCAATTTGAATTATAGCAACATGTCTGTTATTGGCATTTTAGCGGCAGTTTTCAGAATGGTTTTCTTTTAATTCAATTCAATTCAATTCATTTTTATATAGCGCTTTTCACAACAAGGTTGCCCCAATGCGCTTTACAGGAGTGTGTTTTGGAACATCCTTAACAATGATGACAACAGAACACAGAACCAGTGATAATGGAAAATTTTAACACTGGAGTCTACCGGTTGTTTCACTGCCAAGCGAACTGGCACCAACTAGCCTAACAGAAGAAAGAAGCGGTGCAAAGATACGAGACTTACGTTACATCTCCAGTGTCTTTGATACTAACCATCCCGCCACAGGGTTGCCAACTTTGGTCAGCTGGCTGGCATGAGATTTTCTGTTCGAGATGAGTCTGCACGCACATGGACACGCATCTACATGTATGTGACAGTTCTATTATCCGGTAAATAGCCTGTAGGGTTTGCAAACTACACCAACACTTTTGATGTGGCCAGATTTGTGAGTTGGCAACTCTGGTAATCGAATTGAACAAATGTGGAGAGAGCTCAATTAAACGAGGGCATGCAACAATTCAAGATTATCTTTAGCAGAAGAAGGAAGAGTTATACTCCTTAAAACTGACTGATCCATGCGCCAGTACCATACCCTTTTCCTCCCAATCAGTGATTTTTTTCCAACAGCCCTCCCTCAGTCAGTAAGTTTTACTGCTGGAATCTTGCACTTTGATTAGCACATTATTGACGTTCCAATGTTTTTAATTCCCTCTACTTTCAGCTCCAAATACAAAATATCTGAAATGACCCACTTAGGCCCCCCCAGCCATGTTGGCCTGCTGGGGGCTTCCTAAGGCTGATGTTTGTCAGATGCGATCAAGCCAATGTATTTGTTCGAGTCCGATTACATTGCAGTACACATATTTACTCTAGGGCAGTCAGATTCTCTGTAACGAAACCATAACCAGTCAGCTGAACTGGTGTTTCGTTATTTTCCATGACACTCGTCATGTTTGCTTTTTATGAATTTCCAAGGGATAGCCAACGTGTTTTCGCCCCAAGCTAAGTGTCACACCTCGTCAAACACCCACGTTAGCGTGGATGCAGGTTGCATCCTATCATTTCCGCATCCTCATATGTGGTTTCCCCGCGTAATCACCTCAAGGCAGTTCATGTGAGTTTATTCCAATTTTACGGAAGTTTTCTGTACCCAGGGGAAACACCAAAACTATCTGAGAGCTTGGGGAAAACTCATTTAAAAAAAAAATATTCAAAATATTTGCTGAAGCTTTTGCTCCAGCCAGCTGGCTTTGAGCCAGAAATCTGCTGAAAACTTAATTTCCCTACGTGTTCCTTTTAAAATATACATCTACACATCTACTGCTAACAGTCCATTTTGGTCTCTTTCAATGGAATTTAAAGAGAAGGATAGGACAGTCTGGGAGGTCTTAGTGAAAGGGTTAGTTAAGACATGTTGGCAAAAGGCTACGCGTCGACATCATTTGCATGTGATATGCAAATGCACAGAAAATTATCTGAAATCTGCAGCAGAAGGAAGTGTGCAGAAAGGCCCGGTGTGGTTTTGATACTCTGCGTTTTGATGACCGAGACTCTTTGTAGGTGGGGAAGCACAATAGACTTCTGTGCTCCTTTGACTCCACTGATTCTGTTTTTTTTTGTAAATGTATCATTTTTCACCCAAACATGGTTTTATATATTTTGTCAATGATCGTGACCAGGTTTGCATAGCTGTATGCCTCAAGATTAAGCAACGCATTTGGGTAACTGCCAGATGTGTCATGTTTTAGTTCCTTGTCTAATGAGGAATGTCAACAAAAGAAAGAACTCTTCTTCTGAAATGAGTTTGAAAGCTGTTGCGTCCTGTCCATCCGTCTTTCTGCATTTGAACTGGTAAAGCCCATGAATATGGGTGCATTCATGACTATGGTGGTCAGTGATGGTCAGTCTGCATCATTCTTACAATGAAACATTTAGTTATTTAATGCTTCCAGAGTAGATGGGTAGAGCAAGCAGGACCAACCGATATATATGTTACAGTGTATCCTTAAAAAACCTGTACTGTGAGATACAGAAAACATGCATGTCCTGTGTTTTGCGGTACAGAGAACATGTGTGACCTGTACTGTGAGGTGCAGAGAACATGTTTGACCAGTATTGCAAGATATAAAGAATTAATTTCACATGTATTGTGAGGTAGAGGGAACATGTTTGACCAGTAGCGCGAGATATAAAGAATTAATTTCACATGTATTGTGAGGTAGAGGGAACATGTTTGACCAGTAGCGCGAGAAATAAAGAATATATTTCACATGTATTGTGAGGTAGAGAGACCATGTTTGACCTGTATTGTTACATGCAGAGAAAACATATGATCTATACAATGAGATATATAGAAAATTATGACCTTTACTGTGAGGTACGGAGAACACATGTAACCTACACTGTGAAGTACGGAGATCCCGAGTGACCTGCACTGTGAGGTACGGAGAACACATGTAACCTACACTGTGAGGTACGGAGATCACGAGTGACCTGCACTGTGAGGTACGGAGAACATGAGTGACTTGCACTGTGAGATACGGAGAACACATGTAACCTACACTGTGAGGTATGGAGATCCCGAGTGACCTGCACTGTGAGGTACGGAGAACACGAGTGACCTGCACTGTGAGGTACGGAGAACATGAGTGACCTGCACTGTGAGATACGGAGAACACATGTAACCTACACTGTTAGGTACGGAGATCGCGAGTGACCTGTACTGTGAGGTACGGAGAACACGAGTGACCTGCACTGTGAGGTACGGAGAACATGAGTGACCTACACTGTGAGGTACGGAGATCACAAGTGACCTGCACGATGAGGTACGGAGAACACTAGTGACCTGCACTGTGAGGTACGGAGAACACGAGTGACCTGCACTGTGAGGTAAGGGGAACACATGTGACCTGCACTGTGAGGTATGGAGAACATGAGTGGCCTGCACTGCGAGGTACAGAGAGAACACAGAAGCCATACAGAACAGACATGTGAGCTATTCAACTCTGGATCTTCATTCCAAATCCAGGCCTTGTTTTCAGTTCTCCCAGGTAGTTAGTTTAATAATTACTGATTCTGATTGGACACAGAAGCTTCACACTTTGCTGACAGATAAATGAAGGCTGGAAAATCAGCAGGGCTCGGATCTTGAGGACCGTGAGTTGCATAGCCCTGAGCTATACAATGAGCTATGAAGAACATTGTCCTTTTCTCTGAGATGCTGAGAACATGTCTGAACTGTACTATGCTTTAACCTGCAGTCTTACATACAAACAACAGGTGAGATGCACAGCTAGATACGGAGAACTTATATACTATTACATAGGGAACACATGTAACCTGTACTGTCATTTAGAGAGAAGACAAACGACCCATACACTGAGCAACAGGTGACACTGCAATGACAGACGGCTTCCACTACCGACTACCAACTACCACCTGTTTGCATGCAGTCATACACACATGTGACACGTATGATGCATTGACACGAAAACGTAAATACCATAACCATGACCGGGGGTGGCAGGCGAATGGTCACATGACGCACACATTTCAAAAGTAATATGCAAAGTAGCAAGGTTGTTTACTACCTAAACAGCAGTGAGACAGAATGTGTACTCATGGCGTGGCCAGCATATGGCCCTCATAAACCCCCTTTATGTTGTTTCCCAAGAGCCATAAAAGAGCAGGGCCTACTCATGCCTTCCTCATTGCTTCATCTGAACCTGTATCCTTTGCACCAGTTCAGCTGTGTTAGTGAGAGACAGAGAAGACGCCATGTTGTAACTGTCACATACCCCAGCCAGGCTCTCCCACAGCGACAGCCAGAAATTCCCACTAATTCTGAGTTACTAATCAGTGCTTGTCAGTCTTTATTTACCTACTGTTTTCGCTTCTGCTGTATGCTGGCCAGGGGACATGAAGGAACGAGGGTTTCACCCACGCCTTGGCAAACCCACCGTGGGGGAAAATGAGTCTGCGTACAAACCAACTAAGCCGGTCTGCAATGAGGACCAACAGAAGAAGTGGCAGGTATACTTTCAGTTCTGTAAACAGAGTCATTGTTGTGGTGAAAGCATGGTGAGCTGGATGTCATGCTGCTCTGTCACAGAGAACAGGTGCGTGAGCTGGCCATCACAAGGAGGTAAAATACAAAGGACTCCTCAAAATAACCAATAGAAAATGAGATCGATGCAGATGACTGTGCATCGTATGGAAAATGGTCATCGAATGTTATATCAACACGTTACTTTACGTCCAAGGAAATCTGCACTAATACAGACGTCACAAGCACACTCATGCAAAGCTTCCGTTCGATTGCTCTTGTTTTCAGAAACACAAGCGATGTAAAACATGATTTAAAATCAGTTTTGAGGCTCTGCTGCGGCCACTTTGATATCATATTGAGCGGAGCTGCCATAAGTAATAGTAACGAATATGATCTTTCTGTATCAGAAAGATGCATCACTGCACTTGTTCCCTCAACAGAATCTGAGAAAGAGAAGAGTCACTTTCAATCCAAAGATGAGTTTTCTGGGAAGCGACGCCATTGCACCAAAAATTAAAATCAGACACACTCCCCATTCCACTAAACTTCAGCAGTTGTCATGTCTACGTTCCAGTTCGTAACCCTCGCACCTTCAACTCATCTAATCCTGAGCATTTCTACTGTGAGATGCACAGGAGCCCCCCCCCCCTGGCAGCTGCACCCCAGGTGTAAGGGGTTGGGATTAGAGGGCGGGGGTCGCATGACAGGTGTAGGGCAGAGAGGCTGCTTACCGGAGCTTCGGCTTGAGTCCGATCTGCTGAGACGTGGAGGGGGACACAGCCTGGAGACGCACAGGTGACTATGGGGGTCAAGCTGTTCTCCCTGCTGCTGCTCCTCCAGGCACTGGAAGGCGGGGGGGTTGTCGAGGCAGCGTCGCTGAAGTTCAGCTCAGTAAACCCGCTCGCGCCTCGACAACTCTAAAAGAAGGTGTCGGCTAGCAGGCGAGATGGTACACGTCCACCAATGAGGATTTTCCTTTCCCGTTTCCTTCTGCGCTCTACTCTTCCCCTATTGGCTGCTTGATATTTGCATAAGGATGAAAGTGCAAAAAGTACTTACCTGATGCAGATGTTAAGTGGAGCTTGTCTATCTGTTACAAGCACACATATAGCTACAGCAATAAACATTCCTAACTCTTTTGGGTGCATGCAAGTCAGCCCCCAGGCCATAACGAATAACACAGTGAGGGTCAGACCTAAATGCTGCTTTAGCCCCTTGAATTGGTGTAATATAATGTTATCAAAGCCAGCAGGTGTAAATATTTATGCTTAAGGGAAGACGTGCAGACAATACTCTGGTCTCTGATCGTTCAGTCCGACATGGTGGCTCCCGTCACGTTGCCCTGATCCAGTTTTCCCGGCTTCAATACTGTCCTTCCAGTGTTCCGGAAAACCAGCCTCATGTTCATTTTTCACACATGAGGTGTTCACATTTGCCATGATATCCTGGCACTCTCTAGTTTTACCGTGGTGGAGTATGGGAGTCTAACTGTGTTTCAGTTTTGCAGGGATGTCTCCAGATAACAGACAATGTAAAAATTTGCTGGGTATTTTTTTAAGACACTAAAAGTGGAAAAACGTTTTGTTTTGTTTTTTTTCCTTAAGCCCCCCAGATGTTGATGCTGTTTTTCTGTGTATTTGTGGAGGTGGGGGGACAAAAAAAAAACCTTACACAGACAGACACAACTGGACACAATGGACTTGATTATGCCGAGCCAAGTTTCAGTTTCACAATGGCCTCGTAAGTAAAGGGTGTGTTTATGTATCGAGCGCAGGTATGTGTGGCCGCTTCCTAAGTTTCTATGTCATTCCCGCTACCATAACGATGAATGACCACTGGAATGACTGGCTGGTTCCAAAGGCAGTTTCTCATCACATCACACTGTGTCTGCCTAAGGAAGCCCACGCATTACTTTGATTCTTTCTTCTTTTCTCTGTGTCTTATTTAGCCTCAAGGGAATTTTGAGCTTCGGTGGAGTCTAATCAATCTTTAATCAAATGCACGACAATCTCTAGGGCAACCATGAGTAATTTAATCTTGCCACTTCCTGCATTCTTTTGGAGACTGGCAGCCATTCTTGTTTTTCTTGTTATCTGAATGGGTGCTCCAACTCCTCACCATTATAATAAATGCACAAGCCATAGGTGAAAATGTGCCTTGCATTAAAATCATACCTTTGCCTTGACAAATGCGATGCTCCCTAAACCCAGACCTGGAATGCATGACCAAGGACAGGAATGCACTGGACCTGAAGCATTTCTAGTGTATCCCTTAAAACAAATTTTACACGGAGTTCCAATGATAGTTTTCCTCATATTATGAAAGTCTGTTTTAATGCATTTGTCTCTTCTTCCCCATCTATCTTCCAGCTGTTTATCAAGGACAGGGTTGCGATGAGCGTGGTGAATATTCCAGGAAGCCGAGAGTGGGGGACACCCTGGCTGGGATGCCTGTCTAAAGTCACCAACCGCTGGACAACAGGAGGAAACCAGAGTACCTAGAGGAAAGCCAACTGACACGCTGATGAAGCATAAACCCCACAGAGAGTCTGCACCAGATCGGAACCCCCAGTCCTGCAGGCTACGGTGCTTCACACTGACTCATCCTCTTTCACCTGGTTCTCCTTACATACTCCTGTGCTGTCAAGCTAATATCCATCCATCCATCCATTTTCCAAACCGCTTATCCTACTGGGTCGCGGGGGGGCCGGAGCCTATCCCGGAAG
>JAODJX010000020.1:17993259-18004772 GCA_026776945.1 Isichthys henryi | reverse complement strand
ACCCCCGAAACTGGACCAGTTTCTCCCCTGACCCTAGACCAGGCAAAAAGGGTAACATTATTAGTGGACATCTCAAAAGGTTACCTCATTAGGGAGATGGATTGTAATGTAATTCGGGAAAGGCTGCGTATTAGTGCCAAAAGTCGTACACAGTGGAGCATTTCCCTAAGCCCTGGGGGTGGGCGGGTGGCAGGGGGGACGGGACTAATGTCTCGGGATTATTCAGTTCAGAGAGCGGGGATTATGGAGACCGTTGTCAATACTCTGTGCACATTTAATACATCCGCTTTTACACTTTGTGTTCAGGCCATAGATTTGACTGCTCGACTAGCTAATTATTTCAACGTAATGTGAGTTTCATAGATAATGAATAGAGGCTACTACTATGCTACCTGATAAAAGGATGGAGATCACACAGCAGAACAGTTTTTCATTTATAAAAAGGCCGCCGTGAGATGCAGTCGCGTAATTCAGATTTATACAGTAACATAAAATTCGTAAAGTAATGGTCATTAGTGGGATGCTGTTTCTTTGATTTACTATTAATGTGCTCCATAGGTGGTTTAAATAGGTTGTGGTTTGCAAAGAAATGTGGTCGGTTTCTTTAGTTTGGCACCTTAGAATAAACAAATAAAACCTGCGACAACAAAATGCACGAAGCACAGTGAGAGGGGATTTCCTTCAGTGTCTGTGACACATGAACTTTATGGGCAATCGGGGGCACACATGTCATCTGACTAAGTGGGGGCTACCAGACTGAAGCAGTAGCTGTGTGTGTAGCACACAGTTACAGTCAAGGCAACTGGAGTGGATGTGGTGATAGTTGTCCTTTGGATGTTGTTTGATTTGTCCCTTGTGAAGGTGTCACTGTGCTCTAGGCTCAACAGCCTTCATACTTTGTCTCAGTGGTGCAGTTCTTTCAGGGTTGTGGGTGCCCCCTGCTGGCTAGGCTTACTGCTAATTAAGTAAGAAACTGCTTTGAGCTGTTTTCCTAGATCAGGAGCTAATTGAAAATGGGAGTTTTGTGGAGAAGGCTAACGTGGTGAGAGAGGGATGGGCTTTATCGCAGACCTTGGGTATGCAGCCATGAGGTCCCGCTGTGCTTCATCTCTGTTCATAAGGACGCATTATTGGCTGCTAACCGGTCACATGGGCCAACCGGGCATGTCTGATTGGTCTTACAAACTGGCCGGCTGCTTCCTGGGCGGAGCCATCCTCTCACAAGTTCTTGGGCTCGTACGCGCCCATCACCACACACCTGACACACATTTCTCTCCTCTATGTCTCTGAGGCAGCAAAACATTGCCCAGGGAAGGGAAGAGAAAGGGGCGGAAATAAAATGCACGTCTACACATAGGACCTTGTTTGCGCCCTTCAAAGAGACACTGCAGCTACGTGTCTCTTGATTTAATTCACAGGCTGACATATACAGTATTGTAAATCTAACTCCATGGAGGAATATGAGATGGCTTTCATTATAAACAATCCAGTGTGGTGCATTTATTAGAAATATAAAACGAGACTCCCCCCAAACTGTGTTTGCCCAAACTCAGCTCATTCTGAGATGTGGGTGATTCTACGCAACGTGGCTCAGTGCTTCAGGATGGGGAGGGGGGGCATTCAAGGTATGAGATATGAGCTGACTGGTCACGTCTCAGACAGTAGCACCACTGTGATATGCAAGACTGCTGTAATAATGATGAATGATGATAAATATACAGCCATTTCTCATAACACCTGGCCAGGACAAGCTAGGATCTCTGCATAGGTAGAATGGGATCTGGAATAGGTTCTTTGCAAATGCTGTACTAGGTACAAAGAAAGGAAGATGGATGGAATAGCTCATCATTAATTATAACTTATATGAAGTCTGAAATACTAGTTATTTAGCAGTTTATTTTGGGAAAGGGAGTCAGGAAAAGACAATCAGCTCCTATATAACAAGCTGTAATTAGGAGCCTGGATTGTCGGATGCACTGAATCAGATTCAGGAACCTTGCCTTTTGCACACTTGCTGTAGAAGATGCACCAGCTAGCTACCCGCTATGCTGAATCGCTTCCTGTCACGTTCAGACCTCAGTAGGGGGTGGAGGCGATTCTCCACGGGTTGCTCTCCATGACAAAGTTGTCACATTTACACTTCCTTCTGTTGAATAATCATCTTTGTATACATTTTCTCTGCTCTAATGGTTTCATTTTACAGAAATGATCAAGCCTGATTTATCAGACTTCATTACCCAGGCCTGTACTCTGATCCTGTACCAAGATCTCTCCACACCTGCTAGTCTCGTCTTCACAAGTACCCACTTTTAATCTGTTCACGGCCACTTCCCAGCTGTCTTATTAAGAGACTGAGAAGTAATATGCTTTGCTAGATATTTTAGTTCACTGATCAATTTGGGTTCTGTTGACTATACAATACACACACACATACACACACACACACGCACACACACACACAGATCTGTAATTATGTAATTATATCTTTGTGGGGACTCTCCATTCATTCCTATGGGCATAACCCTCATCCTAACATGATGACCTTAACCCCTACTGAGCCCTAACCTTAACCACAAGTAACCAAATAAAATACGAGACTTTTTAGTTTTTTGGCACTTTTAGTTTTTTGATTGCGGTCACAGATTTTAATCAAATGAAAAAGAATTTCCCCTTGTGGGGACTGGAATACACAAGGTCAAAATAACAGGTTTTTATCACATTGTGGAATCATGTGATGTATACCAGACCACACACAATTCAGATTAATTCCACAAACTGTCAGGCATGGAGATAACGTACACACACATACACACACACAGACACACACACACAACATCCCTCACACACTCTAAGATTGATGAAACTGCCTTTCCTGCACAGACACTCAGTGGTCCCCCCTCTAAACTGTAAATGAATGCACAGGACTTACCGCAGAACCTCTGAAATATGCCCGCAAGAAGGATGTCCACTGTAGCCAGGTTCAAGGTAAAACACACAGGGAGGA
Organism: Isichthys henryi; assembly: GCA_026776945.1. Lineage (NCBI taxonomy): Eukaryota > Metazoa > Chordata > Actinopteri > Osteoglossiformes > Mormyridae > Isichthys > Isichthys henryi. Next base: position 18,001,768 of record JAODJX010000020.1, on the reverse strand, counting down.
TCTAGCAGGAGGTGCATGTAAACCAGAGGTGCCACACACATGCACTTGGTAAAGCAGAATCTATTATCCATAGATATTCTATAGGTCATAGATTCTGAGGTCACTATGGAATGGAAATACAGTATGCATGATGTTTACCTCAATTTGCAAAGTCAAACAATCAGCTTCACAGACTGACACCGGCAGAATGCAGATAAGCTAACGTGATGTTTCCGAGTTCAGTGGGCAAAAGTAATTCGGCAAAATTTCTAGTATTAAGCCAATTTTGGCAGAAAACACACAACGCATTTTTAGTGGATGCTTGGAAGGTAGCGGTGAGCAGGAAGCGTGGGGAGATCCGTGAGGTTGGTTTGATCACACTCCTGCTTTAGCTTTGCATCATTCTTCACAGTCTCCTAATGAAAACGTCTAACACCTGCTTCAGGCCCCGTAAAAGCTGCTGCCCCTAAATGGTGCTTTTTCCCCCAACTGCCTTGTTAGAGTGAAAATTTAAATGCAGTATATTTATGGTGGTGTATCTGCTTCTCTGAACAGTGCCCAGCAGAATGGGATGATAGGCTGAGGGAGAATCTGCTTGGATATTAATTTGCCGTGGTGGGCAGAGGGTTTGGATTTTGGGGAGGCGATATATTTGCTTCGTCGATGTTCTCTCGCACAATGGTTAAGCTGGGGCCTGTGTAATTGGGCCTGTGGAGATGTCTGGGCGGTGGTGCCGTGAATGGGACTCCGGGTCTGGTCCGCAAACGTCCCACCTGAACCCATTAGATGGTTTGGAGATGAGGGAGGGGGGCTCTGAGAAGCTCTGAAGTGCGATTCGCTATCGCTACCTGCTCAGTTTTAGCACCTGGGCTGCTGGGTTTTTGCACATCCTGCAACACTCAACGGCGTGATTCACCCATGAAAGCGTTGTACCCTAAAGCAATGGTTAAATGGTCTGGTAATGTTATAATAACATTAAGCAGCTGGTCACTGCCCCCCCCCCCCCACACCATCAGGTATGAATTATTAACGCTTGACAAATGGCAGCCATTTTGAAAAATGACCCCAGATTTGGTGTCCATTTTATATTCACAGTGTGTGTGCCTGTGAATTTATTTGTCGAATTGCTATCGATGTGGGGGGGGGGGGATTGAGCTGACAAGAGCTTGGTACCTTGCTCCTTTGTGCTCCTCTGTGGGCTCTCCCTTCTCCCTTTTGCTCTTTTGTGGGGTCTCCCTGCTTCCCTTTGCTCCGCTCTGGGGTCTCCCTACTCCCCTGTGCTCCTCTGTGGGCTCTCCCTTCTCCCTTGTGCTCTTTTGTGGGGTCTCCCTGCTTCCCTTTGCTCCTCTCTGGGGTCTCTCTGCTCCTCTGTGCTCCTCTGTGGGCTCTCCCTTCTCCCTTGTGCTCTTTTGTGGGGTCTCCCTGCTTCCCTTGTGCTCCTCTCTGGGGTATCCCTGCTCCTCTGGGATCTCCCAGGCTTCTTCACTTGGGAGAGGTATATGGTCATATTGTAGGAAAACACTGGCCCCCTCCATGTTTCTGGAGCTCTGGTTCAAGTCTTGAACCATATGATTGGCGGGTGCACGGATGCCTCAGGATGATGGATTGTGGTGCAGAGGAACCCCCCCCCCCACACACACACACACACACACACACGCACACATTACAATAGTCGGCCTCCCCACCGATGCACCCCACGTCGCTGTCAGAGCCTGGTGCTGGTGATTTAATTAGGAGTTATTTTTACAGCCGGAGAATATTCTTGGGGGCAGGACTGGGAGTTAATTGCCATGTGACTACCGGAGGCCCCCCGTCGGCCTCTGGGGCCGTCCTGCGGCTGTTTCCTTCGCTCTGGTGGTTGTTCCGTCCCAAGCACAGTGGGACGTCCCAATCGTGTCCTCGTAACCCTCTTTCTGACTGGCTGTCTGCCTCACCTGAACCTTGCGGTTAGGTTCGCGGAGGACACATTCCATGTTCATGGGTCGCCTCGCGTGCCGCGTTCCGGAACGGAAAATTATCACACGCGAATGGATCAATTATAGTCCTTTTGTATCCCTTTGAAAGGAATTTATCCCCCTCATTCATTTATAATTCACTGCATTATACAAGGATTTGCTGCACTTTGAAGTGGAGCCACTTCTGAGGAGGAAGGTGAGTCAGAACGAGCAGAGACTGGGGGCTGATCCTCCCCTAGCGGTTCTTTATACATGAGAGGCGAGTCTCAGCAAGTCAGAAAAGAGACCTTGTCCCCTTGAAGTGAGTCACTGCGTTCAGTGCCTTAAGTGGGTCTCCTCATGGGGAGTGTCTTCTGCTAATAAGGTAATAATAAGGTATACCTTCTACAGTACAGTAATTCCTGAAGGATGCATGTTGTATGTTAATCGCTCTGTAAATGTAAGCCAAGCCTTCATTAGAAATCAATTAGGAAAGAAATGTTCCTTTCCCCATTTCCATCCATCCCTCTTCCGCCCTCTTCTTCTTGTGCGAGTCACGGGGTCAATCTGAGTATAAAAATTAATAATAATAACGGTGAAACTGAATCCACTTCAGATAATGTAGAAGACGTAACGTTGCCATTTATTGAAGTATATCTTTGGGTTGCTTTTTTTTCTGAAGGGAAACTTATTCCTGCAGTTAAATTGACTAATTAGTGACTAATGAGGACATCTGTCGGAACAAAAGGCTGCTTCCACAGCTCCTGTTATACGTGTTCAGGAGCCTTGTACAGTCATTTCCTTGTCGGTCACTGTGGACTGCTGTATTCAGCAGTGCAAGCAGGGCAGGTGTGCAGGTTTGTGCTGGTATATTTTTGCATACCCCATTTTGCTGTCCTTTGAGTCACATATACAAGAATGAAGCTTGGAGTTTGAGCACAGCGTCAGGCCATTTATTCAGCATTTTTTTGGGGTGGTTGGGTATTGGAGGGGCCTTGCTCTGGGGCTTAACAGAGACGTCACTCTTATGGTGAGGCTGGGGCCCAAACTAGCAACCTTCTGATCACGGGGGGGGCTTCCCCACTGAGCCACACACTGCCCTCATCTGAGGATGAGCTCAGATTCCTGTCCATTCCAGCATATTTCTTCCTGGCAGTGGAGTGCCCCCTGGTGGCAGCACTCACCCTCACACACTGGTCCCTTGATACGCACTCCTGCGCAGGGTGCCGAAATTTACCCATCATTCAGCCGCTGGAATTAGCCCTCCTCTCTGGCGGCTGGAGGTCAGCGAGATGTTCCGGATGGGGACAGCTAATTCGAAGTACGTCCCATCCATGCCAAAGCCTCCCACCAGGGGACACAAACACTAGCAGAAGGGGCAAAAACACCTCTCATCTGTGCTGATATGAGATTATCTTATCCGGCAGCCAAGCCCACATGGCAAACTGGGCTGCTCGACACAACGGCACATCAAAAACATGAGAACAAACTCGCACAGAAACAGATGCCTAAAGATATTTGGAAAGTCGTCTGAAAGAGCCAAAAACATTCTGTCAAGGGGCCGCACTCAGCATCGAGGAGCTGGAGACAGTCCCTGCCTAATGGGTCAAGGTGACCTTTGGCAGCGGTTGACGGTAAAGTGGTCAAACAACTGCTTGCTGCGTGTTCATTGGGGTCAGCCCCTGAAATCACAACTGCAAGACATACACCTGCTTTCTGGAGGAGACGATGAGAAGCCTGTAGAATGGGCTGCATCTCCATGACGATGGCCTCCTGTTTCCCACGATGCTGTTCTGACACAGGCCCCCTGCTCTGGGGAAGCGTGTGTCAGGGCCGTGTTCGTTCCGTTCCCTCTGATGGCTTCTACTTCCGTCCCCGCTTCCCACAAACAGGAGCATCTGAAAAGTGGGTCAGAAGCAGCTAATGTGGAGCTGGCAGGGCACATGAGCTCGGGAAGGGAGGGGAGGGAAAGGGAGGCAGACTGAAGCGGCTCGCCCCACCACAGCTGTCCAGCTTCTGTCACTGAGCTCTGGGACTTCGCTGCAGGTGAACATCTCCACTGTGCAACTATGATGTATCCTTTGTCATGGTTTCCTTATGGGGTGTTTCACCACCTGCTCCTCTGTGGGATCTTTCTGCTCCTCTATGGGATCTCTCCCTGCTCCCCTGTACTCCTTCATTGGATTTCCCTGTGCTGCACTGTGGGCTCTCCCTGTTCCCATATGCTCTTCTGTGAGGTCTCCATGCTTCCCTGTGCTCCTCTGTGAAATCTCCCTGCCCCCTTGTGCTCCTCTGTGGGATCTCCCTGCTCCCCTGTGCTCCTCTGTGGGATCTCCCTGCTCCCCTGTGCTCCTCTGTGAAATCTCCCTGCCCCCTTGTGTTCCTCTATAGGATCTCTCCCTGCGCCCCTGTGCTCCTCTGTGGGATCTCCCTGCTCTCCTGTGTTCCTCTGTGGGATCTCCTTGCTCCCCTGTACAGCTCTGTGGGATCTCCCTGCCCCCTTGTGTTCCTCTGTGGGATCTCCTTGCTCCTCTGTACAGCTCTGTGGGATCTCCCCCTGTTCCCCAGTGGTTCTTTGTAGGATCTTTGCCTATACCACTGTGCCCCCTACTGTACATGGTCCCCTGCAGCCCTGCATGGTCTGCGTTGCCCTTCCTCTGTGAAAATCCCCTGCTGGCATTTGTATTTTGAGCTTCTGTTCACTGCTGTGGTTATTTGGTTTCATGCCAGCCAACATATTGTAACTTAAATGTCTAATTATGTGCTAAATATCCATATACATTTGTTCAGTTCTACTGACAACGCAGCTTTCTAGGACTGGATCACCATGACACTATGAAACACTTCTTAAGGATTAATAATATGACGCTTGTGTTGATTCACCTGCAGCGTTACTGTGATACCCAGGGTAAGCTTTCCATTAGGTATGTACTACAGTACATCTATAGAGGTGGTCCCATAAAAATATAACGGAGCTTAAAGATTCTTATCGCCTAGCGACGTCGCAGTGTAATGCTCACCTGTTTGAGGTGACGCTAGTGTAAACTAACCAGTCGTATAAAAGTATAGCGCATACAATTATGTACAGTACATAATACTTCATAATGATAACTACATTAGTGCTTTGTGTATTCACTATACTGCACGTTAACATACAGCCTATGTGTGTAGTAGACTAGACCATCTTGGTTTGCGCAAAAACACTGAATGATGCCACATAACGGCAAAATCTCATAATGATGCATCATTTAGGCTTTGGGTAGAGCGTCCCCCCATGGAAGCACCTGAGTCTGGCAGTGCACACTGGGTTTCCATTGCTGTTGAGGTTATTTAAATGCTTTCCTCATTTGGAACCAGAGGCGTTGGAAGTAGGGGGGATGGGTAGGGGGGGCATTTCGGCAGATCCCCTAAAACTTTAAATCCTTAATACGTGGCATCCATTCATGATGTGACTATTGCATGTGTGCCCATTGCAATGGCATGATATATAATACCACCCCCAAATCTGGTCAACTCCTTCCCACATCACAGGCTGAAGCTGTCTGTTTCTGCATAGGATTTAGGAACAATGCCTTCCATTACAATTAAGAGGCTTCATGACTTCGCTGTTGTACTTTTGAGACCAATGTGTGACATGACTGGACAATTGGCACACTCGCCTCTGATTGGCCAGTCAGGAGACTGAGCCTGTTCTGGGTTGTGTTCAGTAAGAGCCCAGCCTTATTTAAGGTCATCAGCATTACTTTTGAAGCACTGGGCTCAGTAGCAGCATTGCCAGAGGTTTGATTTTTGGGACCAGTCTGTGTAAGTCTGTTGGGAGTAGCTTGGGTTTCATGGTTATTGACCAGCATTTGACCTTGGGCTTCTGGTTGGCTAGTTTCTGTGTTGAAGCTTCATGATCTCAGGTGACAGTCATTCCACAGCTGGTTTGCTGTGCTGCTGGCATCCTGTCTCTGGGGGGTTTTGTCTTGGGTTTTGTGTTCTTGCCTCTTTAGTCTCCTGGTTTGGGTTCTCCAGACCTCTGCAGTCAGTCTTCTGTTTCACCTCATCCTGGCACCCAGTCAGCGGCCCAAGTTCCCCAGGATCACTGTTTCCCGTTCGGGCCTTTGGGCTCGCCGGCCAGGGGGCAGGAGATCCAGCATGTTGGATGGGCAGCCCAGTGTGAGATGCCCTGTCACAGATCTGGTTTTATGAAGGCAAATAAACATTTTTAAACCAAGATAACGAGTCCAAGACAACATTTGTTTAAATGGATAGTGTAAAATGAGTTATTAAGGTCAAGAGTAAACACAAGAGAGCAATTCATGCAATTCACGTGTCTTCTAGGAATGGTGCACAGATGGAACCAGTCGACCTCAAAACCATGGTCACCTGACTCTCCCTCCACTGATAGCAACACCCCCCTCCCCAATCTCAAAGTGTACTTTTCTCGGCATCTAGGTATATAGACAGGTAAAGCTGTAAATAAAATAAACCCCCCATCTCAGCAACTCAAACAAAATGTAATCCTTTAAGAAATTTCATTGGATGAAAGGATGATCCAAAGAATTGTTCATTCACCCAGGAGATTTAAGGTATGGATGGTGGTGCAGTCCTTAACTGTCAGGAAGTGCTCCATTAGCTCAGAGAGGGTGAGAGGCAAGAGCGTGACACACATCTGCTCGGAGTGAGTGGCACCTGAAATAGACACATTTCACTGAAATGTAATTGTTAATATGCCTTGGCTCTGTTTCAGGAAGATCAAATGGGGGAGAAATCCATTACATGCCTGGTCCAGGCTGAGTATAATGATCTTTGACTCGTGCTGTGTTGCTGCTTCCCTCCATTTTCCTTTCTCCTGCCGACCTGTGGGACAGCGAGAGGACTGCTTAGCTGGTACAGGCTAAGAAGCTTAAAGAAATCGCATAGTCCGTCAGCATCGCCATGGAGAAACGTGTGAGCCAAAACAACACGTGTGACAGGCAGGAGCACCGCACTCTTCAGGGCCCCACAGTCCGGCTGGAATTCCCAGCAGCATTCCCCAGAGTTCCGGCAGCTGGACTGAAATGAGGGATAGTGCTGGGAATTTCTGCGGCTGAGCAGGCCCGGTGTGCTCAAGTGCCTCCCACTCACACTTCGCCCATCTCATGTTTTCCACATTATTGAAAAAAATAAATAAATGGAATACCCAGTCCCTTAAATCTGGGGCACTGCTCAAAGCAGTGACTTAAATCATTTTTATTCTTTTCTCCAGTGGGCAGAACAGAATGGTCGATGACTGTCATTGAGTTTGTCATTGTTTTTGGTGACATTATTGCCTTTGCCATTGTTTTTGGTGACTGTCATTCTGTATGTCACTGGTTTTGATGACTGTCTATCTGTAGGTCATTGTTTTTGGTGACTGTCATTGTGTTTTTGCAGGAAGCTGAAGTTTAGGAGGTTCCCTGTCAGTACTGGGTATACCTTGGACGTTTCCTGTCACTGTGAGGCGGACGGACATCCGGATCCCCGACAAAAGCCCCCCCAACTCCCATTTCTCCCAACATGTGGAGCCGCAGCAAAAAGGTGTGGGGGTGGCTGAGCTGCGTGCCGCCACTCCTCCGCACTCCGCACGGTTCACGCCATCCCTTTTATCTTCTTCACTGCACGTAATGGCAGCGCTCTCCCTGCTCTCCAGCAAGATCTCTCACTGATGGTAGCGCCGGCCTTCAAAGACGACTCCGCTTGTTAAACTTCAATTGTTGTGTGGAACAAAATCTCAGTCCCTTAATATGGGGGCATGCAGAAAAAAAAAATCTGGTTATGCACTAAGTATGTGCTCCTGTATTCTGCATGTCACGCCCTACCTTGGGTATCAAAGCCTAATTAGACCATCTGATGGATGGCGCAGTCTGTATACAGGGCTTTAGTCTCCAGATGGAATGAGCTCCCACTTTAGCTTTCATCTCCTTGAAGGTTCCTATCCGGGACTCTGGGCCATTAGCAACCCTCGTCCTCCTCCACAGCGGCACCTGCAGGAGCGGAGGGGGCTGGCCAGAGCACAGCGGTTCATCTGCCTGGATGGGACCCAGCTTCGCGCGCGAAGGTGAGACGTTGAAATGCAGACATGGTGGTTGTCGCCCGGCATTGCCCACAGGGGTAAAAGCTTCGAGTGCGAAGGATCGAGTGACAGAGGACAGGCCGTAAGGATGAAGCAGAGATGCCGAGCAGACGATGTCTTCACTGGTCAGGGTGGGACGACTTTTTAATTTTTTTATTTTGAAGATGTGCCTTTAGCGCAGGGCCGTGGAATGTTGCTGTGTCGATAGCCGAGTGAGATATCGTTCTTCACATCTCAGCCTCAATCATCCCATCAGCTGAGATCAAATGCGTTCAGAAAATGGACCCTTTGCCCAGAAGGGGCCGCCTTGCCTTCAAAGCCGAGCATGAGTGCCTTTTGAAATTCTTGTAGCTGGCAAATGGGGTTAAAAAAAGGGGCGAGGTACAGGAGAAAGGAGCAAAATGATTTCATTTGCATGCTTATTGATCTCTGCCACAAGCAGCTTGACATGATAGCTTTTGTCCGTGAACAGCCACTGGAAATAGGACAGCGGTCTGCAAATGCTATGATAACGGAA
>JAODJX010000020.1:17944755-17993159 GCA_026776945.1 Isichthys henryi | reverse complement strand
ATTTCCCAGGTTGTGAGCAAGCTCATACCCCCGCCCCCCCCCCCCCCCATGACACGTATGGAGTTCAGCTACATCCCATAGTGACTCAGGCAGGAGCGGACGCACTGATTCTCATTCCCGCTAACGATTAGCCGCTCTGCCGCCTACAAATAATCTCAAAAACAGGCACTGCTTATTCAGGGGAAACGTATTCAGTGCAGTGGGCAGGGTGCGTAGTAAGTGAATTAAACTTATGACCGAAAGGGCTGCCAGTTCAAAGCCCAGGACAGAACTGCTGGAATAGGAAAAAAAGAGAAGAAAAAGCAGATCAATGCTACAGAGGCGGAGTCCTGTCAGGCTCTTAACGTGCGTGCGAATATGGGCGACCAAATGGTGCTTTTAAGATAAATGAAATTACTGGGCACCATGATCAATTATAAATAAAAATGACACTTGAAGTACTAATACCAGGCATCGACCTGGAGTTATGCTGCGACTGTGCCAATCCCATTGAGAATGTTAGTAATGTCAGATTTAAAGGACGACTGATGTAGCTTCTGCAGAAAATAGAACATAATTCTGCAAAACGGAATGTTGTCCAAAAAGCCTCTGAATGACTCAGTGACCATTAGTAAAAGGCATTCACAAACAAACAAATCAATAAGATATATATATATATAGACACAAACTGAAGTGCAGGCTTTACTTTGCATTATGTGGCATGACTGCATACACTAGAGATGGGGGAAATCTCGCAGTTACAGTTGCCACCAGCAGATGGAGTCGGAACACCATCGGCAGCCGGTCTTATGCCAGCAAACATTAGAGAGAGGAGCCGCGTATGCGGCAGCGGACGCCAGTCCCAGGCTGATCAGATGTAATTTATTCATATTTTCATCAGCTTTCAGTGTTACAACATTTAGGTTATTCAGCTGAACGAAACTGAGGAAATGAATTTGGGAAGCAAAAACAGGATGCCAGTGACAATTTGGGAGGTGGTCTGTCTTTCTGCCTAAGACACACACACAGGTTTGTAATTATATCTTTGGGGGGACTCTTCATTCATTTCTATGGGGAAAACTCTAATCCCAACATGACAACCGTAACTCCTACGCAGCCCTAACCTTAACCCTAAGCTCTAACCAAACAAAATATGAGACTTTTGGCATTTTTCGTTTTTCGATTGAAAACTGAGGTTATTCTTGTGGGGACCAAATGAAATGTCCTTACGAGGAAAAAAGTCAGAGTTTTTCATATCACATTTTGGGGAAATCTGGTTCCTCAATTCTATAATTACAATCAAGCAAACTACACCGCTTATGCATGCACACACACACACACACACACACTCTGGGTTAGTTAGTTAGTTGCGCTTCCTCCAGGTTTACCCACCTGACAGACTCAGTGTCAGTCCTTTAATAGATGTGTTATTTCAGGCCGGTACCCCGCGCCTGCCCCAGTTCACACCAGCTCATTCCCACTTCTGGCTTGTCATGTGACCTCACACTGCACTAGCGCAAAGGTAGATCACTCTAGTACACAGTGGACTGTTTATACGGGCAGTTAAGTGCCAGCAGGGGCCTGCAGTCAGATGTTTTCTTTCTTTCTAAGATGGCTTGGTGATCATGGGAGACTCAGCATTCTTTGTGTTCCTTTGAAGGGCCTCTGATGATCCAGATGGGGAGCATTGCCTGCTTTGCGAGCAGGACTAACATGCTGCGACAGATGTCAGTGCCAATCGTGTCGGTGCGCGGATCTCGAGGGGGGCGCCGTTAGCTAACATGTCAGCCTGTCCCCGGGGGTATGCTGCTGGGGTCAGGAGTGCACAGGCTAGCCGCACTGCCTTGCCAGGTTTCAATGGGCTCCTTTCTGCAGCGAAGACGCCATCTTCTCATTGGGCAACCATCGAATGGCAAAGCTGAAGCTGATCAGGATACGACAGTGACGAGAACAACAGTGAAGGGAGGATTACGGATCTTTCAGCTCAAATTGCAGGTGACACTAGTCTATATTCTCCCCTCCAGATTACCGTACCCCAAGCAGTCACATTACATTCTGCAGCCTACACTGGGGTGCATCATAGATATGTGTGGCTCAGTGAGTTTGGGTGCAGTGTTTGTGACCTGAAGGTCATAGGTTCATATCCCAAGACTTGGGTCCCTCAGCAAGGACCATTGCTCCAATGACTGATGGACCCTGCTTTCTTAAGCCCATGCGTAGATTTGGATAAATCTGCCCGCTAAATAAAAAATGTTTCCAGAAAAGCGTTCTCAATTTTCCCCATGTTGGTGAAAACTTACTTGTGAATAAGTGCTACATTAAATGAAATTTGACTGATTGGGTGGTAACGTAAAACCGTGCCAGGCAATAAGGTTGTGAAAGCGAGTCTCCTCCCTCTATATCCATCTCCTGGTGAAGGTGACAGCAGGGATTCCAGGATGCTATCTGAGTGCTCTGAAGCAATGAAGACCCTGTACACAGCAACGCCATTTACCATCTGCTAGAATTTTTTTTTTAAACTGTCAAATTCTGCTCTCATGCTCCTGTGTATAATTCCTGTCAGGATCACAGGAGTGACGTTCTTCGCAATTACGCTCCATACAGGAGTCTTGCCGCTCGTTAAGATGTCTCATTTTTTTCTTTGTTCACCCAGCCTCATCGTTTCATCTTTTCTGACGGGTCCCTCTTCCTTACAACAGGACTAAAAACGGCACCTGAAGGGAGGAGACAGCTATTGCTCTTTCTGCCCACCCTGCTTTCCCGTGATAAACTACTGGGCGTATAGGGATGGAAACTCTGTCATTCTGAGGATGTGGCTTGAGAATGAGGTGCCGTGTGGCTGTGTGTCCCTGCAATGTTGCCGGCTAATATTTACATCACGGGCACCCATTTTTGTGGCTTCATCATTTTTGTGCAATTTTCCAGATTCCCCGTGACGGTGTGTCTTCCAGGACTCAGTTGCACACTGAGTGTTGCAGTTAAGCGGTTCGGAACTTGAGTCCCATAGACGGCCTGCTAAAGTGCTGTCAGAGAGTTTCTCGCAGCGGAGTTACATCGCAGAGGCGAACAAGGTATGAAAAACAAGCACCGTGTCGCATTATAGCGAAAGCCGTCACCTGCATGACGCAGAACGGCTTCCTCATCACAGGGATCCCTGTAAATCCGGCATAACATTCCCAAATTCCCCTAAAGAGGCTTTTTAAAAAGTGCTTTTCTGGCACCAGCTGACAGAGGCGGCTCTGGACATGGGAGAAAGCAGTGTGGGGCTAGCGGTTAATGCAGTGTTTTGCGGCGGGATTAGCCAGGAGAGGGACATGCTCACCTACGTCCTCCTTGGCTGAGGCCCACAGGAAGCGGGAATCAGCCGCGTCTGCTGCTCTGGGGAGACGCTGACAGTGTGTAGAGCTGTGACTCGACCTTCACTCCAGTCTGACTCGAGGCTGCCGAGGGACGCCGTGTAATTTCTTTGTAAAAGGGTGCCTTTTGCACCATTTCTGATTACATTTCCAATTGCACAGCATGGTATTGTCAATGTAAATGAGAAAAAGAACACTCATCTGCTGTTGTGGTGTATAATTTGATTTTTGAATACCTGATTTTTTGCAATCAATCTATTACTTGCAATCAATTGGTGAGTGGGCTAAGTCCCTGTGACTGGAATATCACCAGTTTGAGCCCCGGCTTCGGCACAACAGTCACATGCCTGTGGGCCCTTGAGCAAGGCCCTTAACTCCCAGCTCCGGGAGTGCTGCACGTTGGCCGACCCTGTGCACTTACCCCCCAAGCTACGGAGAGCAAGATGGGGTCGGCAAAGGGTGGAACTCCAATGTACTTGTGCAAGTGGCAAATAAAGGATTTATCATTTAAAGGGGTTTAGCACATTTGTGCCAGATTTCAGAAGGGTGTTATTTGTGAAACTATCATTTGAATTGCTATAGAGACATGAGGGCACACTAAGTAATTGACTATATTAAATAATGAAAACCGATAGCATAAAACCGTTCAAATAAATGGTTTGCACATCTTCACATTCCATTTACTGATTTAGGTGACAATATTGTGTATGCTCACTCATTCCCTTGCTGCAAGATGAATGTTCTTGAACCAGAACCAGTTTGGTAGCTCTAAGCTATCGGTATTTTTGTGTATTTTTTGACGATGACCGTTTACTATGGGCACGGATGTGACTAACTGAAGTCTCAGAAGATCGGAGCATAGTGCCACTTACGATAAAACAGTTATATAAGTGACGCTGTAGGCAGTTTTGGATGAAATCGCTCTCCTGCCTAAAAAAAACAACAGATAATGACAACAAAGACAAGCACGATACCCGCTAATGCTAAAAGAGCCACTTAGAACTGAATCATAATGGCTATTTAGTATGATCCCAGGATACCTTTGCCTGCATAATCACACATAGACTCGCTAGTGATTCTGAAACCCAGAGAAAAAATAAAAAAAATAAATGGAACAAAAATACTGCCCCCTAGCAGTGCTGTTTGGAATTTCAGCTTGTCTGCAACACTTTCCTTTTCCCCCGAGCCGCACTTTATTTCTTTATTTAACCTCCCCTCCTTGCCCCGCTCCCCTGCGATCTTGCCACATGATGCATTGCCTTCATCCAGTAATGTGTCAAAGGGCCACAGACGTGAAAGATTGCCGGACAGCTCGAGACGCCCCGCGGGGCTGGTGGGAAAGATTCCCAGGCAAAGCAAAGGTGCGCCCAGAGCCAAGGTGATCAACGCCACAGGAGAGAACTCGGCCGATATGGCAGGCAGAGAAACTAGCGCAGCTGGATAGGGGGCTATCACTGTGAGGACTGGGCCCAGCCCAGGGTCCATTCAAACGGACAAGAAAGGTGAGGATCTTCACCCTTGGGCAATGGAGTACAGAAGAACTTGCCCCCAAACCCAATGATCAACTGGAATTATTATCTGTAAATCCGATCACAGAATCCAGTAACAATATCTCTGGCTCCTGTTGACCATAACTATCATCTGTTTTAGGAACTACGCACTACAAAACTACAGCGTGTACTAGAAGGTACCAGCTTGCTCTTCAGATCACGACTAGACTCAAATTCTCCATGCTGGAGATACCATGGAGGACCCCGTGGTGGCCACGTGTGGTCTGAAACCTGCTGACACATAACGCTGTTCTCCATATTTCAGATCGCACCGTGACGCCAAGCTTCGCCGATCACCACTGTCCGGCTGATTCTGATTCTGAGTGATATCGATTCCCCAGCGTAGCGTGAGTATGAGTAAAATGAATAAGCTGACGGTACCAGGAACATATTGGCCTGCTTTGGAGGACAGCTGCTTTCCACTGAAGTCCATTTTTTATGAGTCAATTTGTTTATTGTATTTATTATTTAATTTATTTTTTCCTGTCCATGGCAAAACACTCGTCACAACAACATGTCACATTACGAAATGTCATCTCACGGCATAACATTTGATTAATAAAAGCCTGAAATAATTCAGCAGGAAGCTGAGGAGGCTGTCAGTCTTCACATTTCGGTGTCCAGTTCTGGGTATGTAGTTTGGCCTCCCACAGGATGGGGGCGCTGGCCCTTCACCTGTGGGAACATCATCGTCACCTGCAATGAGGCCGGTAATCTGACTGGCATTGATAAGCATGCCGTGTCCCGCACCTCATGTCTGACCGCAAGCCCCCCAGCTCATCATGTACCTTGTTGTGTAAAAAGCTGCTCTTTAAATCTGGAGAGACGACAGAGTCTACCCTGAGCTGCTTCTGTAAAAGAACTGGGTGTAAAAATGGTGGAAACCTCCACGGAAGATAAGTGCTTTGGGAGAAAATTAAAAACGAATAACAATGGATTGAGGGTAGAAGAATCAATACTACAAGAGGCACCTGCAGTTGATGACACGTCAGAAGACATGTATGTCCCAGAATAGACCAGGAGGTGGTGTAGTGCTTAAGGCTCATGACCCACAAGGTTGTTAGTTCAAATCTCATGAGATTCTACCAAAGTACCCTTGAACAATACTCTGAATTAATCCAGACATTTGAATGGGCAAAAACAAAACAAATGCTAGTTGCTTTGGAGGAAAGTGTCAGCTTAATATAGCGGTTTATAAATACTTCCTGTCACAGCCATAGGCATGGATAGCAGTCAAGGTAGTTGATATGATTTGTAAGTGTGGAAATGACCTTCTTCAGAGAACTATCCCTGTGTGTTTTTCCTTTAAACTGCTGTTGCCATCAGTGTCAAACAACGGCATCCTAAGAGTCACACGCCGAGCTTCATGTCCCAGTTCACTTAACGTCCCTCTTTATCCTCAGCTCAGGCAAGTCCGTGTCAGAGCGCGGGGTTAATGTTCGCAGGTCTAAATAATAATAGCAGCCCCCGGGGCGCGCTCCCGCAGATCGGCGTGCCTTGGGTGGGCACACGCGCGTTCCTACACTGACGGATTCATCTCTCCAGCGGCGATCCGGGCTTATCCGCACATTCCGGCTCAATGGGAGCCGTGAGCCGGCTGCCATACCCAGCCAGAGATGAAAGCTTGATTAATATAATATCAGAGGGTCGTGAGATATGAGAGCAGGGTATTAAAAGCACTAATTCCAGGACAGGCTGATTAAAGCTTGATTAAGGATCCGAATGGAAGAGAGCACTATTTAAATCGAGAGATATGCACCCTCACCAGCTGGGCTGATGTGGGCATGCAGTGCTTTCTACCTGCTCAAATCTTCTTAAAGTCATAATTTAGCCTGAGGGATAATTATTACTCTACGGCATGATGTTTTACAACATGTAAACGCCTCGCGCTGCGTGGCATGGAAAGAAAGGTAAATATCTGGAGAAAGCATCGCACCTACCCCTGCGGTGACTTCAACAGTAACTGAATTCTCTGCTCTTACAGTTGGTAGTTCCACGTATAGGTGTGAAAAGCAATGATATTACCTGTGGGAGTAGCGCTTAGTGATGCATAATTGTCCAGGTGCAGCATAAGGATAATTCGCTGAGATTAAAATGTTTTGCGTCGCAATTACCAACTTACCTACGTTTAAATTAGTTATGAGGCGGGTTAGGAAGCGAATGCTTATTTTTAATATTTGCGTGGAAAATAAAGTGAAATATCCCAAGAAATCCACAGGCTGATTTCTTGCCTGCTGACTAAATACGCAGTGACAAGTGTTGTCGAGGGAAATCGGCAGTTTTATGCGTATTTTTTGTTAAACCTGCTGATTAATGATTTTTATAAAGCCTAATGGTGAAGGTTGTGTAGCATAAGGAATGGAAAAGTATGAATCTATAACGAGATTCCGCTGCTTCAAAAATATATCGGGCGACATTCTGTGCAGTGACTGGCGCTCCTTTGGGAGAAGCACAGGACGGCATCAGTAACGATATCAATCGGCAGCAGCCGTAACCTGTGTGTGCAGCATCGCATGCCAGCGTAATGTCAGGACGACATGCGCCTCAACCACCGTCACCTGCAGCCTAAGTGATTAATGACTTTGATAACGCTAAATCTCACCGGTTACGTGGGAAAACTGCTTCGCTTCCGCTTCTAAGCATGTCTTCAAGGGGGCTTTTTTTTTTTTTGATTTACCTATTTGAAGAGGTTAGCAAACCTCCGTACTGCAGGCGTGAGGGGTTTTAAATCGGTCTGATACACTTTCCACCTTGGTTTCAAAAAACAAAAAAGAACAAAAGAAAACGAACTTTTTTTGTAATGTTCACATCATAAATCTCTCTTTGGAACATCCACCGGGAAAAGGCCACACAGAGCCATTCATCTTTAAGAGACGTGTTTATTTTTATTTGTGCCTTTTCCCAACTTTATATATATTTATATATATATAGTTACAAATTACCAGTAAAGCACCTACCAAAGTCAGTGAGATCATTGCACTCTGTTTATGGCACTGTTTCCTGCAGTGTGTCCCATTTGTTACACGTCACTCGCCTCCGACGTCCCAACGTAAAGAGGCGACTGTCAGACGCAGCCCTCACCTTCAATTAATCTCCTGCATGACAGGCGGCACTTGATGAAACGTCTACAGTTTTGTCTTCTTCCATTGGGAGTTTTATTGGAGATGCGGGCAAGAAAGATGCTGGAGAGACGAGTGGGCATATAGAGATGGATTGTTTTGCCCCCCCCAAACAAAGGACAGTGGGGTTCATGGAATGCCGGGTGGGGGTGCCTACTGGCCTCCCCGTGGGTTGATCCTATGTAGGTGAATATCGAGCAGCGTATACGCTTGGGGAGGGGCTGTGGATATCTGCGCCAGTCAAGCTGGAGACCCTCTAGTGATGCTCAACCTCGGACGGTTGTCCCTGTAGAACACAGAGTGATGGATGTGGGTTAGGTCATGACACACTGGGGAGCTCTTAGGAAATCCTCAAATTGACCTGGCTCTTCCTACAGGCAGAGCAGGCAGTTGCCTTGGGCCCCTGAATTTCCTGCATTGTGGAGGAACTGAAATGATTATCAGTTTCCTGGGGAAAAGCTTTTGGGACCATGCAAAGGTAGAGCCAACCCTTTCCTCAAACATGATATTTCAGTGGAGTTACTATTTTTTTAATTAATAATTAAGATTATATAGGCTCTGGGTCCCACCATGACCCTGACCAAGATAAGCAATTAGAGGATGGATGGATGAATAAATAAGATTGTGGATGACAGGTGTTCAATCTTCTCTCCGCAAGCTGAAAGGACCTGATGTGGGAACAGCCCTCTCAAACTCATAGCCCTCACAAACTCACCTCTCTGCAACAGTGACCGCACAACAGCCAACACGATAAGGCGAACTGGGCCTTGGTTACTTCTAGCCAAATCCCCCATCATTCCTGTATCGCTTAATTTGCCCTAGTGGGCCGAGAATCTCCTGCATGGTGCCACTCAGAGCAGAGGCTGCACTAATAGGTCACGTAAGCTGCCTTGCTCTGAGATGATAACCAGCGATTAGCTGGGCATCACCAGGCCAGGAGTTCATCTAGTCTAGATGTTGCTGTAACACTTTAAAATGGTAAAATTAACTAATTTGTTAATGAAGACCTTGCAAGTTACTTAAATCAATTAATAGTCTAGGTTTTAGCGAGGTTTGGTATTTTTTTGAGCCCTTAACAAACATGTTTGGTAGATAGGAGGCAGATGCTCTTAATTCCGAAGCCCCTCCCCCACCCTGCACTCCCCTTCTACCTCCTCACCCCCCTCGCCCCACCTTCCTCCTTCCTGATCTCCCACAGCTTGGATGAATAACGTTGATGAATGAAGCTAATTGTTTTATTGCCGGTGCTGCCTGATGCAGGTTACCTAATCAGAATGGGAAGGGGGCCTCAGGGAAACCATTACCCTTCCATTGTTCGAAAGGACAGGAGGAAATAAGAGTGCCAGCGGGCCCCCAGGAGACTGGCAGTGCCGCACGGTAGCCAGGCCTACGTGCTGGCCAGGCCACACACGGGAGCACTGATATGCGTTGGCTGTGATTAACCTTTAGCACCCCAACTACATATTAGCTTAAAAGGCGTTACTAGGTGCAGTGCTGAGGCTTCTGGCTGCCCACACTCGCTGCACCAGATATTTAAAATGGGACTTGATGCTGACGTACCGCCACAACCTGCCAGCTCAGACCTGTGGCATTCTGGGATAAAGCGGAAAAAAAGGGCATCCGTGACCGAAAACGGTTCGTTATCTCCATGGAGTATTCACAGGCGTGTTGCAAAAAGTCCTTGTGACAAGACATTGTAAATTAATGCTGTGTTATATAATAACTCGGCAAAATGCCACAAAATTTCATCACATAATGCAGTGTTATTTCATAATACGTTTTAAAGGTGAGCTTCCTAAAAGCTTTGTAACACTAAGTAGCTTGCTACCTTGCACTTAAGATCATTCCTTGATACTGTAAATGAGTATTTTTCAAAACCCTCTGTAACTAAAGTAGTTTGTAACCTCATTCATAAATTAACGAGTGATTTAACCCCCTTGTTATTTTCTGTCATTCTTAATTTGAACTTAATTTGAACTTTTAGAAGTCACTCGAAAATGGATCGCTAAAATACGCCGATGCTCGTTTTTGGACAATATAATAGTAATAATGATAATAATTAATAAGGTTAATAAGGTTAATACTGAAATAAAACAATTATGTAGACTATACATTTGTTGCATTTTGTTGAGTTGTTACATAATGCATTGTCACACGGTGTGTTACAATACAATATCGTGTGATGAAACTCATTTATTATATAATGCATTGTTGCAGTCCCCATATAGTGGACGAAAAATACAGACTCTTGAGTTCTACCTGCATTCATTATTACAGGCTACATTACAAATGTGGGTCACATGACTGACTTGACCATTCCCATCACCAATTCATACTGTGCTCAGTATTTTCAAAGCATAGAAAGAAAAGGCTCTTAAAAGTATAGCTTAAAAGGGTCAAGAGAAGAGAATGGGGTCTGATTTGTGCTGATTTGTGCTTGTAATAAGACAACAAACAAATAAACTGACAAATAAATAAGACCAAGATCACCATCTAAATGGTAGTTATGGTCTTGACTCATTATATTAATAACTTGAATTAACTACCATTCAAGATTGACTCAATTTCTAATATTCCAGTTTTTCCATATATAGATAGAGTCATGCTTGTATCATGATTATTTTTTTTTTCTTTTCAGGAATCACAAGAGCATTGATTTGATTCCAGCTGGGTGCATTTATGACACGACGTCTGGCAAGCCTTCCCTGGCAAACCAAGTTGGCCCGTGGTCTGCAGCAGCACTTCCAACGTGCTTTTAAGGTACAGTGCCGCACTTGCGTGTTTACATCAGTAACAGGAGGGCGACACGGATGCCTTTGCGACAGCAACCTTATAGCCATGCTCAGAAAATGTCTTTTCTCTTTGCGAGAACGCGGCGGGTGGAAATGCGAGGTTTTCTTGCTAACTTGCTCTGGAAAGTAAAACTTTAACCCAGCTCAAAATGAAAGGAAATACACACACAAAAAGCATAAATGAAAAGTAAATAAGATAAATGAACAGAAAGGCACCGTAAATGGACCGACACAGCCGAGGGGTTGCACAGCCTGAAGTGACCACGGTGATTTATTTATCGCTTTTGAGCGTATTGCTTTTAAAGCGGAACAGGAGCTGGGGGCTGGTGGTGATGCAGAACAAGCCTAACGTGGATGATCCTTATTTATCTTTGCAATTCTCCTGGCTCTGATATGTTCAAGGAAAAGGGGCTCCTTTGAGAATGGCCTTATCAGGAGAACCATAAAGGCGATTTCATTTTGTTCTGCCAGTGATCTTTCATTATTATTATTTTTTTTTGTTTTGTTTTCATGTTATAATTTCTGGCTGTATAGCACATGTGGAGGCATTAGATGTTGAGATTAGACCGATAAGACTGGATCGAGATACCGTGCATGTATACAGAGATCCTGGTCGGAGTGCATAATTTCTGAAGCCATGCAGTGGATTATTCGCATGAAACAGTACAGGGGTGAATGGAGGGTGTATTCATCATTTGCGGGGATGACTGTGCAGGGGTTGGGCGTCAATGTTTCTAAAGCCGTGAAACCACTGAGAGTGACAGCAGGAAACGGCTTGGTCCGAGTCCGTCTACTGTCATGATTCGGCACGTTGTCGTGACGCCGGTGACCCAGTGTGTGCAGTGGTCCAGTTGCAGTGCTCAAGCCAATTGTGGTGCTGTCTAGTGGGCTGAAGAAGCACAGCATGAGGTTTTAAAGGGCCCACATGTGAATTTTGTGCGTATTTGTGATTTGTACATACCCTCTATCTGTCTACCGTAACTGCTTATCCAGTGCAGAGCACCAGGGAGCCAAAAGTCTGTCCGAGGAAATGCAGGGCATAGGGACTGGAGAGAACGTGCCGGATGCACATGTACAGAGCCAAGAGTGAGGATTCAAACTCCGAACCGTGCAAATGAGAGCTCACAGCAGCACTGTGCCTCCCCCTCCTTCATCTAGAGCCTTCTGTTTGCCTATCTGCCACCCGAGGGCCCCCACAGGAAAACTTTATGCATGAAGTTAAATTTCCAGGGATGAACACTCAACGTTTAATTTTTAAACTTCGTCCTAAAACCTCCATTGGTGAACTAAAAGAAAAACATCTGTTTAATAACTCACATGTATGTGTGTGTGTGTATATATATATAGACTGAACATTCCACCAAGAATGTCTGCATCCATACTTCTTATTGCAAATATTTCTCTAGAGATCAATATAAGAACTGTAAGTATAAACAGTAGATCTTGCTTGTATGCTGTGGCCACCTCATCTGTAACAGAAAAATTTGAAATCTCGCTATGAGTTTTTCATTCCTCTGAGCAATGGCTTCTTGATCAGACACGCCAAGGTGACTTTTGTCTTTCATTTTCTTTCCCTTTATGCTCATTTCTCCTAATTTTTCCCCACTAATGTGCCTCTTTAAGTCTAGTCTGCAGGCCGTGCCTGCCGTTAAAGCGATTTTCAGTTTGCCTGCGTTTAGTCAAATCATCGGGCCGTTCTGTGATTTTCCCGTGATGGCATCCCTCGGTGTTCAGCGGGATGGTTGCAGATGAAAGAAATCAGGAGCATGGGCAGGTCCCGAGTCACATCGTATTACGTTACAGGCATCACATTACAATACGATGACCTCTTATCACCACACAAAGAAGATGATGCACAGATAAACCATGTAGAACAATAATAGGGATATTATTAAAGAATCAGAATAATAATAAGGAAAACTGCCCTTCTCTCAATATGCTTCAATGCTACAGTCCTATATTAAAATAAGTGTAAAATGTGTTAGAGCGGTTCTTTTGATTTACAGTGAAATGATACCAATTGTGTCTATAAATTAATTTAGTTTTGGGTTTTGCAAGGAATTGGTGCTCAGTGACAGAACATAGAGCACCCGCTATCGTTAATTTGTTAGTTTATTAGCTGTCTGCCAGCGCAGTAGCGCTAAAAGTGGCCCCATCCGTTCGACTGTCATGCCAAACGTGGCCCCTTTGAATGAACAGCTGTTGAATTACCGCTGCAGACAGAACCTGGGAATGTTACTGCAGGGCATTACCAAGCAGCGACGATCCACATAGCAGCTCTCAACACAGCAGGTTTTATTACACAAAACAGAACACAAAGGCAAATCTAGAGAACAAAGGGACCGCGACGGATCAAAAACAAAACAGGTAAACAAGAACTAATTGCAACTAACCACAAAGAAAACTAACATTGAAAATGGAAGAATAAATGTGGGGACCAAACAAAGAGCAGAACATTAACAACACAGGAACGAACAAGGAGTAACAACCACAATGACCAAATGAAGAAACCAGGTAAGGACAGGTACATATATATGGACAGATAATAAGGGCTATCAAGGGGCAGGTATGGGCTATTACAAATTACGGGCAACGAAGAGCAGGTGAGGTCAATTAACAGATGCAGAAGACTCAAAACACCAAGGGAAACTAGAATCAAGGGCAAAGAAACATTACTAAAAGCAGGGAACAACAAGGAACCACAATACAAAGAATATGAAGAAACAAAGAGTCAAAATTATAAACATCGTGACGCCAGCCTCAAACCCACAACAAATGGGAAGGCTAGATGAAAACCACCTACTTAGTCCATTAAGCCACATGGCGGCCATGGGAAATAAAGAAAAATTAGGGACTAACCAACCTAGGAAATAATGGGAGACGGGATGACCAGCGACATCTACTGGCCAAATGGAGAAATGACACATGGACCAAGGCAGGACAGCAACCGATCGTGTCAGGGAAACTTTACTGGCACCAGGTGGCGTGGACCTCGTCACGGACCGTTCACCCGATGCTACAATGGAAAAGAGAACCAGGTGGCTGAGGATGTTTTTCCTCCATGGAGATGGTTCAGCTTTGTAACTTCATTTCTCTTCCATTACTCAATCAAAATCTGAGCTCTGTGCAGAATATTTTAGCATTAAAACCCTTAACTGGTCATGGGCATCATGGTAATTTGCCTAAACTACCATGTATGTGCAATCTGTCAGCAGTCCCAGGGGCAGGGACAGCCAACACGTGATGCATGGTGGGTTGCATATTGTAGGTGGCGATCGATCACCCAGGATTACCCCACAGGGATCCACCTCTAACGAGAGGGGTGAATCTTCCATGTCACAACAAGTCTGGAAGCTTCCGAGCGGCTGAAGATGGGACGATGGCTGTGACAGACCGGGCTCATTTTTCCACTCGTTTTTGCGGAAAGGCGTTCCATCATGCAATGGGGCGTGTGTCGCTGATTTCACGGAGGACAGGAGGTGATGGCGTCAGGGGGGCAATGGGATGGAAACAAAGCTCATCCACTCACCGGATCCCACTGGATCACTGCAATCGCTGCCGTTCAGAAGCACTGTCAGCCTGTCCTGTCTGGGTGCGAGTGGAATATGTCAGCCAGGATAAACCTGAAGTGCAAGCCAACGACTGATTAAGCCTGATAATAGTCAGGATCCTATTCTTACTTGTCGCTCTGGTTTTTAGAATTTCTGCTCGAATGATGTCCAACTTAAAGGCAGAAGTTGCTTATTGCTCACAAACCAAAGATTTCTTGAAACAATTTCATCTCCTTCACTAGCAACACACAAAGAAGAATTTCTTTACTGTATGTTGCATTTTTATATATTTTAATACAGATTCAGGACCTCCCCCCTGACCCTGCACAGGACAAGTGGATATGGAAAATGAATAAATGAATTAAAGTTCATTTTTGTACAAATGTGACGTATACAATTGCTCTGTCAAAGGTGCGACTCCAATGCTTGACACTGTATTTTGTATTTTGTACACTGTATTTTGCTTTCAGCAGTAGATGCCATGTGATCGGCCCGGATCTGGATATCAGTACCAAACTTACAAGTACACAGGAATATGCACTGATGCCATCTTGCTCCCCGGACTGAGAGATAGGCCAGGCTGATGAATTGCTGTAGTCGGTAGTTATAGGGTGAAAACATTGATCATCAGGACGGATACAGGCCCAACAGGGAACTCTGAAAGCCAGAATTCATGTCTGTAATTATATGTTTGCACAAGCTAATATTCTTCAAGGCACTGACTGATTGACTTTTATTTTTTCTCCATCAATATTCATGAAGTCAAACAACGAGTTTTTACCTCATTTGTTTATTCTCTCTGACTGATTCTATTTCAGTAATTATATTGATAATAATGGATGATTCATAACATTTTGGAGGTATTATGGGGGCTGAAGTTCCTTATGGTCAGATGTTGGGTGTGGAAAGTTGCAAAATGCCTGCACCAATCCCCCTGCGCTGTGTACGACATAAGCAGTGACAGGAGCGCGAAATGGAGTTTTCCGCCAGATGATTGATTACCATTCAGATAATTGAAGAGCAAGTGTATAATCAGCAAGCTAAAATTTCTAAACCAGTGAGTGTAAAAGTATGAAGAGTCCCTTTGAAAGGCCGGATGCTATTTGGATATTCCTGGGAAGGGTGAAGTCAGGGGATGCACAGACTAATTATTATCTGCATAAGCATGAGATTTGTTTTGCATTTGACCCCAGAAAATGTGCCTAATCCCATACCTAGTTCTATCTCCTTCCAAGACCCGATGTCTATACTGGTTGTGTTAAATTCCCCCAGTCCCTTTACCTTGAGCCTGTAGGTCGCTCCCGTCTTTGTGTCATGTGACTCCATCTGCAGGATAGGCAGCCTCTAGCAAGTCTTACACACTTACTACAATATTATGGAATTCAAGTACATTAAGAGCACAGACTATGTTCTCTAATATACTTCACTTTCCCTCTGTAGTTCAGTCATCACTTTCTGAAATTACAATAATTGTTATGTAGATATAAAATAATTTGCAAATAATAAGAAGCTGAACATTACAGCCACTTTACATTCAAATTGGTCTAGTGTGGGAAATGGTCTTGTTTTATGTCGAAAAGGTATTTTATCTCTAAAAACGCGATGACTTTCTCAGTCAGTATAAAGAGACATTAAAATAATTCATCTGTGGTGTTTGCTATGTTCATCAAGATAAAAACAGTCTCAGAAGAAAATTCTGGAGTGATCAAGCAGCTGAGATACAGAGCAGATACTGATTTTAGGATAAATAACACTAATTTGTTTTCCAGGAAGCATTTTTTTTCTTAAACAACTTACTTTCATTTTATTAGGGATGAAAACTTTGTAAATGCATTACAGAGTAAATCAATTTCTCCAGAAGACGTATTGAAAGACTCAGAAGGCAATGTTTATAATTGTATTTTTCCTTCAGCCTGTAAACTCAATATGATTCACCACAAGATTAAGCAAATGTCCCCGATTAATAGACACACGCGGCGGAACTCCTCACTGGGAACGTGAATAAATGAAGGCAGCCGGCTTGGAGGGAAAGGGTCACAGGAGAGGAAGACATATTGTGTTATATTGTGTGCAGAATGAATAAAAAATACAGACAACCGGCTGCATTTGGAAGAAAGTTTATGTAGCTAAACAAATAGTTGATTCTGAAGGCTTACAGAATAGGGCTTACAGAATAGCAGCTAAACTCTACTGTAAGTAGCATGGTCATCTGGTAGCTGGTATCATTCTTACCTAATTTGTGAGCTTGCTTATTGCCTGAGTGTGTGTGTGTTTGCATGACAGATTGTGGAATTAATTTGAATTTGTCCTGTACAAGAACAAACCTTTCATTAATTGTTTGTAGCTCATTAGGGAGAGCAGCAGTGTCCGACTAGGAGTGCGAGGGCCATCTGAGTGACAGGAAATCTGCCACTTGCTTAGTTTCGTCCCTGTGCTCCTCATAAGTAGGCAGGCCGGAGATGCTCGGAGCTTCGGTGAACACGTTTGGTGGGAACGTTTTAAATTACGCCTATAAATTATTACTGAGCAGCTATATTCATTTGTTTGTTTATTTTTTAATTAAGGAACAGTTCCCCAGACCATTTAAGTCCACAGATGGTAATAAGGCAGCTCTAAACAATTCTTTTGTCTTACAGCTATTGACAGGGGTGTAAAAACCGCAGGGGAATTTATGCTGCCATGCTTTCTTCTTTGGCTTTGTTTGGGGGTCGTGTAATGCAGTGTTTCACAATCCGGTCCTCCAGGACCCCCAGACGGTCCACGTATTTGCTCCCTCCCAGCTCCCTAATGGGGACCTGTTTGAGAAACACTGGTGTATGGATACCTGTGTGTGTAGAGGACGGCTGGGAGTTGTGACATACTTTCTGCTTTTTTGTTTGTTTCTGCGGACCGGGAGCCAGCGAGGTTCCCTCCACGACTTAAGGAACAAAGGGGGGGGCGTGTCGGTGACAGATTGCCACAGGAAGGCAGGCATAGGAACACGAAATCGCAGATTATTATAAACCGATGCGATCGATACTCTGCGGCAGAGAGGAGCAGAAAGCCGGGGGTGGGGGGCGGGGGAGGCAGAACATGCTCAGCTGAGGCTGCGATCAAACGCCTGAAGCGGTGCTTCACTCCAGATTGTGAGTTTGTGCTTCTCCATCAGTCTGGGTGGAGGTGGCTGGATTAGGGCTGTGGGCGTGAAACGCATTTTGTGCCATGAAATGCCAGGAGCTCTCTGAGGCGAAACACAATGAAAAATGGCTGCTGATCTGCTCCAGCTGATCTCATTAGTACTGAGGAATCAGCTACAGCTTTTAAGACATACTGGTTCTGGAGGCCCTTTGAGGTTAGCCCTCCTTCCACTATCTGCTAGCAGCCATGGAGGGCAGGGTGGCTGGATGCCAGTGACCCAGCAATCTGTCTGCAGATGGACTGAATCCTGTTCTGCTGCAGAGAGGCCCCTTACTGGCTGGGAGTGGCTGCATCCAGAGGAGATGAGCTATGCTAAGCTGAGGCAGAGTATGGTGAAGGTTTAGGGTCACTGAGGCCCAGCATGCTACCAACTCATCTATACATTCAAGATCTGTAAACTTGGCTTTTCCTTTCCTGTACATTTACATTTATCTAGCATTTATTTATTTCATAAGGCTTTACATAAACTTCACTTCTATAATGCCTTTATAATGCATTCATATAACATTCAAGGCACCTTTATTATGCATTCATAGAACAATCATAAGCAGCATGTAAGTAAACTTAACGTAGCTTTAATATACATTTAATAACAAACATATGATAATATAATTATAATTTATGTTATCATATAATGTTTGTTAATAATGTATATTAAAGCTGTTAAGGTATGTTAGGAAGTTATACGTAGGAAGGTATAGGTACATGCTGTTTATGAATGTTCTATGAAGGTATTATGAATGCATTATGAAGGTGCAGTCAGTGTAAAGTGTTACCTTTTATTTAGCTGACAATGTATAATTGAGAAAGCAGGGTTAGACAATCGGGTGCCACTTTACAATAAGGCTACTCATATAATGGGTTTATGAATGGTTTATAATCTAGTTATTAATTAAGTTGTAACACTTTGTAAATTATTAATAGACAATTTTATACAAGTTACGGCACTGTGTCTTAAGCTTCTGGGTCATACATCACCTGAAGAAACGTTTGTGCAATAATTAGAAATACGGGACAATTGAATGAAGATAGACAACAATACATTGTAATTAGTCACCCCAGAATGTCAATAGGAATATGTAGTTCCATTCAGGATTATTGAATATCACATAGTTTCAGTGAAGCAGCAAACCTGACACCTAGTAGCAGAAATTAAATGGCCACTTCCTCTTACATTAATGAGGCAATGAAATAACCTGTGGCTCCCTCACATTCTGTGAATAAAATACCAGCATTTGAACTTCCAAGTTCCCCTGTGGTGGCTGTTGATATTTAACTGATGTGCTGCTCAGTGAGTTAAGGCTTGTGTACATGCCTGGAAGGTCACGAGTGTAGAAACTACCCAGTATCCCACCGGGGAGGAATGAAGTACCAATGCTATATTCCATATGCAGACCAAGTTCTCCATAGCTTATTAATTACTCCGGTCATGTGACCATCACCCTGGTGACTGCAGGACATCATCTGGTGACTGCAGGACATCATCTGGTGACTGCAGCTTCATCTGCAGGAGCATCATAGGAACTGCTGAGAGAAAAAAAAATAGACACGGAAGTGAGGACAGCATGGGTGATTCCTTCATGACGCAGTGGCCAGGATATATGTCTCCGCGGATGTGTGTTGGCGTACGGCCATTTTCTCATCTGCATGAAGAAAAGTGAAGTGTGAGGTGAGAAGAAGGAAGAATCCGACCGTGCTAAATGTGGCCCGATGGGTGTCATTTTCAGGTTCAACGGTGGAGAAACATCTCGCTGCCACTGCACTGCTATCTTTTTTTCAGACAGCGCCCTACAAACCGTCTTCCTCTTGCTGTCCTTCCAGCGTGTTACTGGGGAACCAGCGTTATTCTCCGTATTACCTAGCCTAGAAATAAGGTACAACTTAAGCACTGCAAAGATTGCTTTATTGGTATCCTGTTGACTGCCGGACATCTCTGAGCCAGATAGCTTTCAAACCTTCTCAATAAGCTACTGTATGTAGGGATTTGGGAACGAAGAAGCTTCTGATCATTGAGGGTGACATCATCCACTATCAGCAAAGGAAAACAACCTGTGGAAAGCCTAATACATGGCAAGTGTCACGTGACCAGGAAGCCTGTGACTAGAGATCTGCTTTTATGGTGGGTTGCCCATGTTGTTCATGGCCTCTTGCCCTCTTATGGTGGGGATCAGTTATGGACTTCAGTGCCCCCTCTTTGAACCTGGTTTGGAATTTATTGTTTACAGTGTGGTCATATATGGTTAGGGTTTGCCATAAGAAAGAAAGAAAACTTGCATTAGAATTAATACTATTAATACAATTAAGTATATTAGCAAGTATACATTTTGTAGGATGTTAATTTAAAACTGCCGTGTACCTATAGCTTCTGGGATAGACTGCCCTACGAAAAGGACAAGTGGGTACAGTAAATAGATGGATTGACGGATGGATGAATGGATGGATGGATTGATGGATTAATTTGGAACCCTACAGTCAGTCATAAAAACACATTGATTAAAATATCAGCCTGTTTTCTGAAGGGCAATAGAGCTCCAGGAAATACTGTGACCTAATCCACCTTCGTACGTTCATAGCATCTTAAAGCTCATCTGAAATAAGCTAAATAATTTATTTCTATTTCCAGCCCTGGGCAACATCAGCATTCATGATATCTGTAAATAAATCTTCGTGATGGCTTTATCTTTATTTGTGTTGATTAATTGGAGGAGATTATGCTCTGTGCAAGGTGATAGAGACCGTGGTCCTGGAGCAAAGAGCAGAAAATCAAACCTTTAATCAACCAATCAGTGTCACCTAATGATAGCCCAGGGAAGATATCACCTGCAGTATCTGCGTTATGAATGGTTTGCACCCCAACCAGTGGTTATAGAAGATAGGGATGGGACATGGGTCACCATTGCCAACATGTTTAATTTGATTTATCAGACATTTCTCTCCAAAGCAGCATGCATTTCAGGGAAGCTTGTGGTCAGAGGTCAAGGGCAGCCAGCGTCCTTGGAACAGTTGGGGTTAAGGGTCCTTCTCAAGACCCTCAAGGTGATATGATTACTCTGCGGACCATCCAAACACAAGCAGAGATCCCTAAGCAAGTGTGCTGCAGACATCCAGCAATCCCAGGAATCTGTGTGCTTCACAGCCTGCTGGAGAAGCTCTTAAATTCTAGAAAGATGTGACAGACATCAAACCAGGATGTCTTTTTGGCAGGGAATCCCAGAAGAAAAATAAAAGATCGTGATCGTGAATTTTTTTTGCGTTGATGTGGGAGGTCTACTTTGAGAGACTTTGTTGTCCTCATCCTAAGGACTACAGAGAAAAGGTAGCGGCAGACAGAAATTGCTTCCAGATTTATAACTGGCCCTTGGGGGCATGGGGATTTGACGAGATCCCTCATTTTGTTGTTTCGCCGTCTCCGCAATCAATAGCGCCGTTTGTTTGCCGCTGGCTGAGTGCTAGCGGTGTTGAGTTCCCGAAGCCACTGGGAGGGAGTATGTCACTCCGCGAGAACCGTATGTTACCATCAGGCTCTCGTTAACCTGGCAACCAGATTGTGCCCGTCACTGGCGTCCCGATAGCACCGCCTACCCATCATTCCGTTCCCCACCCCCCAGGCTATCTGTGAGGCACCGGGAGGCCATTCGAGGACATGAAATCCTAAGAGGGGTGCTGCTGTTGGACCTTTGGCGAACCATGCTACCCAAGGCACTGTGGGTAAAATCATTACGCAATATTCACCACAGCGCCCTAAATCCCAGGAGTACCTGCCATGTGCTGACAGAGGACTGCATGCATGTGATGCAGACTGGTACTTATGCTAGCAGCTGCTCCTTAACTACCGACGTCACCTGCACCCCCTAGGCTCAGTTTCCGTTAAATGTAGCGGGCAGAGTAAAATTAAAGCATCCTTTATTCATGCGTCTGTTAAGAGATATTTCTGCATTTCCTCTTATTTGTCACGGCGGTTGCTGCGTGGAAAAAAAAATGCAATTTAAATTATATTTAACGGACTCACTTTTTATTAAGACTTTTTTCATTAATGTTGACAAAATTACCCCCTTTTTTGCATCACAGAGTCAGATGCATTTAACCAATATGGAACAACGCTCGTGTAAAATAATGAGGTGCTATTAAATGGGTTTGGTCTAGATAAATTCTGTGGTGGGCAGATATTAAACATTGAGGCTGAAATATTCATCTTTCTGTACGGCACATTTGACATTAGGCCTTATGGTTATTCTGCTTTCCATGAGAAGGAAGGGAGAATTCATTCATGTTTCTAATACCCATCATGCACTGAGGCACAGAGGTGTGAACCTCAGCTGATTCCAGCATCAATTCCAAAAATGAATGTCTCTTACAGGAGCATAAAATACTCCAGACCTCTTATTCAGTGTGGAGGAGCTTGGCGCTTTCCCAGAGAATTATGGGTATGGTTTTAAAACCGTGTGGATTGTCTCTGTGTCACATGTTTCAGAATTGTCCATTGCTTATGTTTCCTATTATGATTTTGACATGTATGTGTTGAAGCTGTATCCAAAGCCCCTCCCCCCCACACACACACACACTGCTGCTACTCACACATGGCTGCTGAGGAGCTTAATACCTATCCGGGATAAAATAATGCAGCGTTACTGCCCCCGTACTTCAAAGTTATTTAAGTGTACTGTATTTATACACATGGTGCTGTTCAATCCTGTGCTCGGCAGTCAAAGAAAATGTTTACGGCCATGTATGTGAGTAGCAAGTGTATATTTGCTCAGAAACAAAAACACATTTCGACGTTAGAAGATACACAAAGTAAGAATAACACAATAAATACTAGCAAGAATTTATTCTGCTGTTCGAAAAGTTACTGGTATCTTATTGGACGGCTAGCCGAGCCCCGCTTACACTCCCGAACGCTCCTCAGGGGCACCTCTGCCATTCCGTGTATTTGTGAAATTTCACCACCAGCTCACTTCAGTAATTTATTAAATTAGGTTAAAAAAAATGAGATATTGGTTAGCCATATGAAGAGTGTTAGCGTAAGTACTGGGGTGACTTTGGTTGCTCACTAAAGAAAGATCGTTTCAACATCATTTTTTATAGTATATACTGTAATATTATACACACAAATACACTGATACACTGCTGTATTCCATTATTTATACCACTCCATATATACCATTGTATAGATGTACATTTAACTATTTATTTATCATATATGTATATATTGTTCAACCTATTTCTAGCACTTTTTATACTATTTTGCACTTTTTGGTGAAACTGCATTTTGTTGTCTGAGTACTCTTACTTACTGCAATAACAATAAAGTTGAATCTAATCTAACCTAATATGTAAAAACAATGTATAATGTAATATTAGTATAACCCAGTTCCACAGCCCACAAGAGGACATATAACATGCATTTTATCATGAGCTTAAGTTAGATTAATTCACACTATAAATTTACTGTCAGAGATTTATAATTATTATAACATAAACAAAAAACTTTCTCCCAAATCTATTTTCTGTTTTTCACTTTCATTATAGATCTTATAAATATTACTAATGCCCAGACTGTGATTAATATTTGTTTTAATTAAATTTTATCTCAGGGTTAACACACGGTGATCAATATTTAATGTTTCGCTGAATATTTATTGCACAGTAAAAGAACGTGGCTGGAAGAGTCTTGGCTGTTTAGTAAAGGTACAGCAGATCTTTGCCTGGGTGGGGTCCTGCTGCAGTGTGTTGAGACTGGAAGTCACACACACACGCAGTACTTTGAAAAGGCCAAGCTGATATTTGTTTTAGTGAGCAGGACGGCCCTAAAGACACAGGGATAAATTGGTGAGAGTGAAGAAGCCTGGCACAAATACCATTAGATATGAAAGTGTAGCCCTATTGCTGCAGCACATGGAACCTCTGAGTGCCGCATGTCATTGGACACTGGGAGTCTATAGAAAATCAGGAAGCACCTGGGTCAAGAGTGTCAACTCGTACTTACGAACGGACTGCCATAAAACCTATTATAATAAATATCCAGGTTACGTACAATGGATCGTGACAATGAACTCACACACTACTTTGCGATGCTTTCAACAGTTTCGTCGGCTCAAAGTGTAGTGCAGTACCATATGTAGTTACATTTATTGCAAATGTATAATAATAATTAGTATTATTAATGTTATTATTATTATGAACTGTATTATTATTTTTACCTGCAAACTTACCTACAAATTCGACTTAAAGTCAGGGAGCGTATCTCATGCTTTATGTGGGGACTGCCTGTCTACTACAAAAAGCACTAAAGTTTAGAGGGACTGACCATCTGAAACGTTTGAGACAGGAACCGGAGATACCGTTCTACCCCGCTGGTCATCCTGACCACCAATCTGGCCTTCTCAGCCTCCGGTGCGTCCTGGTCTCTCCCTCCCCCGCCCCATCCTCGGCGACAGTTGGCTGCCCGTCGCGGCGGGTGTGGAAATAAGACCACTCCGTCATTATCAGCGCAGACCTGAAGGCACTTTAATCAGGCCCAGTGCGGTCAGCGGGAACGGCAGAATTACAGGAAAATAATATTAAAACACAGTCAGGTAGACAAATCACAGCCATTAATCAGACGGAATAAATCTCTACCGCAGGCGTCGTAGAGATCTTCCGCCCGCGAGCGCACACACACTCACACACACGCCTGCAGGCACGGCGCGTCTGTGAGGGTCCCACAGCCCCCCATGCGGTCCAGCACCCACGCACCCAGACGGCAGCCACCGACGTGCTAAAGAGTGCATTCAAGACGCCCGTCGTCTGAGCCTTAATTTATGAGGCCGCCTTAATTATTTAGTGAACATTCAAGCGTTTCTGCTCTTTGTTTAAAGGGAATTATTCTTTTGGGCAGTGTGGCTTATAAGGAGGCGTTAAATGAGGACAAACACATAGCAGATCTGATATGGATGTCCAGAGGAAGAAGATACAGGCAGGGAGAACACAGATACTTCACCAAACGGGCCCATAGGACACATAAATACATCCTAAGTACTCATTATAGACAAATATAACAATATACATATACGTAAACATATATTTTCCCATAGATGTCCTATTTCAGTCAGCAACACCATTTCTGCAGGGCTTGCCAACTTCCAAAAACATACATTTTTGAGAGCCATGTGAACCACGTGACCTCACTGTTGCCCTCAATGACACCACAGGGAAATGCAGGACCCAGTGACACCTTATGTTGTACATGTGCCCTGAATTTATTTGGATGCGTTACCCGGACAGCAGGTCGCTTCACCCACTGTGCTGTTTAATAGGTAAGCGCAGCTACCTGCAGAGATACAGCCCCTGTGACACAGGGTTGCTCACTCTTCCTGCAGAGCGAAAACACCCAAGACCGGTTTCACGTTGCCGCCTGGTTATTTTTACAAGCGGGACACTGTATGCAAGTTGTTTCAAGAGCTGGCCTTCACATAATTGAAGTAGATACTTTCTAGCTGCGGACTGACAGGTTTCTGCTGTGAAAGTGACAGGCTTGTCCCTCCTTGGAGGCAGCGCAGGAGGTCACAGCGTTATGGTGACAGACGGCTCTGCCTTCCTCTGCCCGCATCACTGAGTTTATTGCCCGGTCTGCTCGCTAGCTGGAAGATGTGGGGGTGTGGCCGTCACAGGAGAGAGAATCAGGTGACCGTAGGTTTCATGTCGATTAGTTCCACTTGTCCCTCATTCCCAGAAGTAGAATAAATCGTTCTTTTGTGTTTTCTCTCAGCCCGTAACCTAGAACTGGTTCTAGATATCAGTGCTCCGGCTTGTTTGTCGTAATCCCTGTTTCTCATCTTCTCATCCACCAAAAGTTTGCCGAATCTGTCTTTGTCCCTTCCCGTACCTCTGTCCCCTGTCTGGTCCCCACGTCACACGTGTCTGACAAGCATTCTCCAGGTATCAGCTTTGTCGAAGATTTTTTTCCTG
Source organism: Isichthys henryi (assembly GCA_026776945.1). NCBI lineage: Eukaryota > Metazoa > Chordata > Actinopteri > Osteoglossiformes > Mormyridae > Isichthys > Isichthys henryi. The sequence goes on along the minus strand of JAODJX010000020.1, from coordinate 17,967,688 downwards.
CTAGACCAGTGTTTGAAAATCTGACGCTCAGGGACCCTCAGACAGTCCATGTTTTTTTCTCCTTTTTACAGTCATTCAGGCCAGGGAAATTTAAAATGTATCACGCGCCACACCCCGATACAGTGGAGTCAGCAGATTGGAGCTAACGGAGACCCCCCTGGTGATGAAATGCATGAATGACTACAAATTAAGACGGACACGGGCCTCGTCTTACGAGCAGCTGAGCTGCACTTTCTTACCTTAGGAAAGCATTCCCCTCCTGATCAGTACTGGGATTTATTCATGCATATTTTTTGCTGTTTATTTTCAACTTTTCACTATCAAATATTGATAGGCGAAGATGATGAGACAGAGACATAGAGGAATGATGCACATTGGACCTGTGCGTTTGTTCTGCGTGTGTCTCTCCGACGTAGAGGTAGCAGCTCATCAGGGCAGCGCCTTCCCTGTCAAATTAATCAATCTGCTGAGAGCCAGAGAATTTACTACGGTAGAAAGACTTTAGCCTCCATTACCTCCCCTATTCCCCCCTCCATCCGCATGTATCACATGTGTTATCAAATCCTGGAAAATCTTAGCAAGCGATTTGGATGCTGGGCCATGAAATGCAAATTGAAAATATGCAAAAAAAGGAGATGTGGGGTTAGCAGACATATTGGCTGGTTTAAAGGACTCGATCGCTTGGCGATTAACGGTTAAGATTAATATCAGAGAGCTGCATACCAAGAAGAGCGTATTTCATCACTGCTTCAAGGAAGCAGTAATGAACAATGAGTGACTGTTGATGCCTTGCTGGATTCGGGAGGGGGGGCAAAATATATAGACCCCACTAGTGGCGAAATCTATCCTAGGGGCCCCATATCACATTGTGCCAGGGGCCTCAGAATTCCTAGCAGGATGTCTTGGAGGACATCAAGATGTAAGAGGTACAGTGTTTCTGAATCTGTTTCTTGGGTCCCTCAGACAGTCCATGTTTTTGTTAAAATGTGAACTGTCTGGCAGGGAGCTACGGGGGAGCGGAAACGTGTGGACGGGCTAGAGGAGAAGAATGGGCTGGGAAGCACTGCAGTATATAATGACATGTGAATATGACACAGACTGTTTAACCTCAGTCATGCAATAGCTAATTGCATATTATTAAAATGAGCACTGCTGCTCGTGCTGGAGTGCCATTTCCAGCAGAAATGAGGCTTGCCGTTCGGCTCTGACCTTGCCAGGCCTGGATGTGGAGGTGGAGCCTGGCTGGACATTGTCCACTCCAGTCTAGGTTCCATCCAGAAACAAATTTGAAAAGAGGTCTGTTGTCAGGGTCGGCTCCCGTCCATCCCTGCCTGTCATGTCACTTCCCCACTTGGCCAGCAGCTGTTGCTGGCCATCCTGTTCCCTCTTGTGTCTGTACTAGACCCTCGTGTGTTTCCCCTGTTACCCAGACAGCCATGTAGCTCAACAGACTGTGTGTGTGACACAGAAGCTACAACCTTACAGTTGGAGGTTTGAGGCCACCCTCACTATTTTGTTTGTTTATTGGCTTTCTGGTTTTCCTACTGTTTATTAAGCGTTTGCTTGCCTGTTTTGGTTTATCCTTAGTCTGATATTGTGTATCGTTGTCTTTAATTTGTCTTGTTTATGGCTGTCTGTCTTAGTCACTCTGTTTTACTTGATTTTTCTCCTATTGTAGTATTTTCCTGTGTTTCCTTAGTTTCAGGTCTTGTAAGTTCCTTAGTTCTGTGTTCATTAGTGTTAGTTTCTTCACCAGTGTCTTGTTGCCCTGTGCCGTCACTGATTGGTTGTTTTTCATGGTTCACACCTGTCTGTTGTTAGTCCTCGTTATCATCGTATTTAACTGCCTGCCTTTGTTCGTTTCCTGACTTGGTCTTTGTTTGATGTGTACTAATGGTGTCGTATGTTGTTACTTAGCTTGTTTCTGAAGTTCTGTTCCTAATGTTGCCTGGTTCCCTTCATGATGATTTTCCCTGTTTAGTTCTGAGCCCTCCTGTGGTCTGTACTACGAAGCCGGGTTACTGGCTTATCGGGATAACTTGTCGGATTTAAGGTACCATAGTTTAAATGGACTTAATATTCGTTCACTTATGTTTTGCCCAGACTACCTTAAATCTGATAAGTTACCCCAATAAGCCAGTAACCCCACTTTGTAGTACAGGCCCCTGGTCCTGTTATTTTGTGATTTTTTTTTTTTTTTTTAATTTCTCGGTGTGTGTTTGTTTTAGTTCAGTTTAGTTTAAACCCCCTTGTTGGTCTTCCCCCTTTTTTTACGCTGGCGCCATGCAGTGCCGTAATAGTCTGACGGTGCACAGACAGCCAATCAAAGTCCATGAAGAAAGGGAAGGGAGAGACAGCAGTAACCCCACTGATGGTGCAGACGTTAAAAAACAAAAAAAAAACAACCAAACCTATCTGTACTTACTTTGTCGCCGGTGTCAATGAATATGATGTGAACTTCCTGTGACCGATTTCTGGCACTGATAGAAGGGGTTTTACCTCAAACCAGCTTCTCACTATCTCTATTAACCTGCTTGTCTCACTTGATGGTCCTGTTAGAGATGGTTGTTCCAACTTGCATGTGTTTTACAGGGGTGGTAAAAGTTTTTAAAGTTACTTTGCTTTTTGTTTCAAAATCAAACCGAGAAGCATGAAAAAGGATGATTTAAAAGGGAAATGAAGAGGCCAGACAGGTGCTGATTGTTAAGCACAGGCATTACTCTCCTTCACCAATCTCCTTTGTGGACCTCCTTCATTCTCCTTGTTAGTTTCACCTCAGAAAATGCCGCAGGCCTGCTGCCCACAATAGCAAATGGGGACCGGACTTGCTTAGACCTCGGCTGGCCCTCATCACGGCCGTCCTTGTTCCCGTTCAGGCCCCAATGAGGGTGTGTGTGTTGGTGGTGCTTGTGTCACAGAGTTGCTGTTTTGTGGAGCGTGCAGACATACCTTATTGAGGTCCTGAAACGTCACCCTGGGAGATGCCCAACTCAACTACACAAATGGTTGCACTGTAGAAATGTCAGCTGCCAAGTCAGGACAGCCCTGTCCAAGAATCGTAGAAGGACAACAGCAATTCATGGATCTCTCAAAACAATAGCAGAGTGTCTCAGTGCAGCCTCAGAATTCCAATAAGCATTTCTGCTCTTCTCCATCGTTGTATGGAAAATGCTCATTCCTTTCAGAGATGGTCTTTGTTATTGCAGAGGCTGATGATGGATAGCGGCCCAAAACCACAAACACACCCCAACATTTCCGCCCCATGAGCCAGTGATGCGAAGCAAGCGGCTGAGCTGTCATCATGTGACATTCGCCACTAGATGGGGTGGGACCTGATCCCTCTCACTGATACACCATCCCAAAAGTGACAGCTCGACCAACTGGCCAATAACAGGGCGAGCCTTTAGGGGGCGTTTCCCGTGGGCTGATGCACTATGGCGATGAGCCACTAATATCACAGGTATTGAATAGCGATTTGGCTACAATTAATATTGATAAGGACCCATTGCACCCCACAGCACCTTCTTTTCACTGCTGTCCCATGAGGTGATTAATCTTCGCCCTCGTCGGCAACACGTCCCTCCCCAAGCTGACTCATCATTCACAACGAACATGGTTCACATTAGCTGCCACTGAGTTGATCTCTGTTGACCTCAGGAATCTCTTTCAGAGATGAGTCTGCTCTGAAAGGCTACACAAAAGGGAGTCATGCCTTCAAACCATATTTTACATCGGTTTATTATGGGCAAATTGATAATCCACCCCCCACCCCCTTTCATTTTATCAACTTAGTGTTAACACCCACTATAAATTAAATTCATGGGAGGGTCATTTATTATGGTTCGAGATCAATCGTTGAACTGTTATTTCAGCCAGCGGCATGATCGAGTCGTCCGGGGGGGTAGCGGTGCTAAAGAGGATGGGTACATTTTCTCCACTGATCAATGGTTTCCTCAGCATTTGCACCGTCTCTGAATTAGGAACGACTGGGCTCATTTTCAGGGGAACTCCACTTGAATCAGACTTAGATCTCCCTGACTTCATCAGTGATTTCATTGCCCATTAGCTGCTCGGCTCTCGTCCCACCTCCGCTATTTGGCTCTCTCTAGACATAAGCTGTTAGCTACATATTGTATGTTTACGCACAGGGCACTTACTGCTGTAAACGCAGTCAGCATAGTCGAAGAAGTTTATGCTATGACTCTGGGGGCAGCCCAGAATGTTTGGTTTCAACACAAGTCAGTTAACATTAACGTCAAAATGATTTTCGCACGTTTCTAGATGTGTACCTTGTTTTGTAATTTCCAGTGCCTTGTTGGAAGGAGCTAATGCTGAGGCCAAGCTTACCACATCCAAGATGAAACAGGCACCTACAAAGAATCACGTGGCTATATGACATTACAGAAAGCAGCAAAGGATTAAAACCGCATCTTTTGGGAGGATGCAAAGTGAAACTTTTGCTTGATGGTTTTAGTTGTTACATTTTTGTTTATTCCAGCTTTTTGTCTGTGAATGAATTACCTGACCACCTAAGGCAATTCCAGCACCCTTTACTCGACACCTTCAGGACGACGTCGCTGATCCTCACTCGTTACCGTGATTGTAATTGGTTTCAGCGAACCTCCACACAGGAGTGGTAATTGTGTTTTATGATCATTGAATTTCATTAAGTGTCTAATTGAAGCACTGCGTCCCCATGCTCAGGGCTAACTAATTAAAACGAGGCACCCAAACAATCTTCTTTGACTGTGGAGGGTACAGAGGAATTAATTAAACACACAAGTTTGCAAACATGAGGGTGGCTTAGCCTTGACAGAATATAATTATTGTTGTATTTTGGCTGATGAAGTGTTGTTTCTAGCACCTTCATTTTTTTAAATGCAAACAGAAAAACAAAAACAACATCTTTGTATTCAGTGCCTCCAGACATATGATTTATTTACTCATTAAAATTATTTTTTTATGTAAAGCAAATAAAAAACAAATACCTGCTCTGCTAATCTCTAAAAACATTGGCTTTGTAGGAACTAATACCTGTGAAAGGTGCATGTTACTTTTCTTATTTGAAGGATAAGTTTCCCGATAGTAATTCTTCAAAGCAGCCCGGCTCATTGGACATGCCTGCTTTGGTATGTTACGGCTGGCCCATCTGAAGAAGACACATGATGGTATGCTGTTTCGGGTTCACTGCCAGTTATGAGACACATACGAAACCAAAGGCCCTGTAAGGCTGGAAAGGCCACTGGGCAGCCTATTAGAAGGTTAATTAGTTTCCATTATCCTGCTTTTTGTCTTTTAAATGGTTATATACACTAGGAGCCATTGTGTGCCCTGGTCATAGGGAAGCCTTGGAGATCTTCCTGCAGTTACTAAATCACATACTTTCTGTACCAATGGTGAGGGATCTGGGCTTTTATTGGAAGGGTACCTGGCACATGGCCCTGCTGTTATCCACAAGAAGCACAGCAACATTTAATCTGTGGTATAAGGTATAATCTTATATAGGATGCACACAGATTGCGGCATTGTAATAGACAGCCATCCCCTCCAGGGCACACCCCTGCACTGTGCCCTGTGCTGCCTGGGATAGTCACCCAAGACCCTGTTCAGAATAAGCTATTAGAGGATGGATGGATGGATGGATGGATGAATAAAAAAAATCCATAGTTTCTAAAGAGTTTTAGAGTCTATAGAACTTCCGAATATTTTATGGATCTCTTCAGAGTTTAACTAGACCTTAAAAAACCTCTAGTTCAAAGATTTTAAAGCTTTTCCATAGAGTTCAAAGCATCTGCACAGTTTAAGGATTTCGGTGGAGTTTACTGCGTCTTCCAGGAGTTCTTCAGGACTGCTGATGCGCACTAAGGACCTCTGAAACAACAAAACGGCACCTACAAATACGTGCGAGGAGAAGAGCGCCGGACTCCCCGCTAGTGGTCGTACCTGCAGAACAATACGGACCTGATAGGCTAAAAGTACTTCGCCTCGTTTCCTTGAGAACTCCTGGTGGAAATCTACGGGACTCATTAGCCAAAAAACAGAAACTGCTCCATTTCAGACTGAACAAAGGGGAATGCAGAAAAGGGCCGCACTGAAGATGCAAAAACAGGCCTTGTTGGGAAAGGCAGTAATTGCCCCATTAAATGGTGTGTAGCGGTCATCATTGATTTCTGCACTGTCTGGTGATGGTCTTTTGTTTTTGCGCAGGGTTTTATGTTGACTTAAAGTGCTGGGAATAAGAATGTGGTGATTATGTGTGGGATTATGTGTGGGATTATGTGTGGGATTATGTGTGGGATTATGCGTGCTGAGTTTACCAGCTCCTTTCAACCTCACTCTCACATGAAGCTCTTTTTTACCCCGGGGGCTTTATTTTTAGAAGCTATTATTAACACTTTCCCACTGACATGGACTGGTACTAATTATGAATGAAATTAAGCGACAAACAGTGTTGTCAATGCTAATAGACTTTTCTTCTGTTTTCTTTTCTTCCACTCCATTATAAGTCTCTCAGGTATGCAAAGAAAAAGTAGTTGCATCTTATATAGGCTCTATAGGAATTTGTGGCGATTACAATATTTAGCAATCCCTATCCTGCCCATATCTTTGCTTGTGGAATTGTTCTGCCAGTCTGTGATTTTGAGCCACGCCAATGCAGAGCTTTGATGGTTCTGTATGAAAAGTTCACCCGCAGCTACCGACATTTTTGGGTAGGGAATCGACACCTCCCAAGCGATAGATTTCACGGCAGGGGGAGTGGGTGGTGAAGGTACCAACGCGGGGAGGGGAAGCGTTTTGTGTGCACAGCTTGCTGTACATACTGGGGGACTCAATGTGAGTCCAGCACTATCTGCCTCTGATGGCCACTCAGCATGGTGTCTGCAGCGTGACACTAATGCAGAGCGCCTCTCTGACTGAGGGCCGTGCCAATCGCTGGAAGCAGTAATTGGTGTTGTCACCAAACACTTCAGAAATTTCAGCTCCTTAAGTGCTTTCTCTTCGCCATGTTTAATTAAATTGAAGGATCATGCTTCAGCCCCGCCTGTCAAAAGGCTAAATCCGGCTCTGCTAAATATTCCAACGCGTGTTTATGTGCAGCCACCGCTGACCGGCACTGGGACGCTGGTCTGTGCAGCTGTAGTTCTTCCGTATTTATTGGCATCCGTCTATGTAACCAAGTGCTTGGTTATAACGTGGGTGAGGAAGCTATCCCAAACTCCACAGACCACTCCCCACCAAATTCAATTTGTCTGAGGAAATTACTTTCAAACTACTTGGACAGACCCGTCAGCCTGCCCGAATCAGACCCTCCTCGTCGCCTGGGAGACCGCAAGCTCTTTGATGCTCACCACTCTTGCCTATTTCTTTAACACAATGCCACGTAGGGCTGGTTAAAGACACGGCAGGGGTGCATGCGCACGCACACATGAGCGAAGCAAATCTTCTTGCTCTGATATTTGGTGAGCATACATCCAATAAGAAGTGAATTCATAAACCTGTCACAGCTCACAGAGCACCCTTCTGTGACCTTGCTTTGCTCGCCAGGACGTGGTCCAGACTGGGAACACCGTACTTGCAGGATTAACTTGCCAAAGACCAAATTAAAGAGAGACGACCCTTGAATCTGTGTTTCTCATTTGCCCGTAGTTCGTGTGTCCATGTGTCCAGCGATGGACTGGCGTTCTGTCAAGCGTGTACCACAGCCGTAACCTTGTTCCAGATAAGCTTTTGGAAGATGGACGGAACAGTAATGAAGCAACATAATATCGCTGTTGCAGGTCTGAGAGTTGTTGTCCCTGTGTTGTTGAACTGGTGACATTTGGTATATCGTTGTACACAAGGGCACATGACTCCCCTGCGATGGGCTGCTGTTCCATCTAAGATGTAACCAGCATTACATACTGTAAGATGTGCTTCCTACGATCCATTCAGCTTTACTAGGAAATTGCCTCATCATATATCCCTGCTCTGGAAAACAAGCATAACCATCATCATTATTATGATTCTTACTAACGAGATTTGATGATTGTTCATCCGGTGGGCTGTTCTGTTCTTTCTGCAGTGACTAGGGGAATATATTTTTTGTCCAGAGACTGGAATCGCATCCTTGGCATCTGCTGTGCATGCTGGGAAGGTGGTCTTTTAAGGAGCTGCTCATGCTGCTCCAATCAAAATGTGCCATAAAAATACCGGGAAAATGGAATTAAAGGGCATGCTGTGGAAAGTCAGCTCAGGGATTCCAGTGGATGCGTCTCCTGAAGATCAAGGCCGTGACGGCCTCTAAAAGATCACCGGTGTTTTTTCAAGCCAGAGAACTGAACTTGCACTTGCTCTCTCTGAAATGCCCGATCCTACCTGATGACGAGATAGGGAAAAGTAATTAGCAAGATGCCATGGTAATCTGCAGCCATTGCTACACGTTTCAGGGAGCACCCTGGGCACTGCTCACCCGCGCCTTGACTCTCTGTCAGGCTCATCTCATTAAAGCCACGTTGGCAAGGAATTTATTCAGATAGAGGACCAGCACCCCATTACCATCCCCACTGCATCCCACCCCTCATCCCCCTTTTATTGCTGGTTTAATGATGGAGAAATGTTATCGGAGCTAATCACAGTCAGATGAAGAGGACTAGTGAGGTGAAAATGCAAAATTACCCTCCTTCACCACCGGTGGGCTGTCAGTACATCTCCACCTCCTTTGATATTCTGCCAGTGTGAAGCAGGGAGGACAGATTGGACCACAGACAGACCTAAGAAACCTCTCAGACCTATGAGACGGCTTTTCAGTCACTCTGCAGGACCAAATATATAAATTAAGCGAGAAAGAAAGAAGGAAAGGGGAAGAAAATACCGCTAAACAATGCATAAATTGTTTATTGTTTTTTAATGTTTTTGTTCGACAGACCTTGTATGGTGCCCCCCAGTGGCCACCTCACTGGCTAGGCTCATGGCGGTGTCAGTATTAAAAAGCTTGTGATGAATATATAAATATCTCATCTAGTGAAGCTGTATAATATTCTTTGGGTTTTTTTTTGGTCTTTTTGCCTCGATCGACTGTCCTCTACATTTATGTGCACCTAAGGTCTACGATGTGTGGTGGAAACAGGATTACGGGACAAGACCGGCCTGATCAATATGATGATCTTGGGAAGTGAGGCTGTGCGGTACTGTAAAAAGGTTACAGATGAGACTGTTAAGTTCATCACAGTCCCATTATCGATCCTGGGGTCTCGCCAAGGTGTCTCCTCTGAGAAAGAGAGCTTTGTCCACAATGTGTGCAGTAATGGCACCTGAAAGGGAGGCATCATAGAAGTGAGGAGAAGGGCATTTGAGGCCTAGTGTGGGCATCAAGCAGAGGCAGACTCATGGCCCCCTTGAGAAAGACAGATCAGCCCTTACAAGGTGCAAATTTCCAGAATCAGCTGTGCTGCCCTGTCTTGGAAAAGATGCTGATCCCCTTTCTTTGCAGAAGAGGAATTCTGGAATTAAAAAGGTCAGAGATGAAAACAATGGTAAATATGAAAGTCAGGGTAGAACTTATGGCTGTTTCAGTAAGCAGACTCGCATAAGGGGGTTTCAGTAAGTTACTGCTGATGTAAGTCCAGTAACCTGGAGCACGGACCTGACACAATCCTGAAAGTTCCTTTAATGCCTGACAAACCTGCTGTGGTATGTTAACGTTATATGCACAACAAAAACACACGTGTATGTTTTGTGTTTTATTAACCATTTCTCTGCCCATTCCTACCAGGGCTGATATTTTCTGTTGGTGACATAGGCGACCGCCTAGGGCACCATCTTCCGATGGGGCTTTGACTTAGCAAGTCGCCAGTGGCCCCCCCCCCCCCGACAAATTTCATCACCGGCTTGACTTGGGCACCACATGGTCCTGAAAAGGGAATCCCAGTGGGGCTTTCCTTTCCAGCCCATGAATGTGTAACATGCTTCACAATCAGATGGGGTTTCCCAAGGGAACTGAGCAGGGGCCGCTCTGAGTTTATGCTAGCATACTTTAGCCTCCCATAACACACTCCCAGTTGTTATTACCTTTGGGACAGGATGCCGAATCTGAATTCCAGATTCATAGTTAGGACATGAACTGTCAGTTATTGCACTCGTGGTGCATTAAGATGAAGCAGCAAAGCAGAAGTTCCCAGGCGTGTTGAGATGTTATGAGCGACGACACGGCAATCGCGGCCTGGTTAACCTGACGCTGTCGGGCTAATGGTGATATCGGTTATCTAAAGTCAACATCTGACACCCTGTAGATGTGGGAGGCGAGCGGGATGTTTTGCATACCTTTTAATGCAATCTTCCTCTCTGATTGACTTGTTTCATTTTAATGCCATGTTAATCTTTTCGGGCACGATTTATTATTAACGTGGGAGCTGGAATGCTGTAGCGGTGGCATCTTCGGTAACATGGAAAGGTTATTCGTTAATTTGATTCATTTGTTCGGGTGACAGGCCCGGCCAAAAATTTATTCAGTCCTCCCACGGTTCTGCAGTGGCAATAAAAGATGCAAAATATCTCAACGACCAACCCATAATTTAGAATATATTAAAGAAATCACTTTCTGTGTTTCTGTTTGGCATTTCCTGTCCCGCTACGTGACAGTTCTGCCTGCATTAGTCCCTCTCTGAGCTCCTCGGTCCGTAGCCCATTTTTCAAAGCTTTTCGTTTGTTTCTCGAACCCTTTCAGCGAGGAGAACGTCGAGGTCGTCGCGTCATCTCAGCATCTGCCAGTGTCTTTCTGACAGGGACAGCACATCCGCAGTGATGAGAGACACTGCCCGCCTGGGAGCCATCCATCGTCTGGGTGACGCATTGAGGCAGGTCCTTTTAAAATACCTTTGTCTCCCCGGTTCTTCAACTCGCCCGCAGGACCCTGGGTTTTAAGTTAATCGAAAGACAGACTCGTTCTCCCCCTCCCCCCCTGCTTCCCAAGGAGATCTACTCCTGCCAGCAGCACAATCACATGAGGAGTCCTTTCACTTTGGCACGCAAGTCAATCCATGTGGAAGACCTCATGTCTACCATTAAATTCTCAATAATGCTGTATGCGAGCCATCAGACATGCACTTTTGCAGAAATCTCCCGGTCAGTAATGTCTCACTGAGAAATCCAGTACAATATTCACTCAAATCTCACGCCTGATTTTTCTCAAAAAAATATATATATTGTGAGATCTCTCAAAAATCTCGTGCAATGTTTACCTGAATCTCAAACTCTGTCAGGTCTTGCATTACCTCAAGAGAAAGAGACACCAGAAGTATTTTGAGTTAAATTGTGATGCAGTGTTTATTCTGTAAAATGAAAGATGCAACTTTAAGCACCTGGAAATGGGTGTGGGTGTGTTTATTTCAAACCAGGGAGAAGTTTGCTTCTTGTACTGTAAGTACCTTATCGCCAGGAAACAGCTACAAAACTCAGCAATGTTTCGCTTTCACTGTCTTATGCAGCAATTTTTGCAAAGGAAATATTAAGATATATTGTAATTGTAATGTAAATGTAAAGGCTTCAATTTTTTATCAATATTTTTTTTTTTTTGCAATTGAAAAAGTAAGTTTTTTAAAAGTCAAATAAAGTAAGTCCTGTGTCAACTTTTTTCAATTTTATTCAGGCATTTTCTGAATTTGAAAACAAATTAAATATTATAATATGGAAATTATTTTGTTGAAAAGGATGTTTATAAAGCTGCATAAAAGTTTTATAGCTTTTAGGTGTGAAACGCTTTTAACTAGCTACTATGACTACACGCATTTAAATTTAATTTAATTTAAATTTTTTTAATTGTTTCCTGGTGTGTGTTTTGGAATGTGGATTTTGACCAGTTTGAAAATGTAAAAGAAGTTTCAAGCCTGTATTTTATCTTAATTTATACTAATCATCCATTCTGTAGCCTATCCACAGCCTTCAAGGATTTCTGGGATATATGGAATATTTTAAAAACAAGCTTGAGAAATGACACACAGACTGAAAGAGAATACAGCTGATGATGAGCAAAATAGTTTCTGGGTGGGTTTTCCCTCCCGTTTTTGGGTGGATTTGCCCTTTAAGATATGACTTGTGGGCTCTGCGGTGTCCCCGACTATTTGCTTTGCACATGAGCATCTCTCTGGCCTCCCCCCTCATGGCTGTGGGTTAGATTTCTGTTCCTGGCTCTATGTGTCTGCAGTCTGCATGGGATTTTTCTGAACACAGTGTGTGGGGTTTGCTTGGAGACAATTACAATACCCCGATTTTCTCCCACTGTCTGAGGCTTAGGTAATATACAGCTCAGGTTAATGGGTGCCTCTGAATTTCCAGTGCTGTGATTGTGTGGGTCCTGCGATGGACCGGCATTCTGTCCAGGGTGTACCCTGCCTCGTGTCTTATGATGGACCAGCATTCGGTCCAGAGTGTGCCCCGCCTCTTGCCCTATGATGGACCGGCATTCTGTCCAGGGTGTCCCCTGCCTCGTGTCTTATGATGGACCAGCATTTGGTCCCAGGTGTCCCACGCCTTATGCTCTATGATAGACCAGCTTTCGGTCCCAGGTGTCCCATGCCTCTCGCCCTATGATGAACTGGCATTCGAACCAGGGTGTCCCCTGCCTCGTGCCCTATGATGGACCGGCATTCCATCCAGGGTGTCCCCTGCCTCGTGCCCTATGATGGACCAGCATTCCATCCAGGGTGTCCCTTGCCTCTTGACCCATGCTTCATCAGACAGGCTGCCGGCTCACCACGACCCTGCACTGGATAAGCCCTGATGAATAATGACTGGATACAACAGTCAGCTTTATTGCTAATTATTACTTCAGTAACAAATGGGTTTTTAGTACCACATGGGAAACATATACATTAGAAAAATTTGAACAATGAACAAACAACAATAATAATAATAATAAATGAAATTTTCTAAAATGGTAGTTTTATTGCTATTTTCTCTAAGTTGTAAAATGTAAATTGTAGCAAATACCCATTCTGCGTTCCCAGAATTTTGCAGCCCTAATTACAATAGGGGAATCCATACTACCTATAGAAGGGGGCACAATTAAAATATCTCACAATGTTGGAGTGTATTTTACTCTGAAATATAGCATTTAAAACTGAGTAATAATATTAACCTGACTCCTCAGGCAAAGACAACTGACCCTAAATTGTTCATTAGTCAGAATTTAAGAGCATTTGTACTCTATAATCCCAGGTTTCACAGGCTGCTGGTGTGAATTTAATATTGCATAGGCGAATGACAAGAAAGCTTCCCAGCGACATCTGACAAGTCAGTCTCCTGGGTTCCTGGCCACCTGGCCAGTTACTAACCTTCTTTAATATAAATATATTGGGACCTGATATTGAATTTATATTGTGAATAAAAGTGCAACTGAACTGGAAATGGTTGTAACCATTTCATAGTCATAAAAAAGTTGATCTTTTATGGCCACATCGACCTGTCAAATCCAGCTTTTTAACATAGTTTTCAATGTAAGAGTCTGTCTAGGATACTCATACTGTAGTGACCACCATCCATCCATCCATCCATCCATCCACCGATCTATCCATAACCACATATTCAGAACAGGGTTGCAGTGTGTAAATGTGAACTACAGTGGCAAAATACCGATAAATATGGAAAAATACCTTATAACCGACCTTGGAGTTGTGTTAACACTACCCGCAAGCAGGTAGCAAATCCCTTTTTATTGGGGGGAGGGTGGGCAAGATAGGGGGGAGGACAGAATTCCAATTGAAATGTCAACAGCTCTATTCAATTCTGAGATGTTTCTTTAGAACTTTACACACTTGACTTGCTATGTCCAAAAAAAAGTGAGTAATTGCCACCATCCTGTACTGCACATTCCCAGACGGCTTGGGGTGGGGGGTAGGGGGTGCGCTGGGTCGGCACGCCAGGACACAGCTGGAGAGAGACACACATCAGCGAGGGACAGCAATGGGTACAATAAGTAATGCCAGGTAATATTTTATTCTCTGCACAGACGTCAAGGTTCAAAGCCCTGATAGATGGCATTTACCAGCAACAAAGGCCCAATTTATTGTTACCGTCACAAACAGAAAACCATTGTATGCTCACTGCTAATCAAATACAGCAGTAGGATGGAGCATGAGAAATGAAAATGAAAAAATAGCAGCAGTATGGCTTATTATTGATGTACATTTCTGTCAGGTGATGATCCTGGGAGAGGCAGACACAAACGTGTGATGTAGACACCTGGCAGTGAGGAAGAGGTTTGATATAAAGGTTTCCCACTCCAGAGACAGACATGAATGGGCGGGGCAAACACAAAACACACGTATGCTAAATCCAGGAACCATATCGGGGGGGTGTGATGTTGCTGGGATGGACAGGAATCGGAGCACAGAAAAAGATTTGCTGGTCTCCAGACTGGTAACAACGCCACGGTTACAAGTTAACAAGTGAAGCCAAACTAAACATGGCGGAATTTGTATTGACTATTACCAGGTGGTCAAAATCCCTCCCTGTCTGTGACTCGCTCTCCCCCGACAAAGTCATTTGTCGATACAACAAAACTCTCCAAATGGTCTTGAATGGAATCCAAGAGCTTCTATTGACAGCGGAGGAAAACACATCGATACCCTGTCTGCTGGGGCGTTCATCCTTTCGAAATGACGTGCCGTTGATCGAGGTGAGGACTGAGCCATGGCAGCAGAGCCAGACAGCCGCATCATCCTTGGGGAGGCGGGCATCGCGGTAACGATGAACCTACTCCGACAAACGCTGAACCTTAAGGGTGGACTAGGCTGCTTCCCATCAGAAGACAAGACGAGACTGGCTCTAATTGCTATCAATTATTCTTAAACCCTTCTAGCTGTCAATCATTCAGTGCCCAGAAAAAGTCTGAGGGCTTCTCATGAATATTCAGGTGCCAGGAAGGAAATTGGGTGGCATTAACTCTATGTCAGTGCTGGGATTGAGTCTGGCACCTTGCAGGCCGCTGGCAAGCAGACATCCATAACTCCTGCTAAAAGTACATGTGGTAGAACCTCTGTGGGACCCTGGCAGTTTGCTCTGGTGCACATTCGTGACCATACTGTCGTAAGGTTTGCGATGTAGCAGTTGACCCACCACTGACAGCTGGGAAACTGTATGGCAAACCCAGACACTCAGCTCAACATAATTTCCCTCTGAGTGAACGAGAATTGGATTCTGATGGTTTAATTAGCCACAATGTCGCAGCTGCTCGAAAATAACGGCTATCTGCTGTGCATCATAAAATAGGAGAAACACAAAGAAAACCTACATGCAAGAATCAGTCTGATCAGTTATATCACCGGCGGCAGAATAAATTCCCATTACGCTCTACTTTGTTTAGGTAATACCAACACTACAGACAGGAAGATAAGCATGCCGGTGAGCTTGCATTGAAACATTGTTCAAGAGTCTACTTGGAGGAAGGTTAGCATTTACAATGGAGGTCAGCATCTCAACATCCAAATTCTTTTGAACCTCACTGATGTAGCTGCCACTTGACATGATGAGTGATGGATTCTGGTGGTAACACATGCTCCTTTTCATGTGTGGGGGGAAAAGAATTAAATCAGAAAGCCATTAGTGGTGCAAAACCTTAGATTGTAGCTAAACAAACTAATCAAGAAATCTAGTAAGAAAGTGACAGGAACTCTGGGAATGGCTGATTGGACTAACGTGTCTGACGGATTGGTGGCGCAGCGGCCCCACAGGAGACAGTAGTAAGTGGCACTGTGTTAATGGGGTGCCAGTGTCAATTACCCTCTTTACTGCACCCCTGGGACATACATTACCGTAACGACCATTTCATCAAACATAGAGTTGCTGCCGTTCGCAAATTATAGACGTGGCTGAACAATAAACCACACGGACGCAATGCGCAGAGTAATTTGCATCGCTAAAACTGCACGTATGCCAGACCACAGGCCGGCAGACGCACAGGGGGTGCGTACCAGACAGTTTCCTCGGGCAGGCATGGCCTCCGCTCACGAGCACGCCCAGCACCGCCACGTGCCGATGTGTGAAGCACTTGCAGGGGCGAGATACTCCATCACTGCTTCCTTACCTCTTTTACTGCCCGCGACTAATCAATATTGAGCCATAAATGGGTGCTGATTCTGATTCGACAGGTGAAAAGTGCAAACTGGCGCTTATCGATAGGGCTTTATAGTCACCTAGGAAACATCAGCAGTATTGGGGATCGTCTGAAAAAGTGAGAAGAGAGTGGACTTCTCTCAGATTTCTTATCTCTTCCTTCAGCTATTCTCCCTATTCTTAAAAAAGATTCCTACCATGTTTTCATTCGTTTGAAACGTTTGTTTCATCTCTGCATTTCTCACAGTGGGATCTGGGTTCCGCCGTGGCTTCAGATCAGGTCATCAAGTGGAAATTCTGGACCCATGTCTGGCTCCCACAGCTTTGCTGTGTGAGAGGCAGGGACGCTGCTTGAGATTTTGGGCCCCGTTAAGACATATAGGCCCCCAACCCAGACCAATACAAATATGTTCCAAATTTTTAGGCCCCCAGTCACTCAGGGGCCCTTGGAATCATCCTAACTTCCCCCCCACTTTAAAGGGCTCCTGGACAGGGTGAAAAACACACTCCGGCCGTCAGCCATCTTTGCCGGATAAAAATGCACCACGAAAATATTAATAAGCAACAAGCAGGGGGAGCAAATGGGAATAATGCCCAGAATGAAGTGGAACAGCAAGTACTAGCAAACAAAATTTCAATCAGTGTGTCTTATGATTGATCAGGAGCAATTTCTGCAAAGGGGGAAGAATGTTTACCTCCACAGACACACTTTACATGGTTCTGATTTCCAAGAAACTTATTCTTGGTGGGGGTCTGTCATTCCTTTTTTGTTGCCCAGAGCCACTGGTCCTGGAGTAAACGTTCAGAAATCATGCGTCAAAAGCAGGAAATGCAAAACAGTCGACTTGACAGCCAATCTCCTATGCTCCGTGATGAAGTGTTGTCATTATACGTTATGAGAGCATTTATCTTTCTTCTGCGGAATGGAATCATTCCTGATTTACTCACATACTTAAAACACAATTATTTCAGACATTTAAATCAGGCGGCCAGCTTCATTCTGCACCCTGCCTGCTTAGGCAGGCCTGACTGAAGGCTGTCGGCGTGCAGTCGCATCCAGCGCGTGGGTGGATACACGCTTTGTTCCTGTTTAGCTTTATGTCTCTGATCGACACCAATGGAAAGCTTCTCCGTTCTCCAGGACATTGATCCCGGGACCCCAGCCCCGGTGCTTAACTCATTCATGGAAATTGGAAAGCCCCTCCCCCGCAGGGGGGGTGTTTGGGTAAACAGAGGTTGACAAGATGGATTTGATGTCGTTGAGGCCAAATGTTCTTCATTAGTCTTCGCATGTTTTCACTGTTATGACTGAAAAAACCTGACACGTGTTGGTGGAAACAATCTCCCTCTTTTTATTTGTCCTTTTCCCCAGCATTCCATCCATCCATTGTATTTATTGTTATTTTGTTTTTTTGTTTTACTTTTTATAATTTGGGGGCAGCAGTTTCATAGCCACTTTGAGAAAATATAAAAATAAAATAAAAAACATCCATCCATCCATCCATCCAGGTCCGAAGCCTATCCCAGAAACTACGGGCACAAGGCAGGGAACAACCCAGGATGGAGTGCCAACCCATCGCTGGGGTCCAATTCCAATTCACCCCAGCATGTTTTTAGACTGTGTAGGGAAACTGGAGTACCTGGAGGAGACCCCATGATGATATGGGGAGAAGACCCCATGACGAGATGGGGAGGAGACCCCATGACGAGATGGGGAGGAGACCCCATGTCGAGATGGGGAGGAGACCCCATGATGAGATGGGGAGGAGACCCCATGATGAGATGGGGAGGAGACCCCAGGATGAGATGGGGAGGAGACCCCATGATGAGATGGGGAGGAGACCCCATGATGAGATGGGGAGGAGACCCCAGGACGAGATGGGGAGGAGACCCCATGATGAGATGGGGAGAACATGCAAACACACGCATCTGAACAAAGGGGGGTGGGACACACACAACGGTGCCAGGCCGAACCGTTGTTCCAGAGGCAACAATGCTAAGCCCTGCACCACCATGGTGCCCCCAAAACAACAATACTATACGATGAGTATTATATACATGCATTTATGTTCACAGACACCAAACACTGTTTCGGAAGTTTAACAGAGAAAGAAAGAAGGTCATGACCCAGCACCTTTGTGAATATCAGCTGGCAGGGGTCCTCTTCAGGGCTGACCCCTCCAGTGCCTACCCCGTGCCTCAAGTGGCCACGGTCGGATCCCATCTCTCACTGCCGTTCTTTCCTCACAGCTGCTTTGCTTATCTCTTTGTTGCCTACAAGGTCATTACCTTTGGCATTAACTGCCTGAGCTGCTGCTGATTACCAGTGAGTAAGATTGATTTTTCTCCCCCATTTTATGCTGTTTTTTTTTTCTTTTGCAGGGTCTGTCCTACTTGCTCTGCAAGTAAAGTAGCTGATGGACAGAATCTGTAGTATCTTTGCCTCGCCAGGTGTAGCCGATGACATTTCTGTTTCCGTGGTGACTGATGGGTTACTATAGACCTTGTCACCCGCCTGAGCTCTGATACTCAGTCCTCCAGGAAACAGGTCGACACGCTGTACTACTTGACGCCTTAAAAGACAGCTGTTCTGAAGCTTTGTCTTCCTGGGATGGCTCATGTACACGATCGGCGGTGACCTATGCTCAGCACAAAGACAGTCTTGGCCCCCTGACATGCCTCCTTCTGGTAACAAAGCCTCTTGGATCTTGGTTTGCCCCTTCATTTCAATGAAATAGACTCCAAAAGTCAATAACATAACTGAACAAAATGGCAGGAAATAATGTCATTTTTTCCCCCCCCCGCTTCTATCTATTTTTAACAAGTCCATTACTCGTCTTCAGGCTCTTCCTGCTTTCACGTAGATGGGTGTTTCATTTGAAATTGAACGGCGATTGTTTTTCATGTTTATTCACAAGCTATGGTTCACCGCCTGCTCTAATCTCTCTTCTCTCCCAAGGACAATTTGGTGAGATACCATGAATAAAAATGATCTTTGTACCACACAGGAGAACCGATAGCCGTGAATAACACTGCAGCCAGAGTTAGACCTGTTAATGCCAATGCCTTCTGCATCCAAACAACCACGGGCCTCTCAGTTTAATTTGCTCAAAGCTCTTTGTCGTTCTTTATTATAAATGGAAATTGCACTGGCAAGAAAATCAAAAGCAGCATACAAATATGGCATCCATCCATCCATCCATCCACCCATCCATCCATCCATCTAGTGGCGTCAGCAGGAGTTTGAAATTCAGGGGATTGAATTTATGGCAATGTGATGGGATGTAAGAAAAAAATTGAAATAATTTTTGAATAATAAAGATTTTATCATTTAAAATAAGAAGACATCTGTTCGGGGTGCAGTTTCGCAACTGAACGTAACCAAAAGAAAATCAATCGGTATTATAAAATGAGATTGTCTGATACAGGACTGCAGTCTTCGTTATGTACCATACTGTGCAAAAGTCTTGTGCCATCAAAGAAAATGATGCTCAAACCATATAAATCTATCTAGATAATAAAACTTGCCTGTAAAAGTGTGTCAGCCCTTTGAAAACTTCACCACAGTCACCATAGTATTTGCAACAACCACTCAATACACCCATATATATTTTTTTTACTTGAACACTACCGCACCTCGTATAGCTAATCTATATCTCACTGACTTTCCTAAAAAAAGTGAAATGTGACAAATACAAGGAATGGCTGAGGTGCCTCTGAGGAGAGGTTTAGGAATCTAGCCATCTAGTTCATCTAGCCATCCAGCAAGATATCAGTGAACTTTTGGAGAACGGATGAAATTCTTGTTAGTTGTTGCTGTGTTATTTTAAATTTTCACGTCCTGTTGTTAAATAGTGTTTTTGGTTCTGAGCACATATACCCTTAGCACTCAGATAAATAGCTGTAAACACGTCCTTTGACTGCCACAGACTTTTGCACAGCACTGCACATGTTTCATCCTTGCACTCAGCATGCGCAACGAATTGGCTTCGTAATAAAAGATAAGGAACACGCTCTTAATTATTTATTTCTTTGGGAAGCGAGTGGTCTGCTGATATTGCGGGGGACGCGTCTCCCTTGTCGTCGTCCCCCCCACATTTCTGACACCCTTGAATCCATCCTTCCATTTCTTGGACACAGCTGCTTATGGAGAGCAAGGGGATGCCCTGGACGGAATGGCACGTCACAGGATCCATGCTGCCTCAGTACTGGCAATTTAAAGAGACACATTAACCTGAGCTGTAGATAATGTAAGATTTGGGCTGTGGCCGAAAGAGAGTGTGTGGCAGCCAGTGTCATTAAAGATATTTTCCCCAGGCTCTGGGAATTACAGTTTCGTTATTTTGCTCTGCCACAGGTTCTGCTCAAAGAAAAAGTATGTTTTTTTTTCCATCGTGCACTTAACCCCTGGCATTAAACAACAGCCCCAGAATCTTCCGGAGACATTACAAAAACAAAAAATAACTCCTGTCCACATTGGCTCCGAAGACATGTTCGCTGTTCATATCTTGAGGACACTGATTCAGAATTAATATCACCAGGTACTTCTCATTTATTGAATTAATTTAATAATGGTAGCAATCACTAATTAATTAATTAAAGTATAGAAAAAGGGAGCAAAATAAATAATGATTGTACTTGTACCATAGGCTAGCTTGCAGCGATTCAGAGAGACTGCCTTTATGACTGCCAGTGATTTCTTGTTTTTAAAAATATTTCAGTGGAACACCAAACGCTTTAGGCGCAAATGGAAACTTATAGAAAAAGACGATACATTGTACCCTAGGCCAATTCTCTTTTATCTATTTGCCAGGGTGGAGTTTTCTCAGCTTTCACTCATAATTAGAAAAATGGTGAATGGAGAAGGTTACGGAGATCCTGACACCAAAGCCAGCTGAGCCAGGTACAATAGTCACGGCAACCTGGCCCCCTCATATACCCTTGACTTAGATGGTGAGACATCCCTGGGGGAGAAAAGAATTAAAAAGGGAAGGCTAATATCATCATAAAACTGTGGGGAGGGGGAAATCAAATATAGTATTTTCCTTGAACTGCAGGTTATGGAAGAAGGTTTTCCTGGAAATAAAACTGGCGAGTTTTGCTGAAGGAACAGTCCTACTGTACGGTCTTCATGTCTGGACCCCAAGGTAGACTTCAGAAAAAAAAATTAAATCCTAACTTGACAATGACCCACAATAGTGAACAAAGATAGCATTTAGTCAGCAAGCCATTAATATATGTGTCCTCGAATCTCAGCATTGACCCTGCACTACATGCACTAATATGGTGTGAAATGAACCAAGAGGTCACCCCGCCCCCCCCACCCTGAAAGCCCTTCTATGTTCAGAGTAATTTCTTTAATTCCTTTTTGTCCTGATGCTGATTTTAATAACTCATCCCTTATAAGCTTATGACTTTGAAGAAGGATTTCATTAAAAAATAAGGTCTCTTGGATTGCAGCAAGATTTCCTCATACATGCCTGTTTGCATTTTCAGTCTCGGGGTGCTGGTAGAGCAACCATCGGAATAAATTCTCTGAGCAGCAAGCCCTTGGACTTAAAATTTTCTAAACTGAAATTTGTGGCCTGAGATAAGATGTTAATTGCATTTGCTGATTTTTCATTTGCTGTGGTCCAGCTTGCTATCTGATTGCTTACCCAATAACGGCTGCCGGCCTCCACTCGTGGACCTCCAAGGGCAGGCCACGCAGCTTCAAGCCAGTCTTCGATTTCCATGAAGGTGTATTTAATTAAAAATATATAAAAGCACATGGTAAATCCAAAATTCTATCAGCCCTGAAATAGAGGATTAAATACAGATCTTCCTTAGTCCGTAAAAGGGCAAATCCTGATGTGTTGTCCACCGGGACCCACACAATCAAGCTGTTTGCCAGTCCTCTCCATCCATGGCTGACCATTTACATAAATTATTTGGTAATTAGTGACATTTAATTGCTTTTCGATAGCCAGGGTCATGTAATCTTGCCATCGGAGGGCAGCACTGAGAGCGCCTCTCTAAGGGACTTGATGTATGGGAAATTCTCTAATCCTGATGCTGCTCCCACTCAACTCTCTCCCTCCTTTCATTTATAATCCATTGATTAATTGACCGATAAATGTGGTCGACGCCCAAGAGCACGTGAATCCCCCCCTCGCCCCTACGCATTGACACTGTCGATGTTACCCAAACGTCGATGCCATTGCATGCAGCCTGATATCCGTAGGATCTGTAAAGTCCACACAGAGACTGTGGAAGCAGGAACTTTGAGAGCATCATTAAAAATGCAGTGAAGAATTTAAAAAAAATTACCTACAGATGATGTAAAGCGAATCGATGAAACTTCATTAATATAACACTGATTTTTTTTTTTTAACTAAACAAAAGGCTACATATGAGTTTTTTAAAAACAGACAGATAAACAGACATGATTTATGTCCTCCCCATGCACCAATTTTTGTTTTGTTTTTGAAAATTTGAAAAACTTTTGCTTTACAGGGTGGTTTGCGAAAATTCATTTATATTCATGCGAGAAGCCACCTGATTGGCTGGTGATGTTTGTCTAAGGCATTCACTGGCCAGTGAGGTAGTGCTTCTCTCATGAATATAAATGAGTTTTCCTCGAACCACCCCGTAAAACGAAAATTTCCACCGTGTTCAAGTGGATAAGGTCGATTACAATCGCCGCAGTCCTGGAACTGGTGGGGGCATGTAAGCCTCTGTCTTACAGGTGCTTCATTCGATGGACTTCGGGGGGGGGGGGGGGGGGGGGCCAGGCGCCGGGGTTGCGCAAGCGAGCAAAAAAGGGGATTTAGAATGAGGAAGGAGCCGGTGGTTCAGGGTCAGCCGG